>VDFB02270651.1:48594185-48739296 GCA_007258455.2 Sequoia sempervirens
GCTCTTCCTCAACATCTTCAAACTCTTCTTCATCTTCATCATTTGAATCACTACTTTTAACTTCTTCTCTTCTCTTGTTTGTCTCTAAGGATTCCAATCTATCTCTCAATTCTTTGATCTCTCTAATGTACTAACTCTTCAAATCATTCATCTCCTTTGACACATTCTTTCCTTTTGGAGGCATCTTCACAATCTTGCATCTTCACCTTCCAATCTTTCTTTCACAAAATGATATCTTCTACCAAAAATACTTGCTACCTTCGCTCTGATACCACTTGATAGCAACTAGGGGAGGTCCTACAACCACACAACACAATTCCACACAAAAACAATAACCTTCAAACCATAGTTCTTCAAAATTCACTCTATCTCAACAACCTTGCACAATTCCTTGTAGCATAACAACCCAACTCAATCGAGTATAATTTTACAATAGGATCCTTTCAGACCAAGACCTAAACCCTTTCGAAGACCCATCAGGGCACACAATAACATACTCACAAACCACTATAGGCTTCTTTGAAACAATTCTCTCAAAACTGGATTTTAATGCCAACTAGGCCTCAAATTAGGCCTCTTTTACAAAGGACCTTGTCTTAAAACCTTTCACCAACAATAAAAACCCCTAGGGAAGCACTCAATAGGTGTTCATACCATATATTACACATTTTTTTGTAGAAACACTCATTCCAAATAGCCAAAACAAGAAACCCTCTTTTATTGCCTAAAACCTAGGGTTTTATTGAAAAACACACTACCAGACCTTCACTTGACTTGCCACTACCTCAAATAGGTTCAATTAACTCTGCACATGCTTATTCCATCAAGAAATTATGCTACCTCAAACTATTTCACACTTTACTATGTCAAACCCTCACTTTTGCACTTGGAAAACTCAAGTTTCCACCCTAGGGCTTCATGCCCAACACACTTTTTGGCCTCCCCTGCACTCTCTCAACATTTACAAATCTAACCCCTAATGGTGAAGACCCATTCCTCAAGTTACAGTGGTCACAGTGTGAGGAATGGGTCAATTTTCCATTTTGAAGGCTTACAAAACCCTTAAAATAGGGTATTCACAACCGAACTCAAAAAATTGATTATAAAAGCCACAAACTACAAAATAATTCTATCAATCCAATCTTTGATGATTTCTATTACATATACACAATGATTTTTGAAGTATTTTGAAAAAGAATCTATTGTACAAACCGTACATTGAATGGTAAAGAAGGAAAAAACACAGAATTAACTAAAAAAGCAGAGTTTTATTAGTTTTTCTTCCTTGCAATCTTCAAGCCAATCTTTACATCGATGCTCTCCAACATATATATGATTTTTCCCTCCTAAGTTAACTAACATAATTCCTAAAACTGTCTTTTCAAATAACATGACTGTTGGGCTTCCTAATCTGCCCTTTTACAACTTTTTTCAATTTTGCATTTTTGCATAAATGGCAACTTTTCATTTTTTTGCACCATTTGAAGTCTAAACCTCCTAGACACCTAGACACCTAAATATCATAAAATATGAATTATTACAATATCAAATGGTCTCAATGACCTTATTGTATGCAAAAACCTCAAAATTCTAAAGCCCACTTAATATCAACCTTGATGGACAATTTTTATTCAATGGTGCCCCTGCACCAATCTTCAGATAGTCGGATTCTTGATTCAGGTGCTTCGCATCACATGAAAAATTCATGTGATCTTCTTAATTCCATTGTTCATACTTCTACTTCTCAGATTGTAGTTGGGAACTCTTCGCAGATTCCAATTTTGGGGACAGGCTCCATTCAGATGCTAGATGGGTGCATTGAGGATGTTCTTTTTGTTCATGATATTTCAGTGAATCTACTTTCCATTTATCAGATTTTTCATTCTGGAAATGGGAAGTTAGTTGAGTTTACTCCACAAAATGTGACTATTAGATAGTTGTAAGATCCTAAGAAGGTTGCTGCTACATGGATATTTGATCATGAGAACCATTTGTATCGATTTGATGGCTTTGAGTCTTCATCAAGTTCATGTTTTTTTGCTCATGCTAAGTCAATGAGCAAGCTCTGGCATGAAATATTTGGGCACTTGAACTATAAATATCTTCAACAGATGCAAGTACATAACTTAGTGGTTGGTCTTCCAAAATTCTCTTGCATGGATGGTGTTTGTCAAGGTTGTTTTCTTGGAAAGAAACATCAAGATCCTTTTCCTAAGGGTCAAGCTACATGTGCAACCACACCCCTTGATTTGGTCCATAGTGATCTCATGTCATTCCCAACTCCTTTCTTAGAGGATAAGTATGTGCTTACTTTCATTGATTATTTTTCTAAACAAACTTGGGTCTACTTTTTTAAGCTCAAGAGTAAGGTTCTCATCATCTTTAAGACCTTCAAAACATTTATGGAGAAGAAGTCATGTTTTTCTCTTTGACAGATACACATAGATAATGGAGGGGAATATGTCAATCAGGAATTTCAATATTTTTGCAGTGAGCATGGTATTCTTATCAACACATAGTTCCTTACACTCCTCAATAGAATGGTGTGGCAGAGAGAAAGAACAAGACTCTCAAGGAGATGGCCAATTGTATGATATAGTCTAGGTCCATGGCTCCAACATTTTGGGTTGAAGTTGTCAATTGTGCCAATTATATTTAGAACCGTATGCCTCACAAGGCAATGTGAAATATGACTCCTAAGGAGGCTTGGTCTCATTGCAAGCCTAATGTATCCTTCTTTAGATTATTCAGTAGTGAGGCTTGGGCATTCATTCTAGATGACCTCAACATAAATCAATGAAGAAGAGTCAGTGGTACATTTTTTTTGGCTATTGTGAGGATGTGAAGTCATACATATTTTTTGATCTTGACACACAAGAGGTTAATTTTTGTTGTGATGTTCAGTTTGTTGAGTCCTTCACATAGCCAGATTCTCCTTCGACTCCTTCTTCATCACTACCTACTCAATCTTCTTCAATTGATGATGTTTTGCTACTTGAGGAAGATTTTGATGATGGTCTTGATCCACCCCCTCCTCATTCACCCACTAGGCCAAGATGGGCTCATGTTACTCTTGAGGAGGCTGGTTCTCTTTTTGGTGATCCCATAGACACTCGCCGCACTCATTCTCAGACTTTAGGAATCAATCTTTTGAGTCATGTTGTTTTAGATGATCCTTAGAATTTTTCAAATGCATTAGGTATTCTAGAGTGGGATAGTGCTATGGCTGATGAGTATTCTTCTTTGATGAAGAATCATACTTAGGATCTCATTCCTCTTCCTAAGGGAAGAAATTTGATTTGGTGCAAGTGGGTGTATTGTACCAAGTATGTAGCAGATGGTTTCATTGACAAGTACAAGGATCATCTTGTTGTAAATGGGTTTTCCTAGGTTGAAGGAATTGACTATTTCGAGACCTTTGCTCTTGTTGCCAAGATGGATTCTATTTTCCTTGTCCTAGCTATAATTGCATCACAGGGATGGTCAGTGTATCAAATGGACGTGAAGAGTTCCTTCTTGCATGGGGATATTCATGAGGAGATCTATATGGAGCAGCCACCAGGTTTTCTGCATGACCCTTCACTTGTTTTTAGGCTTCGACATTCATTTTATGGTCTCAAACAGGTCCCTCATTCTTGGTATGAGAAGATGGATAGCTTCTTTCTTGATTCTAGCTACACTCGTTGCCATTTTGATCCCATAGTTTATACTTAGAGACATGGAGAGGATCTACCCATACTTGTGCTCTATGTGGATGATTTGATTCTCACAGGTAGTTCTACTTCCATGATTTAGAGTGCACAATGAGCATTGATGGAGCAATTTGACATGACCGACCTTTGTATTTTGCATTACTTCCTTGTTCTTCAAGTTCATTAGACTTCTGAGGGGATCTTCATTTTCTAGTAGAAGTATGCTCTTGATTTGCTTCAGAGATTTGGTATAGCTGATTGCAAGCTTGCCCCCACTCCATTTCAGTCAGGTGTTGTATTTTCTACTAGTTGCACAACTCCTAAAGTTGATCCTACCTTGTATTGGCAGTTGGTTGGAAATCTTTTGTACTTGACAAATAGTCGTCCTGATATTTCCTTTGTAGTTGGAATTGTCTCTCACTTCTCACAATAGCCTCATGAGAGTCATTGGAAGGCTTCCAAACGTATCTTGAGATACATTCAGTGCACTACTCATTTTAGCATTTATTATACATCAAGAGCTTCTTAGATTGTGGGCTTCACTAAATCAGATTGAGCTAGTGATGTCAATGATTGAAAGTATACTTATGGATTTTTCTTTTGCCTTGGTTTTGGTCCGATTGCATGGTCATCCAAGAAGCAAACTACTATTGCATTATCATTGATAGAGGTTGAGTATCAAGGTGCAATTCTTGCTACTCAGGAGGTTTTGTGGCTTTGTCAATTGATGATTGAGTTCCAATTCCCTTCCACTCAGTCCACTACTCTTTGGTGTGACAACTAGAATTCCATTCATATCTCTTGCAACCCAGTAGAGCATCAATGTACTAAGCATATTGAGATCTACATGCACTTCATCAGGAAACTCATCTAGGATGGTGTTCTCAACTTGGAGTATTTTCCTATAGATCAGCAGGTTGTAAACATCTTCACTAAACCTTTGGCATCGCCTCATTATCTTTAGTTGCGATTGATGCTTGGGGTGAAGGAAGTTGTCCTTGTGGGGTCTTGAGGAGTCCTCCTTCCTTTAGTTTTTTTTTTTGCATCTTTTTCTCTCTTTTGGAGAGGAGTTTTCTCCTATAGGGTTTTTCTCCTTCTCTTTGTTTGTGAGAGTTTTTGTTTTGTACATGGGTATCTCATCAGGCCTTGTTGGCGGGACCCATACTTTACATATTTGCATTGGTTTTTTCCTCCCTAAGTTGCACTTAAGGGGGGTGTTGGTGTGAATAAAGTATTGTACCTAGTTAATTCTTTACTAGGGACTTAGGGGACTTAGTTCACATGTTAAGTTTACTTAGGATAAAATATTCCTTCTAGAAGTCTTAGTTGTCTTATCTAGAAGTCATAGTTGTCTTATCTAGACTTTACATTATCCTAGGTAGTTATGAGTTATTCGTCTCATGTGATAGGATTAAGACACTTGTCATGATCTTGTCCAATCCTATCTCTCATATTTTCCTTTATAAGCAAGGAATCTCTAGCTGTATAGGAGCGAATTTTCACCCCTTGTGTAAATTCTCCTTTTGCATCCCCTACTTTAGAATAATCAAACCCAAATCCAAAATTCAACATCACTCACCTGCCTCCCATCCACTTGGCGTTTGTCCTATGTGTTGTGGGGGAATTTTTGTTGGGGACATGAGCATGGAACACAGATGTCTACGTGGTGCATTATCGTCCCTAACAAATTCCTTCCCCTTAAGTCCATAGGGACATTACGTTCTCCATTAGGCATGAAGCATAATGCCTCTATGTCAACCAACAGACCCAAAAATGGCTCTTTCCCTCTCATTTTGATCTTGAAATGCTTATCTTGCTCATTCAATCCACACTTTTAGCATTCTTCTACAATCTCCTTAGCAATTCACTTGATCTTTTAGTAGCTCATACACTCTCTTGAGCATTACAACAACTTGTTACTCTGTCAACTTCATTTTGTACATGTTATGCTAGCATAGAAGCTGCGAGTTTGGAATCTTGTGAGACCTCCCTTTGTCACCACTATGGTCGTATTGAACTTTTTCAAGCTCGTTGTCTTGCATTCTCCCTTCATTGGTCTTGAGTTCCTTTGGGTGGAGGTGGTATTGCTTCACTATCCTTTCTTTTTATGGTTTGACAGAGTAGCATTATATCTTTTTTAGTGTTTGATATTCTTCTTTCCTTTATCACATTTTCTACTTTGTGACTTTCTTGGTTGTCCATGGAGGTGGAAACACCAAAGTGGGTGTTTTATTTAGGCAAACCCCTATACAACCCAACATCTTTCCCTCTCTTGGTTGTGTGTAGGTGAATGTGCACATGGAGCTTGTTGGCGAATTGGACCCTCAGTGAGTTGATATTACCCTTACTTTCATCTACCTTTTTTACCATCTTTATAGTCATTTATCATACTTTATTATTTTTCTTAATTCGTTAAACCTTATTTACTAGGCTGTCAGAAGGTTTTTTGGCTTTCCTTACTATACTTTTCACTTTCTGGTCATATGAATGCCAACACACCAAAGAGATGCTAGCGTGTCACGTTGTCATCCTTAACCCGCGCTGCTATCCTCGGGCAGAGAGCTATATGACGTGCAGTTTTGATTCTAGAAACTAGCTCGTCTAGTCTCATTTAAATATTCAAATTAGCAGATTGACAGAAGCACTTGAGAGTTCTCTTCATTCTCTATCCTTGACCTAAACAACCGTTAGCTTGAGGTAAGATAGGGCAACCCTTCGCTCTCAACTCTTTGTGACCTAGAGCCTTGGCGTGGTTGGTACCCCTACCTTACACTAGCATATTTTGCATAGCATTGTATTGTAGAGAATTGCATATTGTATCATATTGCAATTCTTGTTTGGTGGAATAACATCTTCCATTATTGCTTCTCTCTATTTCTTGTGGAGGTTATTTGGTGTTACAAATTGAATATTTTGGTTGCTCACTTCAACATGGATCTATACCCATGCAATAAAAAAATTTAGGTATAGGGTTTGCAATTTGTTTTGGTTTCATTATTATTTTCTAGATTTAAAAAAAAAAAAATCAATTAAAAAGCAAGAAAAATCTTTAAAATTTTTTGAAGAAAAATAAAATTCAAAAAAAGCACAGGCTTTAAAAGTTGGTACAGGGTATGCTACACTGGCATACAGATCAGCAACCAGGCCCACATATCTATCAGCCGTCTTCTCCCTACCAGTGGCATCCCCACCAAAGCCTTCTTGACGACTTTAAATCAGAGGTTGACAATTTAGGCGACAACCATATCAAAAAAAATTGTCGGATTTTTTTTCGGTGGCTTCCAAATCAACTTAAGTGGCATTTAGAGTTCAAGTAGGCTCCACAAAAATTTGTGATGGTTGTTAAATCAGAAAGGGTTTTTAATCATCATTGGTGGCTAAAAACAAGGCACATCGGCGGCTAGAAAAAGCTCATCAATGGTTCCAAAAGATTCTAGAATCTTCTATATCCGGCCTGCGGCAATAATCCGATTGAAAATGAAGATCCCAATGACCCCTGTGAAAATTTGGTGACAAGAAAATATTCCAGGTGAGAGAATCTTGAAGGTAATATTCTGGCAGATCCTACATTTCCCGACAGATCGGGCTTTTATCGGCAATCAATAATTTTTTTGGTAGAGGGCAATTTTTTGCATTGATAGTTGGCAAGCCGTCAAATTTAATGACATGAAGTATTGATGTTGACATGATTTCATCGGTCGTACGACCCCTCTTTTCCCCCTCTAACCCTTGTTTTTTCCTAAAGGAGCAATTTTTTTCTTTTTGGCATAACTTGGGCATACGGTGTTGAAAGTGGGCAAACAAGATATCACCAAAAAGCTAGTTCCAAGCACTATCCAATGGTGCTATTTATTTTTTAGAAATTTTTTTGTTTAGGTGAATTTATTCCCGTTTAAAATCAGATCTCCATTTATGGCTCCCAAGCTCATAACTTTTTGCCACAATCTTTGATTTTCACGATTCTTGTGGTATTAGAAAGGTATTGAAGAGCTTTACGTTGCCATTCATGCACTTTTTTTTGTATCTATCCCAAGTTGATCATTATTTAAGATTTGGCTCGATGGGTGTTATGGATATTACTTGGATGTTTTGGCATTTGGGAGGGTGCAGTTTGGATCTTTGCACTTCATTTCAATTATACATCATTTAGTCATCTACTGTTGCTTCATAAATTCTAGGGTTGTGTGAGTTTGTGAGTTTTCTAATGTTCCTTGGTATCGAGTCCATTGTCACTTTATCATGATTCCACCTTGAGTCAATCAGTGAATCTCATATGGTTTTAGTTGTAAACAGAATTATCTTTCCTTGTTTATCAGATTTAGGATTCTAGTGTTACTCCACAGTGTTCTTCCAATGCTTCTTTGCAGCAAGTTATCTCATTGTAGGGGGTTTTTTCCCACTAGGTCTTCTCCTCTACCTCATTCATTGAATATGTACATGGGTACCTCATCAAGCCTTGTTTCTGGGACCCATACTATATTCATTTAGATTCCTTTATTAGTTGTTTAGTTTCTCCCTAAGTTGATCTTAAGGGGGGGTGTTGGAGTAAATAAGTCATTATCTAATAATTAATCATCAATTAATTATTAGATGCTTTTTCACTTTATTTCACTTAAGCTAAACTTAGGATTTTATTTTTAATCTTTAGTTTTCTTCTTTCATTAGTTTGGACTAAAGTTAGGACAAGTTGTCTCATTACATGAGATTACAACACTTGTCTCTATCTTGTCAAATACACATGTAGGGTTTTCTTGTGCAATGATTTTATAAAGCTTGCACGTTCATTTGTAATATTAATCCAAGTTATTTTCCTTAATAGAATTCTCAAGTTAATGAGCATAATCTTGCTTGTTGATCTTCTCTATTGTGATAGGTAATTTCTTGTAGGTTTTTCATTGGAGTTGTGGGTTGAATCTTCAATTCTAACACCCCTATCTATAAAGACCCTCTCCACCTTGTGTTTATGGATGTATACTTCAAGATGTAATGCTTGATTGTGAAGTGTTTGGGATGGTAGGTATTTCTCTGTGAATACCAAGCAATGAGTGGATGCAATATGCCCCACCATGGCTTGGAATTGTTTGGTATCTAGGTCAGTAGGAATAAATGATGATAAAAGAGCCTTAGCCAAGATTTCTTTATGTACAGGTGGTGGTCTATTTGTGATGGTGTTTTCTTGAGATGGTCTAGTTGGCTATAATCTATAGGATTTACTTTTTATGGGCCTTTTGTTGGCATAGGGGATCCTTGAATGGAAACTTTCCCTATTCATGTGGTGAATCCACACTTAGGATTTGGTCTGTGTATAGTAACAATAGATATATGACTGTCACCACATTGTGATTAACATTATTATAGGTTTTTGTCTTTTTTGCATCCTTTCATTTACCATGGCCAGTCAAAAAATTCTTGTATATACCCAAGTTGTTGTTTCCAAAGTTCCTAGGTCATTAATAAATGTTTACTTAACCTTGATCTATGAGGTCTTGGATAATGTTATTAAGTTTCATGTAGTTTGAAGTTTTATGTCCTTTTGTTTAATGATACTCACAATAGTCATTATCATTATACCATGATGGTTTGAATTAAGGTTCTTTGTATTGTCTGAAATCAAGGAGCTTTATTAAGTTTATTAGGACCAATTTATGCAGTATGGTTTCAATGGGTTCTCCCAAGGGAGTGTATTTGTTTCATGGTGGGTAATTATTTTGTCTTGGTGATGATTCTCTTGGAGGATTAGTGTTTTGTTCATTTTTTGATTATTTTCATGCATTTGTGTGTTCTACACAAATTTCATGTCCACCACATGTCATTCTAAGTTGCATTCTTGTTTTTAGCCCATATACCGGGTTTGTCACTTGAACTAGATGGTTGGTGGTTGTATTTAATAGATTTGTATTGATGCTTTAGCAATAATTTCTCTTTCTTGATGTTAATCCCTTTTGAGATGAGTTCTTCAAAGGTTGTAACACATTGCATGCATAATTGGAAGGAAAGTTTTGTGTTTAAGTTACCTACAATGATTTCCACTTGTTTTTTGGGCATCAACCATTTACACTTGCTTTCCTTATGAATCCATATTTGCAATAAATAAGCAAATTTTTCTCCTTTATTTTTTTTGAGAAGGTATAGTTCATCTAAGTTGATTTTTGCATCAATGTTGTAGGACAAAAAAGCATCAAATTGATCTACGATCTCTTGAAATGTTTTTATTCTCCGGGGTAGATGTGAGAACCACTCAATAGCTTGTCCACCCAAACTATGTGGAAAAAGGCACACAAGATATGAACCATTATATAAGTTACCTCCATGCAAGCTATGTAAAACTATCTTATATGCTATTCGGGGTTAGCGCGTCCCTTGTATTTTTCAAACTTTGGCATTTCAAAGTTTGGGGTAAAGGGTAACATCATTATGATTCTATCAAATGGATAAGGACATAATTATTCAATTGCATATGATTTCTTATTCTTTCCCATTTCTATACCCTAAATCTTTTGTGCCAAAATTTAAATTTCCGAGGATATATCCATGGGAGGAACATTTGGTGGTGGATTGTAAGTGTTATATTGTGGGATAGCCTATGAGTTGAATGTTGTATTTTGATATAGGGGTGTTTTTGTTGTATGGATTGTATGGAGTTTGTTGAGATTGAGGGCCCATTTTATATTATGGATTGGTTTGTGGTGGAGGAGGTGCATTGTAGGACCCATATTGTTGTTGGGGGTGATGGTTTGTTGTGGGTTTTTGGGTTGGTATTGGGTATATTGTTGGTGTTGGAGATTTTGTTGCAAGATTTACTTTTGTTATGCAAGAAACTATTGTTGTGTGTTTAACATTGTGTGTGCAATTGTTGTTGAAAAAGTAGTTGTTGTTGTGCTTGTAGTTACTATTGGTACACAATGTTTTGTTGTTGTGGGGTAGAATTTTGTTGTTGAGGATTTGATGTATTAATTTTTTGGAATGAAATTGTGTTGAGGAGGTTGTTGATGGTGTTGTGGAATGACATTATGTTGAGGTGGTTGTTGTTGGGTTTGACATTGAGTTTGTTGTTGAGGTTGGGGTGGAGGAACATTTGAGTGGATGTTTTGTGAAGGTGGTGATGTAAATGGACTAATCCCATAGTTCATTAAGTTTGGATTCAAAATATTGGGATTAAGTTGGCTAGTGTATATGGGTGGACTATTCATTTTTGAAATCCTAGGGTTATTTGACCTCCTAGACCTTGAGTGTTGTACAAAAAATTTACATATTGATTTAAAAAGTTTGTTTGATCCACTCCTAATAGATTGATAGAAAGATTACTTGGTACATTTAAAGGAGGATCTGGTATTTATTGTATGATATGATGTACCAAATGTTCATTCTATTGTGGGTGATTTCTTACTACTATAACTGAAAAGGTTGGTTCTCTAAGTTGATCAACATCAAATTTTGCGGGAAGTTTAGCACCTCCTTACATGAGTTTTAACATGTATTGATTCAGATCAAGTTGTAACATAACATACATTGCCCTAAAAAGAGATGGGTCTTGTGCCACCTCTAATAGCTCTGCAAGAGTAAAATCATGGGTCATGTTGGTGGTGTCTTCCATATAGATTCATTCAACTTTAGTTGTGTAGGGTTATGTTTTAATTTGTATTGGAGTTTTATACCCTTTAGGATTGGAACCAAGCATTCTAAAGGATTGATCACTAACACTCATTATGGGAGGTACATTAGAACCACTAGGATTTTTCTCCATATTCTTCTTATGTTGAGATCTAGTTGTGACCATAAAACTTGTAGTATCCCTAGGAGATGTGGATGTTGAAGTTGGGTGAAGATGATTTTGTTGAGATGTTTTTGTTGCTTCAAATCGGGCTAATAAGGACACATAAAGTGATTTTGGACCAATGTTGAATATTGTTTGGATGAATGAAGGATGTGAAACCTTGAATTTGGAAAAAGTTTGTTTTGACTAAATCTCTTCTTTAATTGTGTTTGGGGATGATCCTTGCTTGTACTGGACAAATGAGTCCAAGCTAAGGAGGATGATAATGCGATCATAAATTTTGGGAGTGGACTAATGACTCCAATCAAGTTGACTCACAAATATTTTGACACTAATTCAACTAAATACTTGAAAGAATATATTTTTCAAGCAACAAGATAAATTAGGAGATGAGATAGAGATTTAAACTAAAAGTGAGCAATGCCAAATTTAGGATGTTGTTTTCAATGGATTGGTTTACTATTTTGGATGGGGTTGATTTGATTGAAAGATGAGTGAAAGGTGTTTAGACAAGTCCAAAGTGAACTGGTAATATGAGATGAAGATGGAAATTTGTATATTTTTTTACTATTTTGGATGATTATGATAACTACGAGTTTGTTCTACATGAATCTTAGGTTTTCTAATGTCTGCTGGTCAAAATTCAGAATCTAGAAAATTCTAGAGTATTATGTTTTAGTCTGCCAGTCAAAAGCATTGGGTTACAATTAGAAGTGTTGCACTTCTTTTGAAAAAAACATCAAAGTATTTGTAAAAGTGTTGGTTTACAAAAAAAAGTATTGCACTATTGAATTCAAAAGCATTGAGTTACCGAGTTGTTGATTTTCTTTGGCATGAAAGCGTCGATTTGTAAACAAAAGTGTTGTTTTGATAAAAACAAAAGCATTATTTTGATAAAAACAAAAGCATTGAGATACAAAAAAAGATGGTACAAGATGACAATCAAAAGTGTCACTTTGACTTAGAAGCATAACTTCATAATTTTTGACTTAAGGTTTTGAATTTCAAAGTCTATTTTATGTTTATTTGATCTATCAAGAGATAGAAAACAATAAAAATGACATATAATATTGACTCAATGGATTGTTTGGTAGATTTTTGCATGTCTTCATCAACAAGACCATGCTAATTGGTATCATAGGTAGTTTAAAAATGAATACATGTCATAGATACACAAACTATTTTAGTGGTAGATCAGGTTATCAACTTATGGTGGGCCCACCGGTTGAAGCAATACCTCCATAATGAATGGGTGAGTAGAGTATATGAAGGTCATGTACCACCTTCACATCTCTCACCTTAAAAAAGGACAAGGTCCTAATCAAGGAATAACAGTCACCTCAACAAGGAGAAGTACATGGTGAGTAACTTCATGCATTGATCCTTGTACGTTGTACCACTATAAACTGATAGCTAAAATTTCTTAAAGGCTTCTAGATAAATAAGTTCGTAGTGGGGGTCTATCATGAATAGAGAGCTTACTTTTTATGCTTGATTCAAGAGGGGTCTCATTTCTTCTCATCACCTATACATGTCTCGGTGGATCGAGGGTCAAGAGGCCTGGCTTGAAGAATGCTAGCTACTCCTTAGGGTAAAACTTTCACTCTCCCCTTTTATATAGCCCATCAGGAAATGTTCTTGAGATAAAATATTGGAGTGATGAGGCTCCCAACCAAGTCTCCTACTTGAAATAAATATACATTACATTTTTTCTAATCCCCAAGATCATTCTTAAGAGTCAGGAGGGAAGAGCATACACAGATAATTAATTCTCAAGGTATATAAACAAATTACAAGTCAATGGAACTTTTGATTTGCAAGATCACATGAAGCACAAGGAAAGAGCATACACACACATCAACCTACCAAACACATCAAATAATTCATTTAGGTGCACCAAAATCAAATATGAGATTTGTATTGTTTAATTTTAGGTACAACAAAGCAAATTGAAAGTTGTATTTTTAATTTTAAGTCCAAATCTAAGTGTGCAAGCTATTTGTTATTTTTAGGTACACCAAAGGAAAATGATAGTTGTATTGTTCATATTAGGTACACCAATTGGAAGTGAGATTTGTCGGTTCTTTTTAGGTACACCAATTCAAATGTTAAATCAATTTTAAGTGCACCAAAAATAAATGTGAGTCATAGACTAAACCAAAAACTTACAACATAAATGTTATTAGTCTTGAACTTAGTATTCATCCATCAATTGCCACATGTAAAATATTAGCTTCAGATAGATCAAATTTGAAAACAATGAAATGTTAAGGTTAGTTGAAAGAAAAATATTCAAACAAATTGTAAAAATTAACAGAACAAAAGCATCGTTACCTAGCGGAAGCATCAATATTTGAATAGAAGTGTTGCACTATCACTCAAAAAAATAATTTCCCTTTTGTAGAAGTGTCAGACTTTGAACAGAAGCATCAAAATTTCTACAAACAGATAGAAAAATAGTTAGGACAAAAGTGTTGAATTAATATAAAATCATCGGGATTTGAACATAAGTGTCAAACATTGGACAATTAAAAGTGTCAGGATTTATGTATGTGCATTTTAAAAAAAGCATCAAAATTCTTACAAATAGACAGAACAATGCATCAATAAGAAACGTTGGGATTTTCTCTACATATGCATTGATATTTTGCAAAGGCATCGTATTGTCTTAAACATAAACATTGAAATTTCTTTGTAACCTATAGTTTGAAAAAAAATTCAAAAAAAAGGTTAAATTTGGGATGTGGGTCCCATTGAACGTACCGTAGGGGAAATATGAGTGAACTAATGAAAGCATAATTGAAGCAATTAGAGTTTAAAAACACTAAAAAATTACAAGATTAGGATCATATAGACCCATACTCAATGAAATTAACTTGCACAAGCTTCAAATGATTTAATCTAAAGGAATGAATACAAATTCAAAGCAATTAAACCAAGTAGACTATGCAAAACTTCAATCCCATTATGGATTGATGCCAATTTGTGATGTAGATTGCTCAAATTATTCATAATCTATGATTGCAAAAGCTTGATGAGAGGAGTGATTCACAAAATAGGTGTTCTAAAATGCTCAATATTGGCTCAAGAATTATAGAGAGTGCGTATGCTTATGAGGATTGTGAATGACTTTAATGTTTGAAAGGCTTGTTTTATAGATTTTGAGAATTATGATCAATGGTCAAGATTCGATTTGAGGATGAGAGGAAATCAAGGAGATGAAGGAAGATCAAGTGCTGAGAATTCATGAGAGCCCAAAATATCCCTATTTTCATGGAAAATTGGTTGAAGATATTTTGAATTGGAGGGAAGAGTTTGAATTTGAATTGGGAATATTCTATTTTTCAAAAAATGAATATTCTTTGTGCAAGTTGGAGGGTTAGAGGAAAGTTAGCCAATTAAATAATTATTTAGTTGAGGATGAGAGGAATTAAGATTTTTAATTAAATAATTGAGAACTATTTAATCAAGAGGGGAATTAATATGAAAATGATGAATTAATCAAATAACCTTGTGTAAGGGGGAAATCCGTAAGTATAAACAAGATAATTGCATTGAATAGAAACTAATCTAAATCAAAAACAACAATCAAGATCTATGCCCATTACTCATGAAATGGAGCTTTCTAAGCTATTCAAAACAAACAATGAAATCCTATGATATCATAATGAATTGAAAAACAAAGGAAATTTTACCATCCCATGTCAAAGTGTGTTCGTGAAGATGTGGTTGTTCATATCAATGTGAAGCCTCCATTGTGCATGCAAGAGTTTTGAAGAACGTGTGTGTGTTTGATTGAATATGTTGGTTGAAGCTTTGTCAATGTCGATTATGATGTCTACATTACTTCGTTGTGTAACCTGTATTGATTCTTCGATCCTTTTTTGTGAGGAAAGAGGTTTGTTATATAGAATATGTGATTTGAAATCGATGATCAAGATTGCATAGTAGAATATCTTGATCGACGGTCAAAAGATGTTGGGAGGATTTAGATGGGCATAATCTGTGCAAATTGATTACGTAATTAGTGTGATTGAAGAATAGATTGATCAATCAGGAAATAGATTGATCTGTTAGGAAATAGATTGATCATCAAGAAATAGATTGATCACTCAGGTAATAAATTGAGCAATAGTGATTTGTAATTTACTCAATTAGGAAAGTGGGTGAGGGTAATTGATTAATTGATTTAATTAATTAATCCTTTTTGGAGTTGAATGTGCAAATCAAGTTTGAATTTTGCAAACAAAGTTGCATTTGTTTGATTTGATTTTTGATGATGTTATTGAATAGTTTATTCAAATTTTGGAGGGAAACTGACATAATTAATTTATTATGTTTTAATAATTTAATTGACTTAGGGGAATAAAGTGAATTAGCGACATAATTAAATAATTAGTGTTATTTAATTAATCAAGAGGAATAAATTTGGATTAGAACTTTATTAAATAAATGAAATTTATTTAATTGGTTGAAATTGATGAAAAAGTAAATTAATTAAATAATGTCATATTATTCAATTAATAGCAAAAATTAGGGTTTGAGGACTTTATTGAATAGATAAAATTTATTTAATTGGTTGCATTTGATGAAAAAGTGAATTAATTAAATAATGACATATTATTCAATTAATAGTAGAAATCAGGGTTTTTGATGTTATTGATGTGAAAATGTAGTGATATTTGATGATAATGATGTTGATGATGTGAAAATGTCACTTAGTATATGTGATAAGTGTTAGGTAAATTTTACATGTTTGCATTTTTCCCCTCTTTGAGACAAAGTATTGGTTGCTTTGTTTCAAAGATTCTAATGTTAAGATTAAGTTTAAAAAAAATTTATATGCCCTATTGTGCCCCGATAGTCAGCGGAATGATAGTAGGATTGTGTGTTGCCCCCTCGAGAGGTTGGCTGAAAAAGTCAGTTTGGAGGTCAGACTCATGACACTGTTCTATTTTAGTTTCGATGTGTAGAGGATGAATAATTCAGGTGCTAGGTCTTTTGTTGCTTATTCAAATGTTCTTGGGAGCTCCTAATTTTAACTTAGGAAGGTGTCCTAAGTAAAAATTAGGGTTTTTTGAGGGTTAAAATAGTTGATTAGGGCTTAATTATCCTCATTTGCACTTTGCTTAGCCAATAGAGAATTCTTTCCTCTAGTTTTCTTGTTTTGTTAGTTGTTGAGGAGCTATGGCAAGGATTTAGGGAGCCCCACATTGCGCAGACTCAGTTCAAGAGTTTGGAAGGCTTGCAGGTGTTGGTGCCCTGCTATATACCCTCTCGATTTTTGTTTCCATCTTTCTATGTTTCTGTAATTAATGCATGAAGTTAGATTAGTCAAGTGAACAAGATTTAGGAATATTGCACCTTTGCATCAGTTTTGGCACTTTTGACTTTGGGAATAGATCGCTTTTGCTATTTTCTTACGCACTTGATTTCATTTTGCACTTTTGACCTGATTTTATGCATTTGAAATTAGCTTTTGACTTAGTTTTTCATCTTTGTTTTCTATGCTTCGTTTTGGTTGCTCTTGTGATCAATTTTTGTCTTTGAAAAAATTCTTCGCTTTTGATTTTTGCGCCTTTGAAATTGTTCATCACTTTTGATAATGAATCCATTGCTTTCTCCTTTTTTCATTGCTTTCGATAAAAAAATTCTTGCTATTGACATAAATTTTTTGCTTTTGACTATTTGAAACTTTAAGTCAAATTTTTCATCATTTTCAATTTGTTTTGCATGTTTAGAGCGAATCCTTAACATCATGTGTTGAGTGATTGTAGGTGGTCCTTAATCCACTCTAGTCGAGGGAGCAACAACTGCGTGATCTATTTGACTTGATCACGGGGTTTCATGAGTTGAGTGAGATTTCTTAGATGTTGTCAGGTTGCGACACATTTGTTACATTCCCACCATCAGATGTCATAGTGCGATGATGAATACACTTGCAAAGAGGTGGAACTCAAAGACCTCTTCATTTCATTTACCTACTAAGGAGGCCACCATCACTCTTAAGGATGTGTGGAGGATCCTCTGCATACCTATTCATGGAGAGCTCATTACATACTCAGTTTGATGGGGCACCCACGCTATGTGTCACGTTCTTGGTGTGAGACATCTGGAGGTTTGATAGTCAGAGATTATTTTATCAGATTTTGTTGGTAGTGTTGATCCTGTTTCACTTGTTCTCTTTGGTTTGGTGTCGAGGATTGTTGTTCCCAAAAGTCAGGGCTGTCATATTGTTGTGGGGTGGGGTATATGCATCAAGCAGATGTTGGAGTATGGGACTAGATAAGCATGGGGTCCATGTCTTCTTTCCCACCTATATAAAGATATGTGTGATGTTGCATATCGGGGTGGAAAATCTACTTCCACTGGTGTCTGTATTCTTCATGTATGCGCCTGGGAGTACATCTCAATCACGTGGCCTGATGGTATATCATATCATACTATTAGGGAACCATACTCTTATCACTATGGATATTTTTTGCATTATACATTTCCTGGACAACTTTCATACTATTGTTGTGTGTTCGATGATATGCCAAGTTTTGTATGGAGACCCTATATGGATTGTGAGGCATGGCCTAATGATTATGAGTAGTTGGTATATTGTAGGTAGACTAAATGGTTGATCAGTCACTCACACTCTCTTTTGGAGAGATGTCTTCCTGATAGGGTTTGCAGGTAGTTTGGAGAGAGATAGGGTCAATTTCTAGATGCTTATGAGGCTCGGTTTGGTCAAACCACCAAAGAGGTCTATGTCTATGGTTTGCAAGCCTATCGAGATGTTGTTGTTGCGTTTAGAGCTCTTTCTCCAGTTGGATGGGGTTGGCTAGTGGGCTTAGCGGATTTGGGTACTACTCCTGATTATGATCACTAGTGGGCATGACATGTTCCTTTGAGATTCACATATCCTAGTAGTGATCTTGTAGTGGGTAGAGCAGGTATCACATGTTGTCAATGAGAGAGATAACGTATTGAGATCTTATCAAAGCAGCTTGGTAGGGCTCGATAGGATGATACCTAGGGTGATTCAATGTAGACGGATCAGGGATAGGTTCCAGGTCCTCCCCCACCACTTAAAGATGGAGGTACACAATTGGCTACAGAGATAGTGCAGTGATAGGCCGCTAAGGCTCAAATTGTCACATTGATAGTAGAAAGAGACATTGCTCAACAAGAGAGAGATGGTTTCAGGGTGGAGCAAGACACAGAGATTGGGCGTCATCTTGTTGTTGAGACACAGTTGTAGGTTGTTACCACTTAGAGAGATATTCTAAGGACAGAGCGTGATAGTATACGAGCTGGGGGAGATTAGTTGCTACAAAAGGCAATATACTACCAGACCCTGTATGAGGCCGTTGTTTCTAGAGCACAGCATCATCCACAGTTTGGAGATCCCAACATTGCGATGGGTGGTGCTAAGTTAGGTGGGCACTTTGTCAGACAACCAGATGTAGAGGGTGATCCATAGCCTGGTCTTTAGAGTCCTCCTCTTCTTGTCGGGGAGTGTCATATTTGTAATTGATCTTTATGATGTTATTCAAAGACTTATATTGTAGACATGATTTTGTATATATATATTCATCGGCCCACTTTAGGCCTCATATACATGTATTATTTTGTATTATCCTATCACACTTGTTCCCATGATGATGTACCATGACATTCTCCTTTTTTGATGATGATATATATGAGATATACCTTCTTTGATTCAGCTCATTATTTGTTCATGTGATGATTATGGATGAAGATGTATGATGTATGCATATGATATGATATGGATCGATGGATTGATATATTATCCTATATGATGTTTCATTTTGATATATGATATTTTATTGATGTATATGATGTTGGTATATGATGGATGTATGACTTATACATGATACATGATGTTTTTATTACTTTATTATCATCATGATATGTATTGACAACATTGTGGATACAAGATGGATATGGTACTAATGATATTGTAATGTAGGATTGATGAATAGAAACTTAATGTTGTTAGTACTAATGAGTTGCTTTCACTTTGCTTGGAGGCTTCATATTTTGAACAATCTTGGTTTATGTAGCAAAAAGATACTATACACTAGGGTATTAATAACCAAGGTGAATTTGTATCTATTGTGTGGACTTTGACTCGACATACAAGGAATATTCTTTCTCATACTAGACATACGAAAACTTTGTTTAAAATATATGGTTGGATTGTGTAAAATTTTTTTGGACCATTTACACAGAGAGGTATAAAATACCTAACATGCAACTGCTACATGAATTGTCTTAAAACAACTTCCATACACTCAATAAAGCAAGTATCACCATGGTAGTATTACAAAAACATCTTACAAACAACAAACCAAAATGATGCTCAATTGCAGCCATTCCTTCTTCTCTAAATCCTTATGGACATCCTCAAGAGGTCCTAGGAATGTTTCAATAAAATAAATCATAAAGTTAAGACTATAAAAAGATAAAACAAAGTTGTAATATCACTTGCCATATCTGTTTTGAGGTTTCAGGCTATTGTCCATTTTTGATCATGTCTATCGTAGGAATGGATCCGTTAAGGCATATCTCAGGATGTTGTTGGTGAATTGTCAATAAGATAGGTAGTTAACACTTTGGTTTTTGTTTTAGTCTATTTTGTAATCAAATCTTTGTGATTGTTTGCTTGGAAGTTCTAGTTGTTGACATATGCTTTGTTTGTTTGTCTATTTTTTCAAAGGGTGAGTATGACGATTTGATTATTATGGGTGAAAAGATTATTGTGGATTTTGATGACAGGGTTAGGACCTTTTTGATTTTCTGAGTTTTATGATGTTTTTTTTGTTGTTTTTAGGGGACTAACCTAGGGCCTTGGGGGCTCATCAAAGATAAGCCTTGCCTACATTGTACATGCAGAGGCTCGTAGTTCACTTGGTTTGAATGTTTTTGACCTTTTATGTTTTGTGAATGTTTTTGGATTTTTTTTTACTAAGTTGAAATAAAGCATGATAGAAACCTAATAGGACTGACCTAGGGCCTTAGGAGCTAATAAAAGATAAGCCTTTCCTATGTTGTACACACAAAGACCACGTAGTTTGGCCAATTGAATCAAAGCATAAACTTTTTTTTGGGATTTCAACCGACATTGATAACTTGGATTGATATTCCACTTTTTTTTCTAGAGGATATGTTGTGGGAAATCTACTTGAACTAGATGTGAGGTTCAAGAAAATGTTGATATCTTAGAATGTTTCAGTGAAGGAATAATCCAACGTTGTTTTGATTTTGTTGTTTTCTAGATGTTTTTGATTTTGTTGTTTTGACCATGATAGGATGCAAAAATATCTAATCCAAAACCAACTTTGGGAGGTTTCCCCTAGTTCGAGACAAGACTATTTTCCTCAATCAATAACAAGCCATGGTTGGACACATGCTTTATTATGGAATGAATGGGTGAATGCTTTGGATAGTATTGATAGATAATGATGTAAGTCTTATTAAAAAATAGTGCCTATTTTCTAGGTTTTCACTATGGTACCTATTCTAGAAGTGCCACAAAGTGGTTTTGACTCAAAGAACGTTATGTTTTCTTGCTTTTTGATGTTTTTTTTTCTTTTTTTATCTTTTTGATTTTTTTGGATTTTTACCCTTTTGCTTGGGGTATTCTGGCGTGCTTCAAGTGCAGAATCTCTTGAGGTGGTTGTTGTTCAGCGGTTCAGCTAAAGCTTCTCCTTCAGGAGTAGCCAACTGATAAGCTCCTAACCCATAGCTTGCTATGATAATAAATGGGCCTAACCAGTTGGTTCAAACTTTCCTTTTCCATCTTGATTTAGTTGTACCTTCTGATTCTCTTTGAGTACTAGGTCACCAACTTGAAAGTTTTTTTCCTTGATATTTTTATCATAGCTTTGTTTGAGTTGGTTCTGAAACCTATAGATTTTTTAATGCGCTCAAATTCCTTTCATCTAGGAGCTCCAATTCATTTAACATGGATACTTGATATTCTTCATTGTTGACCATCCCTTTTTGTAAGATTTGCAATGAGGGGATTTCAACCTCGATAGGTAAGATAGCTTTTGATCCGTAGACCAAGGAGAAAGGTGTGGCACCTATAGGTGTTTGAATGTTGGTTCAATAAGCCCATAGGCTAGGTTTAGCTACAAATTCTAATGATGACTAACTTTATTAACATTTTTCTTTAGTATTTTTAGTACAGTTTTATTAGATGCTTTGGCTTGACCATTTCCTTGGGGATAGCAGGGCATGGAGAATCTATGCTAGATAGAGAATTTGGAACAAATTTCTTGGACGTCTTGATTCTTGAATGAGGTTCCATTGTCTGTTATAATTGTTTGGGAAATTCCATACCTACAAATTAGATAATTTAGAATGAACTTTGATATCTGTTTTCCAGTGATGTAGGTCAATGGAATTACCTCTATCCATTTAGTGAAGTACTTTGTTGTTGTGATAATGAACTTATGCCCATTAGAGGAAGCAAGAGAAATCTTACCTACTAGATCTAATCCCCATTTCGAGAAAGTCCATGGTGTTGTGATGGGTCTCAAATCATGTGCTAGTGCATGAACAATGTCACTATGCTACTGGCATTGACGACACTTTCTAGAATACTGAATGCACTCATGTTCCATGGAGGGACAATAGTACCCTATTTTGAGTAGTTTTTGGACTAGCTTAGGTCCACTAGAGTGGGACCCACAAACACCTATATGTATCTCTTGTAAGGATTTTTGCACTTCTTATGTGTTACGACATCAGAGTAACATACCATCTAGACTACAATGATATAGTGTATCTCCTTAGATTGTAATTCAAGAATTCCTACAGGTAAAGGTCTTCTTTTGAGTGATTGTTA
This sequence comes from Sequoia sempervirens, assembly GCA_007258455.2. Lineage (NCBI taxonomy): Eukaryota > Viridiplantae > Streptophyta > Pinopsida > Cupressales > Cupressaceae > Sequoia > Sequoia sempervirens. The sequence continues at coordinate 48,616,519 of VDFB02270651.1, forward strand.
GGTCAAGTGGTATGGTACCATGTTGGATGTAGTCAAATGTGTCTTGGTACCATGGGGAGTTAGGTCCAAAAACAACACATACCAGTTCTAATTCTGGGATGTCGAATGTAGGTATGAGCAATTGCTCCATGAGGAACTCATATTTAGGAACATTATGTGGAATATCAAGAAGCGAGCCTATTGTTTCCATGACATCGACTACTTTGTTGTTGATCCAAGGAATTTGTTGAAAGGTTATTGTAACAAAATAGTCCTTGAAGCTATCCACCATTCTTTTATATGGCATCAACTTGTTTCTTTTTTTTGGTACTCATCATTCACTTGTCTAATCACTAGCTAAGAGTTTCTGAAGACCTATAGTTCTTTTATTCTCCATTCAATAGCCATCTTGAGGCTTGTGACTAGAGATTGATACTATGAGATATTTTGTGTGCATTGGAATGCAATTTTGTATGCTTTGGGTATACTATCTCTTTGTGGTGTGAGAAATATAATACCTACTCTAGAGCCATGTTGAGTATGGGACCCGTCAAAGTATAAGATCCAATGGTCTTTTTTTTTCTGTCAATGATATTCCTTCATTTGGGAACTTTGTTGCAAGAGGCTTGTGATCTTCTATGGGTGCTTTGGCCAACTGGTTTGCTATGATTTTTCCCTTGATGTCTCTTCTATACACATACTTTATATCAAATTCACTTAGAATCTTACCCATTTAGCAATTCTGCTTGTTAAGGTTGCTTTTGCTACTAGGTAATTTAGTGGGTCTACTTTTAAAATCAACTTTACTTTCCTATTTAAGATATAGTTTCTTAGCTTTTGTGTAGCAAATACGATTGAGAGACACACTCTTTCTATGAGTGAGTAGTTCAACTCGTATCCCACCAGTGTTTGGCTGATGTAGTAGACCACTCTTTCTTTGTTATTATCATCTAGCTAGACTAAGAGAGCTCCCAATGTTGCTTGTGTGGTAGACACATAGAGTACCATTTCCTTGTCTAGAATAGGCAGCATGAGTATAGGAGGAGTAAGTAAGTACTCCTTGACTTGCTGAAACACTTGGTCACATCTCCAATCCCACTTGAAGGTGATGTCCTTGTGTAAAAGATGAGTGAGAGGGTGAAATTTGTTTTCCAGTTGTGTGATAAATTTCTTGATATATTGTAGCTTTCCGTGTAAACTTCTTAGTTATTTTAATGTCTTTGGAGGAGGCATTTATTGTATTGCTTTTACTTTTGTCATATCTACTTCAATGCCACTTCTTAACACTATATACCTTAGCAGTTTTTTGATTGTTACTTCTAACACACATTTTTTTGGGTTGAGTCTCAAGTTATATGGTTCAAGTTGATCAAACACCTTTGCAAGATTTTTCAAATGATCTTCCCTTTTGGCATACTTTGCTATAATGTCGTCCACATGGTCTTCCATGATTGTATGTAGCATATCGTGGAAGATGGTTGTCATTACTCTTTGAAATTTCGCTCCTACATTCTTTAGGCCAAATGGCATTACATTCCAGTAGAAGGTTCCCTAAGAACAAGTAAATGTCATTTTATGTTGATCATCAAGACATATTTTTATTTGATTATATCTAGAGAAACCATTCATCAAAGATAGCATCTCATGTCTTGTCGTTAAATATACTATCATGTCTATACTCAGAAGAGGAAAGTCATCCTTCAGAAAAGCTTTGTTCAGGTCTAAAAAATATGTGTAGATCCTTATGCCCCTAGTAGGCTTTGACATTGGTACTAGATTTGGTATCTATTTAGGATAATCGATAGGTCTAATGAAACCCACATCTAGTAACTTCTTTAGTTCTACCTTTACCAATATTGCTATTTGAGGATGCATTTTCCTTAGTTTCTGCTTGATAGGATTTTCTCTTGGGGATACATCCAAATGATGTACCACTAATATCAGATCTAGTCTAGACATATCTACATAGGTTTATGAAAATTTTTCCTTTCTATCGTTGATGAATGCTATGAAGTTTTCTTTCTCTTTAGGATCAAGTGATGTCGCATGGTAGGCAATCTTTGGGTTCTTTGTTGTTCCCACATTGATGGATTTTGTTTCTTCTACCAATAGCATTGACTTTTCTTGATATTCTGATATGGGGAGATTGAACCCTCCATCCTTAGGTTCCTCAGGGAGGTTTTCAACTTTAGATGCATCCTTTATTTTATTCTTTTCAGGATTGGATAGATCTAGATTGTGGTCCTCTCTAGGGGATCTCATTTTTATTTTTTATGTTTTCTCTTTCACTTTTGTGACTAGAGGATTCAATCTCCCCATTGAAGTATGCATCTTGTTTGAGCTCCATGAAAAACCATACTTTGTGATCTCATGTCGGTATGTCTATTTGAAGTCCCATGAAATCTGCAATTGCTTCATCATTCTGGAATTGATCCAGAATAGGTGTATGCTATTGTTGGTCCCAATCTATCAATTGTGGGTAGAAGAGGGGTAAGCTATCATCATTATCCATAAATCTTACAGAGGTTGTTGAAATGGTTAGTATATCTTTGGTATCTTTTTCCCATTGGGTGTCTAGGTCATCATTACTATAAGTGGGGGAACCATATCTAGTGATAAAGGAAGGAGAATCCCATTCGTATTCGTTAGAGTCTGTTCCGAAATAATAATGATATTGGGAATAGTTTGATAAATTGGAGAGGGAACCTATCAATGCTAATTTTTTTGAATAAATCTTCGATGGGTAAATCATTATCCATAATGTGGTATATATCCAATGCCTTAATGCTAGTAGAATTTTCCAATTTCTTAAAAGAGGTTTGTCTGGTATTTGGAGTAACCATGCCTTTTGGCTCATAGCCTAGTCCCATATTTTTCTTTCTTTGCTCCACTATGATAGGCTTCCATCGACCTTGTTTGTGTAGTCCAAGGCCACATTTTCCTTGATATCCCATTTGTTTAGCTAATTGATAACCTTTACCACTAGGATCAATTAGAATGGGTTGTGCCTTTTTTCGATTCCTTTTGGTCCTCTTTGTAGATCATGGATGAGAAGTCTTCTTTGAATATCTCTTCATCCTTCATGTCTCCCCATTTGGTGAAAATTGTGGGTTTGGCTACCATTTGCATTGTTTGAACATATTTGATCTCTTTCAAGCCTCCATAAACCTTAGGTGTTGGTTGGAGAATATCAATACAAAATGCTTGGTTGAAGTGATAATTTCCATTACCCCTTTCAAGTACTTGAACCTTAGTTTCCGTTTTAGGTTGCTCATTTGATGTGATCTTGGTTGAGGTCGATGGTAGTGTAGAAGGGTCAACATCTGAGAATGAATGGAAGGATATGTTGTTGTTGGGTATACGTTGGATCTTATTATACTTCTCCTCCAACTTTGCACAAAACTGGAAGGGTTCAGGATCTGCATATAGTGTCACCTATTTTCCTTCATGGGGAAACTTTAGGCATTGGTGAAAGGTTCATGGAACCTCTTGTAATGTGTGTATCCAAGGATGTCCTAGGAGAAGGTTATACAACAACTCAAGGTCAAGCACTTGACATGTAGTTTCTGTGATGGCTAGTCCTATCTGCATAGGTAGTCTAATTGTCTCTTTTGAATTCCTTTCAAGGTCATCATATGCCCTTATAGTAATGCTCTTTCCTTTGTCTATCACATCGTTAGAATACCCCAATTTTTTGATGAATTTCAAATTACAAATGTTTAGACTCACACAATTATCTATCAACACTCTCTTGACCATATTTTTATGGACACCAACCTCTATGTATAGAGCTTGGTTGTGGAATGAACTTTGTGGAAGATCTTTCTCGAAAAAGACTAGATGGTGGTTGGCCATGATTTTTCCAACCATGGCTTGGAACTGATCTAGATTGAGGTCTTTAGGAACTGATGTTTCTAATTCTTTTTTGAGTATCTCCCTATGTGTGGGTGATAGTTTTAGTAGTTATAGGATTGAGATGAAGGAAGGAGTCTTTTTTAACTATTCCACAATATTGTAGTCACTTGGTGACTTAGCTACGAGTTTAGGTGGGGCTCCTTGTATTGTAACTCTCCCTCGATGGGTAGTTATGTTATAGTTGTTGTCTCCACCTCGTATAGTCACTACATCCACCCTATTGTCATCTACTTGAGAGAGGGTCCCTAGAACTGTGTCACCATAACTATAGTTAGCATTGTGATAGTCTTTGTCCTTTCCTTTGTCATTCCTTTTAGCATGGTTTGGAATTGGGTTGGTATATATCTGGAGGTCCTTATTCCCAAGATGATGTTCGACATCCACTTCTCTTTTGTCTATCAAGTCTTGTATGAGGTTCTTGAGTCTCATGCGATTTTTGGTTTTATGTCCTTTAATTTTGTGGAATTCACACAAGTCCTCATTGTACCATGGTGTTTTGAAGCTAGTCTCCTCATAGTTTGGGCGATCACTAACCTTGATGAGGTTTTGTTGCACTAGCTTATATATAACCGTCTCAAGCAGCTCTCCTAATACTACAAACTTCCTTCTTGGTTGATTGTATTGTCTTTGTTGCCCTCCTTGATATGTTTGTTAATTACCTGCTTGATTTTTTTTGGATATGCAAGTTGGTTGTTTTGTGCATTATTAGGAGTATAGATTGTTTGTGCCACTTGAGGTTTGTTTTGAGGTACATTTGGATTTTTTACATTCCATACTGCTCTAGCATCCACTACCCCATTGTTTGTAATGTTTTTGTTGTTGGCCCAAATTTTAGGTTTATCATTTGAACTCGAAGGACTATCTCTTAGGTTGTTTATCTTGACCACTCCTCTTGTTATGAGGTCCCTTTCTATGTGCAGTCCCTTTTAAATGGACTCTTTAAATTTTTTGGGACAGAACATGGTCAGTTGGTAGTTGAATTCTACTTGGACATTTGAAATGAATATGTCAACCAGTTCCTTGTTGGGAATAGGTGATTTTCATCGACTAGCCTTATGTCACCATTGTTGAAGGTAGGAGGTAAAGGATTATCCTTGAATTTTCTTAATTTTATATAGATACATGATGGTGATGCCTTGTTCTATGTTTAAAGAGAAGTGTGTTATGAATTTGGTAGATAATTCATCAAAGCTTTTAACTCCTAGTGGTAGATGGGTGAACCACTCCATGGCATGACCAATAAGACACAGGGAAATAGCCTCATGAGGTAAGAGTTGTTGTTTTAGAATTCCATGCATGCTATTGAGAAGTCTCTCATGTCTTCTACTAGATCTCCTTTCCCTTTATATTTATCAAACTTTGGTATCTTGAATTTTTTTGGAAAGGGAAGCATAGTGATGGAATGATCAAATAGGAATGGACATATATCCTGAAGGGTATAAGTCTTATTTGGTTTCCCTACCTGCATGTTTGATATTCTCTAATTCAATGCCTATAGTTGTATTTCCATCTCTATCTTTGGTGTGTTTGTTTGGGAATCTTGCGTGTAGTGACCTTGTTGTCCTATCATGTTTTGATCATAAGTTGAGTGTTGTTGAGGTACAAGACCTTTGCTAGCTGTGATGGGTGGAATGAGGGTTAAACCATTGTTGAATGTAAGGAGGGTTAGCTCCTTGTTGAATGTAAGGAGGATTAGCTCCTTTTTTAATGTAAGGAGGATTATCTCCTTGTTGGATGTAAGGAGGGTTAAATCCTTGTTGAACATAAGGAGGGTTAGCTCCTTGTTGTTGTTGTTGTGGAGGGGTACCTTGATAGTGCGTTAGTGGTACACCTTGTTGTTGGGATGAGTTGTATTGAAGGTTTCCTTGATGATGTGTTGGTAGGTTACCTTGTTGATGGGATGAATTAGGAAGGGTGCCTTGTGGCACATCTTGTTGTTGAGGAGAACTATAGTGAAGGTTTCCTTGATGGTGTGTTTTTGGGTTACCTTTTTGATGGGACAAATTGGGAAGGGTTCCCTATGGCACACCTTGCTATTGAGGCAAACTATAGTGAAGGTTTCCCTAATGGTTCATTGGAGGGTTACCTTGTTGATGGGATGAATTGGGAAGGGTGCCCTATGGCACACCTTGTTGTTGGGGAAAAATATAGTGAAGATTTCCCTAATGGTGTATTGGCGGGTTACCTTGTTGATGGGATGAATTCAGAAGGGTGCCCTATGGCACACCTAGTTGTTTTTTGTTAATTGGGAAGGGTACCGTATGGTACACCTTGTTGTTGGTATTGTTGATTTGGAAGGGGACCGTAAGACCCTCCTTGTTGATGGTACTGTTGTGGGAATTGTTCTTCTTGATTTTGTACATTTTGGGAGGGTAAATATATGAAATTTTTTGAGGCATGTATTATCCTGGTGGAAGATTGTTGCTTTTTGGTACATATTGGGATGGACCTTCTTGGTACTGTTGGGCCACTATCGCTTGTTTGATTTGATTTGGTTTTCTATACAAGGGGTTTTCTATTGGTTGACCATTGCTTTATGAGAACATGAGTGGCATGTTTGGAATCTGCTTGGGTTTGGATATATGTCTCACAACCGAGTTATCCCCTAAGGGAATAAGGTTAGGATCCTTTAGATCTTCCACATTAAAGTCTATTGGAAATTTAGCACCACTTTGTGCTAATTTGAAGAAGTAAGAATTTGGGTCCTTTTTCAACTGTTTGTCCATCAATTTGAGAAACTTGGGGTTGTTGGAATGTTGAAATAGTTCTTCATCATTTATTTCCTCCTCACTATCCACTTCTTCTATGATCACATCTTTTGGATTCTAATTTGATTGCTCTGTCACCTTTTGTCGTTTGTGGTTTATCTCTTCCTCACTAAATGTTTCTTTGAATGTGGGTCTCTTTTGAGGTGTTTCGAGGTCATTTGGTTTATTGCCCCATAGGCCACCTTCGTCATTTGTGGTATTTGTTGGTGGTATGCTGGAATTTCTTTTGTTTGCTTCAATGTTCTTTCTATGTTGTGATCTCGTAGTTGTCATAAACAACTGCCAAGCTTTTGTGAATGTTTTTGTGACTCTTAGCTATGGAAAAAGAATGCTTTTGTTTTTGGATTTTCTATTTAAAGGAAAATTTAGTTCATTTGTTTTTGGGATTTTCTATTGAGTATTCAAGTTGGGTTCTCCCATTAAAAAGTGAGTATAAAATTTTCTTAGTCAGATGTCACGGTTGCGGTAAGTTTTCAAGATGTTCCCCTTGGAAAACTTTAGATTAGGATGGTTCTTTGAAAGTTGGAATATCGATTTCCGCTTAAGGATTTTTCTCTTGTCAAAGATCATGAAGGATGGATACCTACTGCCACACAGGAAGTGGTTACACAGGTCTTCTAGCTGTGAGGTCTTCTTTCTCTTCCTCTTTATCTAAGATTTTTGTTGTGTTTCTCCACTAGTATGGGGTTTCTTTTGTCTCAAATATGAAGCTTCTCAAATTACTAACTATGTCTATTTGTTCTCCTTCAACCAGTTCAAAGTTCGGTTGTATGACAGCTGGTGTAAGGTTTGGTTCTTGAATTGGAGCAACTGGTCGCCAAATGGTCATAAGGTGAAATGGTGTTTTGATATGGTTGTTATGAAGCTCAAGGCCCTAAGGTTTGAGTGTTATTTTTGAATGATGCTATTCTTGGATCTCAAAATGTTGAAAGGACTAGATCAATATTTCACTTCTTCTAGAGGATATGTTGCGAAAAAGCTTACTTGAACTAGTCTTGAGGTTCAAGCAACTATTAATATCTTAGAAGTGTGGGTGAGGGAATAATCCAAGTTTGTTTGTTTGTTTTTATTTTGATTTCCAAAATTAGGATGGAATGTTTGAGAGTGGATGAAGGACTATATGACATATCTTGGGTTTCCAATTGTTTTGTTTCAACAAAGATCCTGTAACTAGCTTTGGATCGTTTTTCTAATTTTTAGTAGAACACAGAGCAAAAAGTGATGGTTTTTGAGTAGAAGCAAAAAAGTGTGAGCAAGAGCAGCCAATTTTATCAACTAAGACCAGGTTTGTATCAAGTGCACTAAATTTTGGACAACAAGTGCGGAAAGAAATGTCAAGTGTGGCCAGTTTTGTAGCAAGAGCATTGGATTTATCAAAAGTAGTAGATTTTCATCAGTAGTTGTTTATGGGACAGAGAGGAAAAGAGAGATATTTTTGGAAAGTGCAACTAGTTTTTGGTCAAGTGTGCTAGAAATAGTATCAAAAGTGGCCTCTATTCAATCTTGTTTTCCAGTTTCAGTATTTGGCGAAAGCTTGGATGATTTTTGCAGTTTTGGATGATTTTGTTTGATCTATTTCAAGATTTGGTAAGTGATATCAAGCAAGACCACAATAAAAACTTGTGTGACCTAAATTTCTATACTTTAAGCATCTTTCCATCCTTGAAAGCTTAAATTTCATAGAGGAAAAAATGCTAAAGTTTATAGTTGCCAATGTTTACTTTTTCCCTAATGTGACTTGAAATGTGAACCTAGATATCCAGAAACCTTCAAAGATATTGTTTTATGATATCTTTTAGGAGTGCAAATAGATGGATCTTTTCAAAGGATTCACACTAAGTAAAAAGAGTTTTCCATTTTAGAACCATGTTAATTGCTTGTTTGGATGTATTCATTTTAAATCAAGCACAAAGTTTGATGTCAAATATTTTTTAATAGCGAATGGTTGTTTTTAGAAAACAATCCTTACACCTTAAGGAGTAGGTACATTATTATTAGTAGGCTTGCCTCATGCCCTTTATAGTAGAAGAGATGAATTTACATGAAATTTAGGGGAAAATGTAGAGATATGTTAAGAATGAACTCTTAATCTCTATATTTCCACCAAAATCAGACACAACAAGTAACTTCTTGGAAATAAATTCCCAATGCACCACTTTAAAGAACTCATTGGCAGAACTAGTTGGCCTCTACAACAAAAGGTTTTAATGACCACAAATTGTGAACACGATAATCAACACTCACCCAATAGCCACTTAAGGCATGGGATTAGGTGCAGTTTGTTGTTGGCACGACTTGAAGCTACTTTCTTACGATTTCACAACCTTTGATATATCTTGCCAGTAAACGTGCTTCGAGACCTTGCAATGAGTTCTCCAACATGAGATGTGTCACAAAGCAAGCCCTCTTTCTAAGGATAAAAGATAAAAATGACCAAAGTGTGAAACTCAAAAATATCTTTTCGTCACCCATGATCGCCACAAAGACATGAGGGGAGAGGATAAAACACTTTAGTTTTCAAAACACAACATACACTTCATTTCAATTTGATTCTTTTTAAGTGCCTTGAGTAGTGCTATCCCCAAAATAAAGTGTGAATAACATAATAGTTTTTCTTTTTAATTGCACCAAAGTGAAGTGTTCTAGACTTCAGGCAACGATATCACAATGTGCAAAACAAGAAATTGATTTGTTCATTTTTAAGCCCAAAACTGAGTGTTTTTCTAGATCCTTGTCTTAATGGTTAACAAAATAAATCAAGCATTTGTCAATAAATTGAAATTGTTTGGTCAACACAAGAATAAAAAATTCAGAGCAAAACCAATTGAGAGCTTCATAATATCCATTTTAGAACACAAATTTGAAAGCGTTTTGTTTGTGGGATTCATTTTAAGCACCAAATTGAGTGTTCTCTAACTATGTTTAAGCTTTGACAAAGGTTCATTTTAGAGCACTAAATTGAAAGTGTTTTGTTTGTGGGGTTTGTTTTAAGCACCAAATTGAAAGTATTTTTCTAACTTATAAAGCTTGAAAAAGACTCATTTTATAGCACTAAATTGAAAGCATTTGTTTGTGGGGTTCTTTTTAAGCGCCAAATTTAAAATTTTCTAACTTATGAAAGCTATGAGAATTCAAAATTCTTCGACTGTTCGTCTTCCCTGCAATAAAAGGTGTTAATGATTTTTTTTTATAGATACTTGTTATACCTTAGCAATTCTTGCATAAAAAAACATTAGTACCTATTACACATTCAAATTAGATACCCATTAGTGTTAGAAATCAAAATTTAACTTGCAGATCTCAGACACAGACTAACAGAGCAAAAGCAGAGGACAAATAATCAATAGTAGCCTCTGTCAGAGGTCAAAAGCACTAGAAAAAATCAAAAGTGCCCTTTGTCAGAAAACATAAGTGCTGGAAAAAGTCAAAAGTGCCCGAAAATAGGTCAAGTGCGCTAGAAAATAGGTCAAAAGTGCCAAAACTGTGAAGTCAAGTGCAAAATTTTTCTAGAACCTATGCGTGAAGATTTTTCCAAAGTGCTTCCTGGACTTGCAACTTCCATTTAAACTCATAAAATTGTTAATGTTAAGGACCGTGGTCCCACCAAGCGTGCTAGAATGTGTAAGGGGGAAATCTGTAAGTATAAACAAGATAATTGCATTGAATAGAAACTAATCTAAATCAAAAACAAAAATCAAGATCTATGCCCATTACTCATGAAATGAAGCTTTCTAAGCTATTGAAAACAAACAATGAAATCATACGATATCATAATGAATTCAAAAACAAAGGAAAGTTTACCATCCCATGTCGGAGTGTGTTCGCAAAGATGTGGTTGTTCATATCAATGTGAAGCTTCCATTGTGTGTGCGAGATTTTTTAAGAACATGTGTGTTTGATTGAAGATGTTGGTTGAAGCTTTGTCAATGTCGATTATGATCTCTGCATTACTTCGTTGTGTAAATTGTATTGATTCTATGATCCTTTTTTGTGAGGAAAGAGATTTGTTATATAGAATTTGTGATTTAAAATGGACGATCAGGAGTACATAGTAGAATATCTTGATCAACGGTTGAAAGATGTTGAGAGGATTTAGATGGGCATAATTTGTGCTAATTGATTACGTAATTAGTGTGATTGAATAATAGATTGATCAGTCAGGAAATAGATTGATCAGCCAAGAAATAGATTGATTTGTTAGGAAATAGATTGATCAGTTAGGAAATAGATTGAGCAATCAGTGATTCGTAATTTTCTCAATCAGGAAAGTGGGTGAGGGTAATTGATTAATTGATTTAATTAATTAATCCTTTTTGGAGTTGAACGTGCAAATCAAGTTTGAATTTTGCAAACAAAGTTGCATTTTTTTAATTTGATTTTTGATGATGTTATTGAATAGTTTATTCAAATTATTCAAATTTTAGAGGGAAAGTGACAATTAATTTATTATGTTTTAATAATTTAATTGACTTAGGGGAATAAAGTGAATTAGCGACATAATTAAATAATTAGCATTATTTAATTAATTAGGAGGAATAAAGTTGGATTAGGACTTTATTAAATAAATGAAATTTATGTAATTGGTTGAAATTGATGAAAAAGTGAAATAATTAAATAATGTCATATTATTCAATTAATAGCAAAAATTAGGGTTTCAAGACTTTATTAAATAAATGAAATTTACTTAATTGATTGAATTTGATGAAAAAGTGAATTAATTAAATAATGTCATATTATTCAATTAATAGTAGAAATTAGGGTTTTTAATGCTATTGATGTGAAAATACAGTGATATTTGATGATAATGATGTCAATGATGTGAAAATTCCATTTAGTATGTGTGATAAGTGTTAGGTCAATTTTACATGTCTACAAACCTTAATTATTCAATTAATAGAGGAATAAAGTGAATTTAATCAAATAATTAGAAAATATTTAATTAAATGGAAGAATTAGGGGATAATGAGGAAAATGATGTTAGTAAATGAAATTGAGATGTGTGATAAGCTTAGGACAATTATAGGTGTTTACAATATATATATATATATATATGAACAGATGTGAGAATATGATATAATGCATGTTGATATAATAGATGTCTAATATGTTATGATAAATAATGTATGTGTGTAAGTGTGAAAAATTTAATTTTATATGTTCTATTCTATCATAACCTTCTATAATCCAATGCATAAGCCTTGGACTTCCTCTTATCATTCATACCAAGGAATCAATACAACTATCAAGAAACTTAAGCTCAAATCCTCAGTTTGTACCATGTTCTTGCCAACGAATAACAACTATTATTAAATTTAGTTACAATAAATTATCAAAAAATACAAGTAGCTCTATAGAGGGATATAACATGTCAAGAGATGCATCACAAGCTAACAGGGTCTATGGTGTCTTGTGTGAGTCCTCAAGTTTTGCATTGATGTCATCAAAATCATTAGGATCATCAAATAGAAGTGTGTCATCCATGAAAACATTAAACAATGATAAAGTGTTGCTAAATAACTATAAAAGGTTCATCTAAACAATATATAGGCACTCAATATCCTCAACGTGATGTTAAAAGTCTATGGAAAGTGAATAGCAAAGATGACTATGAACAATTTCATAGTTATTGAACCATTTAACATAAATGTTTATATAAATTTGTTAGTGGTGCTTGTCCCAAAAATAAAGAAAAATACCTCAAATGAAAAAGTCCTCAATATTCTCTCACCATAAGTAATAATTAATTCTATCAAGTATATTTATAAGGATAAATTGCACTATTTGATCCACAAGTATCAATCCACAATAAAAACATATAACAAAGTGTGCCTTATTTTTTGCACACAAAGAAAATGGCCCTCAAAGCAACAATGCAATAATTTAACCCCCAAAACTTCTTATGAGGTAGTGACAACAATTTTGCATGTGTTAACAATACTTGTTCAAATGGGAAAACATTAAAAAAAGTATTTTTTTAGTAAAATATTATGTGAATTCCTTTTAAAAAATACACACTTGAAGAAAATGTACCAAAAAAGAAACATTAAGTCAAAAGTTAAGACTACTCTCACTTGAAGAATGTACTTCAAGATTAACATAGTGGGATACAAGGTAGTAGAGTAGTAGTTATGATTTTTGAGGGTTAAGTCTTTCAACATTCTTCTATTTATTGATCTTCAACAAATAAATATTTTAACATTCAAATGAATTTGATTTTACAACATCCATAGTATTCAACATTCTTCCATATAACATTTTAACATTTTAAAAGAGTTTTTGGGGATGTCTTTGTAAAAAAAAAAAAAAAAAAAAAGAGCCCTTGGGGATAAGTTGAAGACCATTTTTGGGGATGTCTTTGGAAAAAAGAGCCCTTGGGGATAAGTTGAAGACCATCCAAAAAAATGGAAGAAGGGGATGTCAGCCTGCCAACCTGCAATCAAGAAAGAGAGCATCGCAGGGAGTGGGAACAAATTTTAAGGAGGAAATTTTCTGGAAACATAAATCTAGAGTTCAATGGCTACAAGAAGGGGATAAAAATGCCTCCTTTTTATGTTTCTACTCTAAAAAACAAGAAAAGGAATCAGATAACTAAGCTACAAAATGAGCAGGGGGTTTTGGTCAGTTCACCTTCCTAGATTGGTCTTTTGGTGGCAAACTATTTCCAGAGGGCTTATTCAGCTTCTGTTGAGGCTCCCAATCTGGCCATGGAAAATCTGTTGTTGGATCCTCTCTCGACCACCATTACCCAGGATGATAACCTTAGCATCCTTTGTGTTGTCACTCCTAAGGAAATCTGTATAGCAGCTTTCATTATGGGTGCCTATAAGGCACTTGGCCTGGATGGTTTCCCCCCGACCTTCTTTCAGATATTCTGGGATATTGTTGGTGAGGACCTTGTCTTGGCTACTGGAGATTTCTTCAAATCTGGTAAGCTCCTCAAACAACTAAACCACACTTTTATAGCTTTGATTCCCAAGGTTGTTGATCCCCAGTTAATGACTGATTTTAGGCCCATTAGCCTATGCAATACCATTTATAAAATCTTCTCTAAAAACTTGGTAAAACGTCTTAAACCCCTCCTGGACAAAATTATTAGCCCTACCCAAAAGGGTTTTTTTCCTAGTCGTCATTTATTGGATGCTACTATAACTACTCATGAATTTCTCCACTCAATGGATAGATGCAATAATTCTAGTATGGCCCTCAAATTGGATATTTCAAAATCGTATGATAAGGTGTTATGGGACTTTATTCCCAAAATCCTAGCTAAGTTTGGTTTTGACCAAGGGGTGGTCAACCTTTTGATGGAATGCATTACCACGGTGAGGTACTCTATTTTGGTTAATGGGGCACCTTTTGGTTTCTTTAATGTTGGGAGAGGCATCAGACAGGGGGATCCCATCTCACCCTATTTATTTATCATGGTTGTGGATGTCTTGAGCAGTAACATATCCAAACTGTTGTTGGAGGGGTCTATTAAGGGAGTTAAGGCTGCCTCTTCTTTAGAACCTACTATTATCCAACAATTTGTGGATGATACATTTCTCTTTGGAAAGCCTCTATGATTGAAGCCAGGAAATGGAAAAGTTGTCTCAATAACTATGTTGCTTGTTCTGGACAATGTATTAATTAGAATAAAAGCATGATTTACTTCTTCAACAACAATCCTACTCTTCAAGCTCGGGTGACTATTGTTCTAGGTTGTAAGAGTGGCTCTCTCTCGTCGATGTATCTTGGTTTACCCCTTACTGTCAAGGAAGTCACTCATTCCTTCTGGAACTTGGTTCTTGAAAGGATTCAAAGGAAGTTGGTAGGCTGGAAAGGCTCCATTCTCAGTCATGCTGGAAAATTGCAACTTTTGTCTACTGCCCTCCAAGGGATCCCTATTTACTTCCTCTCCATCTTCAAGATCCCTAGATATATCGTTGAGAAGTTAGAAAAAATTCAAAGGAATTTCCTTTGGTCGAGGACTGAGGAAAAGAAAAAGTTTGCTCTGGTTAGGTAGGAATTTTTTTGTAAGCCTAAACCTTGTGGTGGGCTTGGGATCAGAAATATCCTTAGCACCAATAAGGCTTTGATTGTTAAGGTGGGTTGGGACTAGCTGAGGAATAAAAAGGATTGGTGCAAGATTATGAATGGTAAGTATCTTCACAATATACCTTTGATTAATTGCCTCTTTGATGATCATCCCTTGGGTTCTTTGGCTTGGAAGAACATTTGTAGATTGCAGGGGTTAATCATGTCTAGGATGAAATGGAAGGTTGGGAATGGTAACAATATCAGATTCTAGGAAGACCCTTGGTTGTTAGACACCCCCTGGCACACTCTAATTTTAGGAACCTTATGAGGCGGGCACAACTCTTCTTCAGCTTATACATTAGAGATTACCTTCTCAGCCAACCTGGGGCCAAGAGGTGGAAAGATTTGATCCTCTACTACCCTTTGTCTCCTGAGTTAACTCTGGCTAAGTCTCTGCAGGACTTGCTCTCCCTTACTAGATTACTATTAACCAACATGAAGGATGATTTCTACTAGACTAACCATCAACAAGGTAATCTTTCTGTTAAATCAACTTACAATCTGTTGTCAAATCAGGTTGTTGAACATAGACCCTAGAAACGGGTTTGAAAGAAACATATGATTCCAAAAATAAACTTTTATGGTGGACAACCTACCACAATAGGATCCTTACTTCGGATAATTTGAGGAAAAGGGGATTCCAGATCCCTAATAGGTGCTTGTCATGCAAATGCAATGAAGAATCTATGGATCACTTACTTCTACACTGCCTGTTTGCTGCTAGTGTGTGGGAGTTGGCTTTGGAGTGGTTGGGCACTCATTGGACTATGAGCAAGGACATTAAATCCTTTATTTTGGGTTAGTTTAGGCCCTTCCTTCACCCCTTACCTTGTGAGATCTAGAACCAAGTTTCCCCCATTATTTGTTGGTGCTTATGGAAAGAGAGGAACAATAGGATTTTTAGGAATATTGAGATGAGCCATAAGGAGGTTTTTGGTATATGGTTAAGGATAATTTCTAACATTTCGATTTTCAATTGAAAAATCCCGGACAAAGCTCCTGTTGAATGGGAAATTTAAATGGCTAAATCTTGGCACTAGAATCTAGAGGCTAATTCCTATGACAACTCTAGGGCCCAGGCTAGATGAGACACAGTTTGGAAACCCCCGAATAGTGGTTGGCATAAACTTAATTTTGATGGTGCTGCCAAGGGCAACTCGGGCAAGGCAAGCATAGGAGGTATAATTAGAGACTGCAGGGGTAAATTTGTGGCTAGTTACTTGGGGGGAATAGGGATTCAATCCTCCATGATTGTGGAAGCAAGGGTGCTACTAAAGGGTGTCCAGTTAGCTGTCACTATGGGGATAAAGAATTTGCATATTGAAGGGGATTC
Organism: Sequoia sempervirens; assembly: GCA_007258455.2. Lineage (NCBI taxonomy): Eukaryota > Viridiplantae > Streptophyta > Pinopsida > Cupressales > Cupressaceae > Sequoia > Sequoia sempervirens. The sequence continues at coordinate 48,632,593 of VDFB02270651.1, forward strand.
TAAGTCTATGATTGACGTTAATCCAGACAGATTACTGGGATGGAGTACTAGGGACATATTGTTAGATATAAATCATTTGGTGTCTAAGCTGAACTTGAAGATTGCTACCCACATTTATCGGGAGGGTAATCAAGTTGTTGATGCTTTGGCTAATCTTGGCTCCCATTGGAGAGATTCTAAGTGTTGTAGGAATTTGGGGAACCTACCACCGGCTATACAAGGTTTAATCCTTAAGGAGCAAGGCACGTGTATTTGTCATGATGATACCTAATTCTGCGATTGATATGGCCTTCTGGGGGGTCCACATTCTTGTCTATTGGGTGATGTGGACGGAATTGATTACTGAGGTGTCAAACACATGGAAAATTTTGAATAAAGGGGTGGAGATTGAAACTATAGAGATAATTATGAGGAGTAATGGGGAGTACATTGGGGTAATGGCCAAGTTGGGTCAGGCCTTACACAATCTTTTTTTGGGGTCTTGTCTCAGCATTCCCATATCCTTGCAGATCTTTAAATTCAAATTTGATGTGACAAATAATTATGATGTGAAGCTTTTGATTTGTCCTATCAACTCTGCTAAAAATCTTCTATTGTTAAAAGGTAGGACTTTAGGGAAATCCAAATTTGGCCCCATGACCAACCTTCATCGGTACTTGTGCAAAGACAACGTGGAAGGAAAACCTTTCAATTTCATCATTTTATGCAAGCCTAGCCACAAGTGTTTAAAGATTTTCATTAATGAGATCATGAAGAGTTCCTTTTGGGATTTAACTCTTCAAGCGTGTGTCTTGTACATGGTCTTGATTGCCCAAGCCATTCTTGTTTGGCTTAAAAATTATAGTGTTTGGGTGACCTCTCACTTTGTTGAAAATTCTAACCTTTTGCTCTCATAGGTTTCTTGGTTTTTCAATGTGTAGAGTGGTGATATGGGTGGCAATAGGGTGAGGACGGAGCCAGACAATTGTGGGGAATTTCGCAAGGACCCATTGGTTTGGCACATCTGCATTGAAGGTGGGTTGGCGCCTTTAATGGAAAGCTTGGTGGGTCATGATCTGAAGTTTTCTGTGCAATTTGTGAGTTCTTGGAAAGAAAGAAGGGTTACCATGGGCGATATCTCCTTCGAGGTGAATGAGGAGGTGATTGCTCAGGCGACGGGGCTGTCATGTACTAGGAAGAAGTACCCTAAGCACACCAAGGCTCAGGACAGTGAAATCCTTAATGCCTTCTTTGTGGGTAATGAAAAACCTATTTGCTCTTAGTCTGGCTTTGAAAGAGAAGCTCTCCTGCAGCCACGAGACCAAGTTTGTATCGCTCTTATGAAGTATGTCACCTTAGAGGGTAGATATAAAACTTTCTATTTCTATCATTTGCCTCTTTTGAATCACCTTCACCATAAAATATTGTTGAGCTTCCCATTTTTCTTACTCACTGACTTGGAAAGCTCTATTGAAAAATGCATTAAATCTGCTACTCAAAACCCTAAGGATTCCCCTCCCTTGCTGCTCCACCAAGGCCTCATCTTGAGGCTTTATCATTTTCATCTTGTGCTCTACCCACCCAAACCCATTTCCAATGTTCGCATTGAGGAAATTGAACCCCCTATTCAGACCAATATCTCCCCGATTGAGTATAAGGGCCCCAAAAGAAAAACCCTGAGCTAGTGAATGCCTAAATTGGTTGCCAAAAAGAAAAAGGGGAGTGTGGGGATTACTCAGTCTAATGTTGTGGCTGGTCTTTGCGAGCTTAAGTCTACCCCTGCCAAGATTGACAACAAACCTACTGCTAAGAGGAAAGTGAAAGATGAGGGGAAGGGTTTGGTGGAGCCGTTGACCATTGACAACATAGGGAAGAATGTGGTGGGAAGAGATTCCAAAGGGGATACGATGGTTGCTGCTATGGTGGAGATTGGGGTTGAAATTACCAACATTAGGAGATCTGGTAGGTTGGCAAAAAATAACAAAAAAAAGCAAATTAATGAAATTTCTATTGATGAGGAGCGGTCTAACAGCAAAGGTAATAGGAATGAGGAAGAGTCTGAGGAAGAGGAGGAGGAGTTTGTTGAAGGGCCTAGCCACTTTTCTGATTTCAACAAAATTCTTAAGGAGAACTTGGCTTCCCAGTCCTCTGACCCTCAAGATGTGGAGCGTGTAGACAATGTGAAGACCGTGGAGAAAGGGGAGGATCATCATATGCTACTGGAGCAGATGGAGAAGCTAGAGAAGAAGTTTAGTGGCTTGACCCGGTTCATTGTCAAGTGGTCCACTGTGTGGCTAGCACCCTCTTTGCTATGCTTAAGGACGAGATGGATAAGAATGTTGTAGAAGAAGGCCCTGAATGGGTCGGGGAGGATGTTGTTAGCCTCCTCTCTAAAAATTGGGAGAATGCCATTTAGTCTGTTGTTGCTTTGTTTGTGGGGTGTTCTTGTCGGTTGTTAGTCTGTTGTATCTGCGTTTTGTTTTGGTTGGTGGTTTCTATTTTTTGGACTTGATCTTTTTTGGCCCTTGAGGCTCGTCATGTAAAAGGTACAACTATACCCTGAAATGCTACTTATCTTATCAAAAACATTTTAACATTCTAATGAATTCAATTTTACAACATCCACTGTCAACATCCTTTTATCTATTGATTTTCAACAAATAAATATTTTTAACATCCTAATGAATTTGATTTTAAAATATCCAGTCTTCAACATTCTTCTTTCTATTATTCTTCGACAAATAAATATTTTAACATTGATTTTACAACATACAAGAACCATGAAATCAAGAACTAAACTTCAATAGCTAGTAATATACTTCACTTATATGTGATTTCCAGTGATATTATTTGATATTCGTACAAAACAATAACATTGCATAATTTGTATAACTCGTCACAAAATAAGAATACTCTTAACATTCAAAACTAAAAAATAAAACACTTCTGTTTTACAATGACCATTCATTCCCAACAGAACTGGTACTTCCATTATCAAGATTTTTGAATTCCCTCTAAGCAGCATTATCTTACACTTTTGCAGGCACAAAAGTCTCTTACCCACCAAGTTCACTAGCACATTTGTAGGCAATACACTGCTAATTATTTTAACTGGTATTTCTTTAAATATCAAATTCTACCTCTGTTGTCATGTCAAGCCTTTTAGCAAAGAATTCAACTCAGAAGTATCAAATTCTTTGCTGTCATGTCAAGTCTTTTAGCAAAGAATTCAACTCATGAATATCAACATATTTTGTTTGTCATTGATTTCTATATTTTATTTGAATAGAATAATTTTAAAGTTTATGAGGTGAAAGAAAGTTTATGGAACAATAGATCTTGTTATTTTATCTTTTTGATTTGTTGATCTTTTGTTAATAAGCTTATTCATAAATTCCTTTATTTTCCCACCTTTCTTCTCTTCGAACAAATTCTATAATAAATGTATCCACATATTTATTTATTCTTTGGAAAATCCTTTAATAAAACAACTATTAATATATCCACATATTGATAACGATTTTAACAACAAATAGAACAAGATTAGAGATGATTTTGCAATCTAGCCTTTTGGTTGTCAAGTGCAATGTCAATAACTCACTCTTATTGGGAATCTCAACATTATGAAACAATATAACTTTTACTGAATTGGGAAGTCAAAAATATTAAAAGAAAATAAAAAACAAGGAATCGATTCTGAATTTGCTATAAGTGCACTCTGGAGATGGAATAATTTGCACAGCACTGAGTTACAAAGAAGAGATTATGAAAAAGTGCAACCTAGTTGATATGATCTCATAATGCTTGAGTTCATGGCGATGCTTATCATTAATATTTTATTAAAAAATCAACTATCAAGAAAAAAAAAAATTTGCAATATGCATATTTATTTATTTAAAAACCATATAGAATATGATTTAAAGAAGCTATACAGTGGCAAAGCTTTCGCTTTGCTTTAAAAAATATAATCTCGACTGCACAATACATTTCCTTCTAAATATTGAAGGCAAGATAACTCCGAAATACTACAACCCTATACAAATAAATGGAATCCAGACTACTGCAGATTCATACATCCCCTGAAAGTTGAAATTACTCTTCTATTGCTCTCAAAAGAATAATAATAATGTGTGGGGGCTTTTCAAGGATGGCATACCCAGCTATTCTTCATTCTTTTGACCACACCTTCTGTCTGCTGAGCAGATGGAAGCTCTCCAATGGCTATCATTAAATGAACACGTTCAGTAATTTCTGCCACAGCCTTTTTCTTTGTCTCTTCAACCTCTGCTTTACACTGCAAAAAACACATCCAAATTTGCCCAATGTTAAATATATAACATAGCATACCTCCTCAAGTGTAAAACATAACCATTATTGTTTTATTGGACAGAATATTGCACCCTTTCAGCTCTTGTATATGCATCTGCAATGGCCTTCTCCGTCTGCTCCCTGGTATGAGCTTTTATTCTAAGCGCATCTTCACGAGCCTTTGATAAAATTTTATCAGCCTTTTCCTAAACCAACAGAAAACAGTACCACCATTAGTAAGTCAAGTGTAATATTGAGAAATGGCTCTGCAGTCTCTCCTATTTTGACTGAGAATTTATTAGCTTGCAGATATCTATGTTCTATTCCCTCTCCGTCCCTCTGGTTGATCCTTAAAAAACAGTGACAGAGTGTCAGAGCGACCCTGTGAGGCGGGTGAGAGAAAGGTTGCAGGTTTTGAGAATTTTTTGAAGATTTGATTGCAAGATCCTTCGCTTGAAGATGGGAAAATTGACAGATTTATTTTTGTGAAAAGGAATGTAGAGCTATAGTTGCTGACTGACGGTAATAATCTTCTGTGGATATAAATTTGGTCATCAGGTACAAATATTCATTGGATCTAAGTTCAGTCATTAGGTGAAAATTATGGTAATTAAGATGCCAACTACAGGATAAATAATTTCAATTCCCAAGTGTTAATTAATAACTAATATTTACAGCAAACAAACTAAAAGAAATATCAGGAAAGAGCTTGATTTGTATGGGTTCCACCGGTTGAGGATACCATTAAAGATCCTCTACAAACATCAATTTTGGCGTTGCAAATATAGGTCTAGTGATTCGTTATCATTCACCCTCTTTGAAAATTATTAAGAAACGTCAGCTCGATTTTGATAATTGATAGATCAAGATTTGTTTTCCCAAAAGAAAAAAGTAATTCTCTCAATATATAACTCACCCCTGTTTTTTATATGGAAGATTTTATATCAGCATGAAATGTGAGTACAAGTTTATACCGATAGCTTTTCAGCTGAGAGGCAGGGATTAAGTGGTATCTATTCCATTAAAGTTGTTCAGGATATGAGTTTGTTTTGCTGATTGATACAAGAGTATGAACCTTTGACAATACCTCTTCAACCGAAAACCAAGGACTGGGCGGTATCTATTCCAGTGAACGATCTTGGTCTAATCTCCTATATGATATCTCCAGATATTTAAATTTTAATAAATGACACAGTCAATGAACATACCATTACCTCAACAATTTTGCTTAATCAATTGGACTATAAACCTTTGGTTTGCCTCTGTATTAAATATGAAATTTGTTAAAAAATGATTTACATTCTAACTATAAAGAGGACTGATAATTCACTGGTAGTACACTTTTGATATATAACATTAGAGACAGTTAAAATTAACAAACAGTGACTGGAGGGAATTATAAAAATAAGCCAGACTTAAACTGTAAAGAAAATTAGTCACAAAAATCACGCAGTAATCCAATAATAGAGCAACTCAACAGGCACTGAGAAGTTGTAAGTTTGAATCCTAACTGAAACATAAAATGTTCATCAGGCTCAATTTCTAAAAAGTATCTGAAGCAAGGCCAACCTTTGAGGACAGCAAAAGACGCTAATGTAACTTGTGTGGGAATAGAGCGGGTGTTGTACAGATCTGTGAATATTGAGAAAAACTGAATACCTGAGCATTCTGCATTGCTTGATCGGCACGGACTTGTTCTTGCTTTCCAACTTGGAGGGCCTTTGCTTCTTCGTGCATCCTTTTCCTCTCTGCTTTTGCCTGGACAATTTTTCATTGGAAATGCTTGATTAATAAACAGAAAGATTGAGCGAACATAAGGGGGCATTATTAATCTCAACATGAGAAAAGGGCACCTGGAGTTTTTGAGCCCTAGCCTCTAGTTTCCTGATCTCAGAGTCGAGGTAAGCTTGAGCCTCGGCTTCTACACGCCCTCGGTGAGCCTGTGCAAGAGCCTCGGCCTTCCGGCTGAGGCTCACATGACCCGATGATGCGTGTGCATTTGGCGACACTGATGCATGCTCAGAGAAGAGTTGAGTTGGAGATGGAGCGTTAAAACGCCCATCTGAATTCTCTGTTTTTTTTACATACAACTGCAAATGTGCCTCTGCTTTTTGCTCACTTTTTTCTTCAAACATTTGATTATTACTCGTTAATTTTCAAAGCTTTAACGTTTTGTAAGACGCGACATAATAACAATAAAACGTTCCTCAGGAACAAGAATATTATAACGGGGAGCCATACTTTCATTAACTTCGCTTTTCTAAGGAAGCGAAAGGTCTTCCAAAACAAGATTCAAGAAGGTTTAACGGTTTATTTTCCTAAAATAATAAATATATTGGAATTGCATAATCAGATAGAAGGTACATGGTTGGGAAAGAAAATATATTTTAGAAGTTGAATGGTTCAGAATGAGTTCATTAAGGATGAAGTCGTGTTGAGTGCAAGGCGTGGACATCATAAGGGAAGAGGTTAGGATAGTGTCCCAAACGATATTGGTGAAATGGATAACCCTTGAGTGGGTTGATATAAAAACCCTTCATCCAAAAACAAAAAAAAATGCACTTTGTAGTTAATTTAAAATGTTCAATATAGATTTAAAAGAAAAAGATTTAGTTGTTATTTCAGATTAATTAAATAAATTTAATTGTTTAAGTATAATTTGTGTAGTTATCTCAAATATATTTATCAAAAAATGTCAAGTGAGATTTTAGTTCAATTATTTTAAATAAGAATTATTTTACTTAAGAATTAGTTTATAGTTTTTGTTTTTTATTTAATAAATGTTGTGTTTTTGTTTTTATGTACATGGTCACCATATAAAACCACATGTCTTGCTACTAGTCTAAAATGACTCTCGATGTAATTAGTCTAGATTGAATGACGACAGTTGAGAGAATGATAAATTGAATAGTTACAATAAATATTTTAGGAAAGTAAGTGTTATGGATAATAATATTACTAGGGTCAAAGTTGATAAGTACAATAATTGTTTCAAGAAAGCAAATGTAATAGATAATGCTACTTAGCTCATTTACCACATAATGTGGAATTTTGGTGAAGATTTTGGAATCAAACTAACATTTATGCAAAAAAAATTGATCTCTCTGTTAATAAATGTATTGGAACTTGTACTAGATTTGTGCTTTATTTGATATCAAATCTACAAGTCTAAGTCAAGTTTGTAGTAGCAAATTCATCCTCTAAGTCTAGACTCGACCCTACATAATGTAGAATTTTGCTATGTGATTTACTTAATAGATATCATTCTACTCTATTTATTTTGATACTTAAGGGATAACTTGATATTTACAAAACCTCAAAAGAGTTCTTATTATGTCATATTGAGACATGTTCACTCTTAGGTCAACTTTTGAAAATATGTGAACAGACTTGCATATAAGAGACAAGGACTCTAGAACAATGTATGCAGATTGCTTATTCTCTTTAGTACACCACATTAAATTGTGTTTCTATTAATTCTATTTTTATGCTCTAGAATGAGAGAGGAAGCTTGCAAGAATTTTGATGATGTAAAATGAACGCATTGAATGCCTTTAAAGACTAGCACATAAAATCAAATTATTTTAAATGTTTACTTAGTCAACTCCAAGTAAGAAAATAAAGGGGGCCAATCAAGAATAGAATTTGAAACTAAATTTTAGAGAAGTAAAGGTTCACCATCCAACCATGAAAATGAGCTTAGGTGGGAAAATGGTCAAATATGGGTGGCTAATATATATGGGTATGTGTATGAATAATTGTAAAAATTACTTAGATACAAAAAATGTATTGGCATATGCATGTAAGGATAAGGTAAGGGTTAAGTTCATCGAAATATTTGTTTATATAGATGGGTAAAGATTAGGGGAATGCAACCAACTTCAAACAACATCATGCCATTTGTTGATACGTACATGTATCAAGATATTTCCTAAAAATGGGCACAAATCTAAATGGGAAATGGCATTGGTATTGTTGTCACCTAGAATTGCACCCTGTGCAAAGCTTACAAAAAACTGAGCATTCTAGAGCAACATGGGATCATCTCGAGGCTGTGGGTCACCTATAACTGAAATGAACCTCTGGAGAAGGCCGGCTTCCTTTGGGTATCACCTAAACTATTGTTTCTTTGAGAGGAAAGAGGGAAGAGATGCATAAAATGGAGAACTACACTAGGGTGATACACCGAAGTGATAAGAAATCATGAAATGAACACAGGAAGAACATACACTTGAAGGCCTAATTGATATTCTCAGAGCAACTTCTTTCAGACTTAATGCTTTAGTCCTAACAGGTTTGGCCCACATACACATCTTAGGAAGGAAAGATTAATTTCACAGCTCTAAGATATGAATACAGGAGTATAAAACACAGCTAAAGACTTGCATTGTTCAAAAGAAAGATACATAAATGAGAATCAATACAAACATGAACACAAACTTCCAAGGTAAACTCTGTGTTGTATTCAGGATTCTAGTTGAGTTACAGAAAAACATACATTGATTGAGAAATGATTGATTAAAAAATCACTAACTCTTCAAAGTGTGTAATCAGAACTATTTACAAAAAGGCAAAAAATGCCTTATATACATACTGATATTGGCCTATTAGGGCTTACAAAAAATATCAGAGACCATAAAGATCTACCCTCAAATCTTTTGGATGAAGTTAATGCTAAAGCCTGCATGTCACTGCTGTATGTGTCGGTGAAGAGTTACCCTTGTAGAAGCCTTTTGATATTTTGCAGCTACCGCATTCATTCGATCCATTATGTCCGGTCGAGCTACTTCGGCTGCACCTTGAATGCTCTGAGCCTGCAACAGATACACGTCGCCCTTCATCCTGTTGATGTTCTTTAGATTGCCACGGTTTACCTTCACATCTCTCTGATTGGCTGAGTGAAATCGACGCAGCTTCTTCGGGTGGTCAAAACTTCCCCTGCTGAACCGCATATCGGTGAGACACTAATCGTGTCTCCTCGATGCGGTTAAATCTTCTCACAAGCATCAGCAAGACATGGAGTCATCGCTGAGAGCTCCCAGTGAGCGCAAAAGATCATACCGATGCTACCGGAGCCATCGGCGAGACACCGTTTATCGCCAAGAGATCAGTGGGTTGACGAGTCATGTGGAGATCCCTCTTTGTCGCTGAGACCACATGATATCGGTAAGACATCACGCCGACAGTCAGTCGCTATATCGATGAAATTCATGTTAAGGAGACCCTCGCCGACGTCTGTAGAAGTCATCCCGTTGGGCTCTTTTTCTTCTATCGGCCAGACATCCCTATTTCGGGAAGAGGTTGTGCCGAAGGCACTTTAGCTTTGGCGAGCACATATTTCGTTTCACTTCGGCAAGACTCCTTGGTATCGCTGAGACATCTCGTAGAACTCCCCCTCTTCTTAGCGAATTCCTTTTCGTTCTGAAGGCTTTACTACTTGGTGAGACTCACGCCGAAGTATGAACCTTCGGCCGACCTCCTTTCTTTCGGCCTGACTCCTGCCGGTCGGGAATAGGTTGTGTCAAACTCCTTATGTTATGCCGAAGGCTCCTCCGTTGTCAGTGGGACCCACGCCGAACTCCCTGGTGAAACGCTGTCGGCGTAACCCTTGCCGATCGTCGAGACATTACTGCGAAAGATTCAAATCTTGGCGAGGCCTTTCTTTTTCTTCGGTGGTTCCTTCATACTTCGGAAAGACCTACGCGAAGGAAATATCCTTACCAAAACCTGTGTTTGTCGCCAAGACTTGAGCGAGTCGGCAGGACCTCATGGCGAACCACTCATCCTTTACCGAGCTCTTCGTTACTGTCGGCGAGACATTAGCTTTAGTGACGCTGCCTCTCTTGTTGGGGAGACACTAAGCCTTCGGCATGACCTCATGCCTAGCCTTAAAACCTTTGGCGAACTCTTCATTCGGCAAGACATTTGATGTCGGCGGGACATCCCGACGAAGTCCCCTAGTTACATCGAGGTTCTTTTGTGTCGGCGGGACTCCTGCCAAAGACAACTGCATAAAGGCCCATCCTTTCCTTACGGCGAGACTTTCATCCTCACCAAGACCTCCCGGCGAAGCCCCTCACTTTTGCCAAAAGAATATCTCGCTCCGAGACTCTTCACACGTCGGCGAGACATTGAACCTTCGCTGGGACTTCTCACCAAGCGCTGTAGGTCTCCCCAAAGCCTGTGGTCACTGAGAGGCTCAGCGAGTGACGGTTGAATGGCCTATCGGCCAAGGAAATCCACGCGGTAAGAGGTCATACCGAACCCTCTTTGTTATAGCGATAGGCCTTGCAAGCTCGTTCGGCATGACATAAACTAGGTCTCAGCGACCTACTCAGGATGGAATAAATCAAACAGTCAGTCGGCCAGACAGTAGGAGAGTCTTGCTGACCTCCTTGGATGCTTTTCATGCTGAATCTTCCTAGGGTAGCTTCTCCCATTGAGTTCCCTATGACCTAGCAACAGATGTAGAGTCTTTGCCCTTGTGTGAATGTCCCACTGGCCTCTGAAGATCTAACATTTGCTTATCTTGCCTGATTTAACTGTAGGTGAAATAGAGGCAACAATTTTGGTGACCTTTGCAGGATGTTTGCCTGCTAAACATGAGAACCAGTGACTAGGCTTATCCATTGGGCATGGAGTCATTAGAAAACTCAGAGAACAAATAAAATGTTAGTTGGCACATGGTTGCGATTCACATGAGACCTATAGGACACAACAGATTGCCAAAGCAGTAAGACAGGGGAAACTAAAAGAGAAAATATATAGTGTGTTGAAACAACATTTATGGAAAACATAAAGCCTAAACTATTATGTACAATAGATAGACCTGTCAAATTTGAAAATAGGGCTTAAAGTGTATCCCATTGACTGGGATAGGAAGCACTTCACCTTCTGTTGTAGCTAGTTGATATGCATTGTGCTCCTTACAACCTGTGATAATAAATGGACCAGTCCACATATTGTCGAACTTGGTGTGATGGCCTGGTCTGCTTTTCAGAACATCCCATTTGAGCATGAGGTCTCCCTCCTTAAAAAACTTTCCTGTAGCCTTCTTATCAAAAGTCTTCTTTGTTTGGAGCTGATGATCCTCCAAATTTTTCATTGTTCTATCCCTTGATTCTTCGAGCTCCATGAGCTTTGCATACCTTACAGACATTGGGTCTTGTCCCTCAAGCATCTCCAACTGGTGAACAATTTCTAGAGCTGGAAGCTCCACGGATAGGGGCAATCTTGCCTCTTTGCCATAGACCAACATATAAGGTGAATGGCCAACAGACCTCTTAGGGGTCACTCCGTCTTCCCAAAGCGCATTCTTTAAACTAATGTGCCAGATCCTTTGATTATCTTCTATGGTTCTTTTAATGATCATGATGAGATTCTTATTTGTGCTTTCAGCTAAGCCATTGCCCTGAGGATAATAATTTGAAGAGGTGTTCAAATGAATACCGTGTTTGACAGCCCAATCAGTCAGTTTTAATCCCACAAATGTAAGAGCATTATCATATATGATGGAGTCAGGCACTCCAAACCTGGTGACTATATCTTCATAGAAGTTCAAAACTAAAGATTCTTTTGCTTCCTTCAATGCAACCGCTTCTGTCCACCTTGTAAAATAGTCAGTGGCTGTAAGTACCCATTTGTGACCAGCACTGGAAGGTGGATTTATTGGTCCAATAAAATCAATGCCCCATCTCATGAAGGGTTGTTCTACTTGAATTGGATGTAGGGGCATAGTAGGCAGCTTTTCCTTTCCTGAAAACATAGCACATTTGATGCACTTTCTTGACCAGGCATACGCATCCTTGAACAAGTTGGGCCAGTAGTAACCAGCTCTCATGACCTTCCAAGCAGTAGTTCTGGGAGCGAAGTGACCTCCTGCAGCTCCATCATGAAACTCATGAAGCACTTTTTCAATTTGGTCACTGTGAATGAATCTTAACAGGTCACCATTCAGATCCTTTTTAAAAAGAACATTTCCCATCAGCACATATGGTATGGATTGCAGTCTAAAGTATCTTCTTTTGGCTCTGTTCAGACCTAATGGGCATTGACCAGTTTGTAGAAATTGGGTCATATCTTGAACCCAATTAGTTATCCCCATGGGCACATCATCTTGAGCATTCTGAGGCTTATTTGTATTGGCAAGCACAACACCCTTTTCTAGTTCACTTTCACTACTCGACCCTGAAGCAAGCTGTTTACAAAGACCTTTACCTCTAACTAGTTTGGTGATGCTAATATCTACATCGTACTCCATGACCTTAGTGACCCACCTTGCTCTTTTTTCATTCAGATCCTTATTCAACAGAAATTCCTTCACACTTGAGTGTGCAACTAGAATATGAACCTTATTGTTTGAAAGCAAAGGTTTAAATTTCTTCATACTTCTAATCACAGAGAGAACGTGCTTTTCAACAAATGTATACCTTTCTTCGTAATCAACAAGTATTTGGAGAACTGATCTTCCTCAAGCAAGAAGGAAATGATTTGCTCATCACTATCAAAGACTTGCCAGTGAATGTTGTTGTCAGGAATTAAGGGTCTGACTACAACCTTCACATACTGCTGCACCTTCTCCTTTCTGATGTTATTTGGAATATCAAATTGTGCTCCAATGGCTACGAGCCTGTCAGCATGCTTGTTCTAATTTCTTGGGATAGACACTAAGTTAAAGGCATCAAAATATTCGAGCATGTTCCACACTCTGTTTCTATAAGACTTTAATGTGTCATTTTTAGCAACATTCAGGCCCCTTACTTGATTAACAATTAATTCACTATCCCCAAGGACTTTCAAGTTGGTTATTCCCCTCTTTCTTGCCCACTCTAAACCTTGAACAAGGCCTTCATACTCAGCAGTGTTATTGGAGCATGCAAAAGAAAAATGGAATGCAGACTAGTACCTATCACCTTGTGGAGAAATCAACATTGCACCTCCTCCAGCACCATTTTTGCTTTTGGAACCGTCAAAGAACATCTCCCAAAGTCCATTAAGCGGTTGTAATAACAGATCTGCATCTTTCTCCAAGTTTGGAATCTCTGTATCAGGCTCAAGAATGACATAGTTGCCCATACCAACATCTTGAATGAGGTCTACAGGACTGTTCGATACATTTTCAACTGCCCATTCATGCAGCAACACGTCGGGAACAACTTCTGATTGGAGTTCTTGAGTAGCAGCTAGTTCATTGTTAGTAAAAACAACACAATTTGCATTTGCAGCAGAAAAAGCAACATTGATGGGGCTTGGGTTATATGGCTCAATGTGGTCTTTGGCCAACCTTTCAGACTTGATGGTAACCTTAGTCCCATATCTTGTTCTAAATAGCATATGTGACCAATCGGCCGACACATAACCGCCTATCTTGGCTGTAAAGTCTCTAGATAAACACAAGGAAAAGAAAGGTGGAAGGTCTATGACACATATGTCTTGAGGGACTGAAAAATTTGGACAAGCATGCAAAGTGAGATTTAGATCCTTGATAATACCCAAAGTATTAACTGAAGTGCCATCCAACTGGATCACTCCCTTCTCTAAAGGTTGGTATTTTAGTCCAAGTTTGTCAGCAATCTGTTTTGGCATGACGAAGCTACTAGCCCCACTATCTATAATATAGTTATGGACTAATTTATCACCAATAATCACAGACACGTAGAAAGGGGGTGGTTTAACTTGTTTTTCAGTCTCTTTGTTGGACTGTTTATCATCTGCCTGAGCATTATTTGTCAAAATAACCCTATCTTGACCTAATGGGGATTCAGACTCACTTGATAACTTAAGATTTGACAAGGCTGAACATAGAATATCCTTCTGACTAGGGATGACTAATGAATCCCACATGGACATCGTCACATTTTTCTTTTTCATACTATCAAGAATGTTAAAAGTACAACTAGATTTACTTTATTGTGTACCTTTACGCCAGTGTGATCAACTTGTAAGTGTGGCTACGCTTTAACTGGGAGTTGCTGATTTCCTTGCAAAACACTAGTCACTCGAGATGAATGGTTCCACAGCTGACATTTTTCCTTTGTCAGCTACTTGGTCAAGCTCAAATGCTCTCTTCTTTTCCTTGGTGTTAGCTGCAATGAGAGAGCTATCCTCATTCAACCCACATAATTCTTAACCTTGCCAATTAAGCAGGGTTGTATCATTGTTGAATTGGTCTTGATGTTGTGAAGATGCATCATTGCATGCACTCTGCTACGAACCTGAAGCATTTTGTACCATCAGTGCTTGATTGATGAGTCCATTTGAGCAAGTGGACTGATTGTGGGGTTGATTGCAAGGGTAGCACCATTCATAATCTGCTGCTAAATTATTTTGAGTAGGAACCAGGTCTTTGACTGCACTAACAGGTGCTGGAGCATAGGCCTAAAAAGGCCTTGTGTTCACACTCTGTCTTGGGCCCTGATAATTGCCCTGCTACTGCTATCTATTCCCTTGGAATTGTTGCTGTTGACCTTGAAAAGGATGACTTGAGGCCTGATTTTGCTATTGATAAGGCCTGGAATAGGTCTGTTGCTTTTCCAAGTTCAACAACTTGTTACCAAAAGTCTGTAAAAGAATTTTGATCTCTTGTAACTCATTTGATGAGCTTGAAGCAACACTTTCTTTCTTATCAATGGTTGGAACAACAACTAGTAACGTTGGTACAGCTGGTAGAGGTGTGAAAGGAGGTATTTGCAAAGGGATGTTTGCATGAATTTCTAGAAATATTGGCATTGGTGGCCTAGGAGCAAGTTTACCAGCTTGTATTAAGCTGTTTTCAGCTCTGATAGCTATGTCAAAGGCATCTGGTAAAGACACTCCCCCCATTGACTGTATCATGACAGCTATATCGCTATTCAAAGCTCTCAAAAAGTATAGGAATGCATACTCTGGGGGTGGCCTCACTGTTGCAGGGATTCTATCCCAAGTTCTTTGAAATCTAAAGTTGAAGTCGCTCATCTGCTCTTGTGGAGCCCTCTTAATTGTTGTCAGTTGCTCCAATAGAGACAAGTTGTCAGTTGCTCCAATAGAGACAAGTTGTCAGACCTGTCTTGGAATTGCTTATGCAATTTTTCTCCATAATCGTCCCATGTTGCAATTGAACTGACTGGTAAGCTCCTGTACCACTGCACAACTCTTCCTTTTAGTGAAGCAGCTAGCAACCTCACTGCAATGTCCTCTTGTGTTATGTGGTGGACTCCGCATAACGAAGCCACATCTCTCATATGTTCAATTGGAGTAGTTTGGTCTTCTCCCGTGAAAATGGGCAGACTCTTCAAAGCTGCCATTGGAATATCATTGTGTTGCACTAAGTTCAAAGGACTCCCTCCGTTAAAAGCAACAAAGGGTTGATTCCTTGGAGTGGCCATTGAAGGTATTTGAAGTGGATTTGTTGGTGGAGCAAGATGAGACCCTACAGATGGAGGAGTGGACTGAGTTCTTCTAGAATAGATAACTGTTGTTCCTCTCTTCTCTATTGCTCTGCCTTTCCTTCTTGGTGGTGACAGCTACAAATATTCAAATGAACCTAAGTTGCGTCTAGTCTGAACTTTTCTCATAAACTATAGAAGGCACTGATTTCTGGGGTTCTTCCTCTTTGTGGAGTCACCAAGTATGCCAAAGGACTTCTATAAAGTCTGAAATTCACTAGTTGCATACTAAATCAACAGTTTAAATTAATTTATGTCCCACCAATCGTGCCAGAAACTGTTGTCACCTAGAATTGCACCCTGTGCAAATTTTACTAAAAACTGAGCATTCTAGAGCAACATGGGATCATCTCAAGGCTGTGGGTCACCTATAACTAAAATGAACCTCCGAAGAAGGCCGGATTCCTTTGGGTATCACCTAAACTATTGTTTCTTTGAGAGGAAAGAGGGAAGAGATGCATAAAATGGAGAACTACACTAGGGTGATACACCGAAGTGATAAGAAATCATGAAATGAACACAGGAAGAACATACACTTGAAGGCCTAATTGCTATTCTCAGAGCAACTTCTTTCAGACTTAATGCTTTAGTCCTAACAGGTTTGGCCCACATACACATCTCAGGAAGGAAAGATTAATTTCACAGCTCTAAGATATGAATACAGGATTATAAAACATAGCTAAAGACTTGCATTGTTCCAAAGAAAGATACAGAAATGAGAATCAATACAAACATGAACACAAACTTCCAAGGTAAACTCTATGTTGTATTCAGGATTCTAGTTGAGTTACAAAAAAACATACATTGATTGAGAAAGGATTGATTAAAAAATCACTAACTCTTCAGAGTGTGTAATCATAACTATTTACAAAAAGGCAAAAAATGCCTTATATACAGACTGATATCGGCCTATTAGGGCTTACAAAAAATATCGAAGACCATAAAGATCTACCCTCAGATCTTTTGGATGAAGTTAATGCTAAAGCCTGCGTGTCCCTGCTGTATGTGTCGGTGAAGAGTTACCCTCGTAGAAGTCTTCTGATATTTTGCAGCTACCACATTCAGTCGATCCATCATGTCCGGTCGAGCTACTTTGGCTGCACCTTGAATGCTCTAAGCCTGCACCAGATACACGTCACCCTTCATCCTGTTGATGTTCTTTAGACTGCCACGGTTTACCTTCAGATCTCTCTGATTGGCTGAGTGAAATCGACGCAGCTTCTTCGGGTGGTCAAAACTTCCCCTGCTGAACCGCATATCAGTGAGACACTAATCGTGTCTCCCCGATGCAGTTAAATCTTCTCGCAAGCATCGGCAAGACATGGAGCCATCACTGAGAGCTCCCAGCGAGTGAAAAAGATCATACCGATGCTACCGGAGCCATCGGCTAGATACTATTTATCACCAAGAGATCAGTGGGTTGACGAGTCACACAGAGATCCCTCTCTGTCGCTGAGACCACGTGATATCGGTAAGACATCATGCTGACAGTCAGTCACTATATCGATGAAATTCATGTCAGGGAGACCCTCGCCGACGTCTGTAGAAGTCATCTCGTCGGGCTCTTTTTCTTCTATCGGCCAGACATCCCTATTTCGGGAAGAGGTTGTGCCAAAGGCACTTTAGCTTTGGCAAGCACATATTTTTTTTCACTTCGGCAAGACTCCTTGGTATCGCCGAGACATCTCGTAGAACTCCCCCTCTTCTTAGCGAATTCCTTTTCGTTCTGAAGGCTTTACTGCTCGGTGAGACTCACGTCGAAGTATGAACCCTCGGCTGACCTCCTTTCTTTCAGCCTGACTCTTGCTGGTCAGGAAGAGGTTGTGTCAAACTCCTTATGTTATGCCGAAGGCTCCTTCGTTGTCGGTGGGACCCACGCCAAACTCCCCGGTGAAACGCTGTCAGCGTAACCCTTGCCGGTCGCTGAGACATTACTGCGAAAGCTTCAAGTCTTGGCGAGGCCTTTCTTTGTCTTCGGTGGTTCCTTCATACTTCGGCAAGACCTACGCTGAAGGCAATATCCTTACCGAAACCTGTGCTTGTCGCCAAGATTTGAGCGAGTTGGCAGGACCTCACGGCGAACCACTCATCCTTTACTGAGCTCTTCGTTACTGTCGGCGAGACATTAGCTTTAATGACACCGCCTCTCCTGTCAGGGAGACACTAAGCCTTCGGCATGACCTCATGTCGAGCCTTAAAACCTTTGCCAAACTCTTCATTTGACAAGACATTTGATGTTGGTAGAACATCCTGGCAAAGTCCCCTAGTTACACCGAGGTTCTTTTGTGTCGGCGGGACTCCTGCCAAAGACAACTGCATGGAGGCCCATCCTTTCTTTTTAGTGAGACTTTCATCCTTGCCAAGACCTCCCGGTGAATCCCCTCACTTTTTCTGAAAGCATATCTCACTCTGAGACTCTTCACACGTCGACGAGACATTGAACCTTCGCTGGGACTTCTCACCGAGCGCTGTAGGTCTCCCTGAAGCCCATGGTCACCGAGAGGCTCGGCGAATGACGGTTGAATGGCCTATCAGCCAAGGAAATCCACGTGGTAAGAGGTCATACTGAACCCTCTTTGTTATAGTGATAGGCCTTGTAGGCTCGTTTGACATGACAGAAACTAGGTCTTAGCGACCTGCTCAGGATGGAATAAATCAAACAGTCAGTTGGCCAGACAGTAGGAGAGTCTTGCCAACCTTCTCCTTGGATGCTTTTCATGCCGAATCTTCCTAGGGTAGCTTCTCCCACTGAGTTCCCCGTGACCTAGCAATAGATGTAGACTCTTTGCCCTTGTGTGAATGTCCCACTAGCCTCTGAAGATCTAACATTTGCTTATCTCGCCTGATTTAACTGTAGGTGAAATAGAGGCAACAGGTATCTTGTGCTTGTATATATTTTGATCATTTCAATGTTCCAATGTCATTTTTTTCATCATATACAATATAGTTGGTATTTTTATTATTGGGTTCAATATTATTGATTACTATTGATTTTTATGCCTCAATTTTTAGGCCGCACTATTCATAGATGATTTCCAATATATGTGATGATTTATTATTTCCTTGGATATTATGCCTCATGTTGGATGGTTTATTTATTTTTAAAACTATACCTATATAGTGTAGGTATACTCAATGCTTCACCTGAGTGTGTAGGGATAGCTTTTCCCCAATGGTGGTTAAATTAGAGATGGTTACATTGAGTAAAATATGTTTGTTAACCTCTATCTCCCTCAATTTCAATGTGAGATGAGTCTTATGAATCCTTGTGTAAATTTCAATCTAAATTAGTGACTATTTTGGAATCCATTTGTTGTGTTCAAGCCTATAAAATGAGTATGTCCTTTGCATATCATTAATTTTTCTTGTCAAATGCATTTTAAATTAGTTCAAAATATGTGTTTGTCATGTTGCAAAATATCAAATATACTTGAGTTGAAGGATAATTAGTTGTGCTTGTTGGAAAATATTTGTTACATTACTATAAATTTATTAGAACAAAATTATATCATATTTACTTGTTATTTGTAAATAAACTATTTTGCATAGAGGAAATAGAGTTTCTCTATAGTTAATTAATTAGAAAATTAATAAAAAATAATATTTATAAGCTATTTGTAATGCTTTAGCTTTAGTTTAAGTATTGTGAAAAAATAAATTATTAAGTGTCTGAAAGAAAAGAAACAATGAAATTTTTTAAATGAATCATTCTGTCAAAATATCTATTTTTTTCAAAATGTCATCTTTAAAATATCCTTCAAATGTGAATTTAAGGGAAATTTCACAAGGGGTTTAGGGAATTATCAGAAAGGGAAAGAATAGGATTATTTGAACATGTTTGTATTTTTCTTGAAACCATCTCTCTTATTTTTCTCCTCTTTGGAAGAATATTCTTGGATTTTCGAAATGGAGGAATTAGCTTTAACTTGGTGTTGGGTCCCAAATTCATTGCTTCATAATTGAAGAACATTTATTACATTCAAGGTCAAAGAGTTTTCATCAAAAAGCTAAAATAAGGGTTCATCAATAGACTATGGAGGGTTGAAGGCCAATGAGTAAGAGTGAGTATTCTCTCTTGCACTTTTGGCTTAGCTAGATCCGAGAGGGTATTCCCAAATGTATACTTAATAGGGTTTTAAACCAATTAAAATATAGAATGACTACAACAATAAAAAACTATACCTAATGTACTCTTTGTAAGGAAGTTAATGTAAAAATTTATAGATCTTTAACAGTTATAGAAACTTAAATATAAATAGACATAAATATCATGCATACCACAAAACCATGATTTACGTGGAGAAATCCCTTTCAAGAGAAAAACCCCACACTCCAAAATCTGCCCAATATATTATTCAAAAATCACAAAGATTATAATATACTTTCATAACAAGCTTCTCATAGGAGTATCACCAACCAGAGATCCAAAATCAACACAACCACTATCAAACTCTCAAAAATACATCACAATACACATCCATGCCCCCCCATCGTCGACTTATCAACAATACCTTATGCACCAACAATATTTTTTATAATTGCAAGGTTGAGACACATTATCCCAATACTCTTGACCCCTATTAATTGTCACTAGGTCAACACAAAATAGCTTCATATTGTAATGCCCCAAGCTGCACACCTATGATATTATTCGATTGAACAACCTTTTTTGAAAAAAACAACACTAATGACCAAGATGTGACAACATATCACACTACAAAACAAAGTGCACACAAGTGTCATCTAACATACATCATCATAAGGACACTAACAAAATGAACAACTTTTCCATTGCTACAAGAAAGGTGGCACCAATGGAAGACTTACAAATTTTGAGATGAAACCACCATAATGAACCTACAAGACAAGGAAACAACATCCAACAACAATTAGATGCCAACCCATGATCACACTCTCTCACAAAAATAACACAAGAGTAGGATGAGGGAAATATCAACTTCAAATAACCAACAAAGAACACCTGTAAAATATTACAACACCAAGGAAACCCAAACAAATGCTGAGACAACTAGGAGCTATCACTTCTCAACTAGATGACACAACCACTGATTTCTAAAATGAAGAGCAGGATGAGGGTAGCATTCACCTCCAATCCACTCAAAACCAACTTAAATAAAACCTAAACAAAAATTTAAACCTTTACAAGAGGTTATCTTACTTAGAGGTAGAATCCCTCGACCAACTAGAACTAGATAACTAATCGCTTTTAACCAACAACATGCTTCCCAACATAAATGGTGCCATAAATCCCTAAGTACAACACTTGTAAAAAAAAGGGAAAACATGAGAAAACTCACTAGGCCAAGGGGAAGAAATTTTATCCACAAAGTTTCCCTAAGAAATGGCTAAAAGAATTTGTTCTCTAACAAAATAGTGAAAAAAGAATAAAACACAAATAGACTCCCAAATGGTCAAAAAGACCAAGACTAGGAAGGACTGTTGAAAATGAAGGTAATTATGTAGCTTAAAAATTGTAAAACTATGAGATTGTAGATCTAATTAAGTGTTCTTTGTTACAATTTCTTTGGGTATGATTATCTGTTTAGATCAATTTTACCAATTGTTGAAAGAGACAAAAGATTGTAGAAGAATGAGACAAGAAGATAGAAGTGACACAACATATACATGGAGAAACCCTTTCAGGAAAAATCTCCACCACCAGAATCAATAGTGCTTGTATTATTTAACCTTAGAACAAGATTACAATAACACTGTATCAATTCTTGATTGATATGCTTCTGTTTCCTTCAATAATTCTTCTTCACAACCTACAATAAACTCTAATCAAACTCTCTTCAACTTGCTGCAATTAATAGACAATTATGAGCATTTGTAAACTCCAAAGAGTTGTCAATTACAAGAGCACAAAGCTCCTCTCAAAAATATATGCCTAGATTGTGCAAGTACAGTTCCATCTTGTAACATGAAGTCAAAACCAAATTCTCCTCAATTTAGGCACCCTAAACTGAACACTTAACTGAACATTGGTCAAGAAAATATCTTCCAAGCTTCTCCTCAAAGTTGGTGCCTAAGAATGGGCCCACTTAACTCAACCTTGTAAATATCTTCTCATGCAAAAGGTATTAACTCAAAGATGCCAACTTGGGCACCCAAGGTGGTTCCAAGTCAATCTTTGTTAACTAAAACATATCTCTCCATCAATTCATGCAAACATTATGTATGATTGATCATCCCCACTTAACTGAATGTATCACTTGTTATTTATCATGCAACTGAAGTCATTAGTAATGCAACTCAAGTCAACTGAAGTCAACTACCACACAACTCAAAATAACTACATGCAATTGAAGATAACTGAACCATAACTAAATTGAACTAAACTAATCTGAACTACACTCATGTAAATATCAATTCCTAATTTGTAGGATCTTTGCATCCATTACTGAAGTGTTATGAATCTTCCAAATAGTTAACTTAAGCAAGGTGGGTTCCACCTTCCATGTAGGTGCCCTATGTGATCCTATTTTGTAGGAGCTCTTCTTGGGCATCCCCACATGTTCCTATCATTTAGGAATAATTACAAATGTCAATTTACATGTTCATTTCATTTGAATTTAATCTCTTTCTAATCCTAGTGTTGGGGAACACTTTCCAAGGACTTAAGAGATACATGAAATATGTTTTAGGATTGCAATTAATTGGAATCCTATTCCTAACATTCTCCCACTTGACATTATACATTGCAATTATTCTAAACAAGGAATCATTATTATAAATCAAGTACAAGACTCAAGGCAAATGGCCTTCCTGCACCAAGAGAACTTATCTGTAGGAATTGGTTTCATAAGGTAATCCGCCACATTGATCAAAGTGTCAACTTTCTCAATCAATACCTTCCCACTCTCAACCATTTCTCACACAAAGTGATACTAAACATCAACATGCTTAGTACGAGCATGATACATAGGATTTTTGGCTAAAAAAATAGCACTCTGACTATCACATTCAAGTTTAATTTTCTTGCAATTAAAACCAATACCTTTCCCAAGTCTCTATAACCAAATTGCCTCTTTAGAGGCACATGTAGCGGCCATGTACTCTGCTTCTGTGGTGGACAAAGCAACCGTGGGCTGCCTCTTACTCATCCAACTAATCGTAGCTCCAAACAAAGTAAACACATAGCCACTTGTTGACCTCCGACTATCCAGGTCTCCTGCCCAATCTGAATCAACAAAACCCTGTATGCCCAAGATCTGTGCATGATATCAATATCATTATCACCATGATAAACCAAATAGTAATTAGAAGTACCTCATAGATATCTAAACACCCTCTTAACATAAGTCCAATTTTCTTTACCAGGGTTAGACATAAATCTACTTAGAACTCCCACTGCTTGGGCTATATCTAGTCTTGTACAGATCATTGCATACATCAAACTACCAGCCACACTAGCCTATGGAATTTCAGACATTTCCTCATGATCAAAATCAGATTTAGGACTCATGTCTAAACTTAACTTTGTGCCAACTAGTAAAGGAATATTAATTGGTTTACTATCTTGCATGTTAAACCGTTTCAAAATAGTATCAACGTAGTTTCTTTGACATAAGCAAAGCTTTATGTTACCTCTATCTTTGTTGATCTCCATACCAAGGATATATTTTGCAACCCCTAGATCTTTCATCTCAAATGTGCTAGAGAGTTGTGCTTTCAATTCTTTGATCATTACCTTGCTATTACCAATAAACAACATGTCATCAACATACAAGATAATAATTAAAAGCTAATCACCAATAACTTTTATGTAAACCAATGATCTTCCTCACTCCTAACATAACCAATTTTCAATGCAAAAGCATCAAATTTCTGGTACCACATTCTTGGTGACTGTTTCTATCCATATAAAGATATCTTTAACCTACAAACCAATTCTTCTTTTACTTTTACAACAAAACCATCAGGTTGCCTCATATAAATCTCCTCATCAAGATCCCCATGCAAAAAAGTAGTTTTCACATCCATTTTCTCTATCTCAAAATCATAAGCAACATCAATAGATAAAAAGAATCTAATATAAGTTAATTTATCAACAGGAGAGAAGATTTCATTAAAGTCAACTCCCTCTCTCTAGGAGTAGCCCTTGGCTACTAATCTAGCCTTGTACCTTTTGAGATTACCATTTGCTCCAATTTTCTTTTTAAAGATCCATTTACAACCAATGGCCTTTCTTCCTTTGGGAAAACTCTCAAGATCCTATGTGTCACAAGTATCCAAGGAATCCATTTCCTCATGCATAGCTTGTGACCAAATCTTGTTCTCATCTGAAGACACAACTTCCCTATAAGATCTAGGTTCATCATTAGTACTCATCAAAGCAAATATACAATGAAAATCAAGTGGGCTATACCTATCAACAAGATTTTGTTGTCTTGTGGATCTTCTCAAAGAGAGTTCTTCTTGCTCCTCAATATGCTCATCATGAGCATCTATTCCAGAAGAACTTTGTGAACTCTCCTCATCCAATCCATCCAATTGTTCTTCAACATGTGAATCTTCATGCTTCTCAGTATTTATCACAAAATGCACTGTTTGAGAAGTATCCTTATCCTTTGGTTGTTCTTCTCTTGAATAAGCTCTAAATTCCCTGAAAATCACATCTCTAGATAAAGTAATTTTTTGGGTTAGAGGATTTCAAAGCTTGTAACCTTTTACATTTTCACCATAACCTATGAATATGCATTTTTGTGATTTTGGATCCAACTTGAACCACTTTTCTTGAGGCACATGAACAAAAGCCTCACAACCAAAGATCCTTAAATGTGCAACACTAGGTTTCCTACCTAACCACATTTCATAAGGGGTTTTATCTTCAATAGATGAACTAGGGGATCTATTAATTAAATAACACGGAGTACTTATAGCCTCGGCCCAAAGGCATCGATCTAGCTTAGCACTAGACTTAACATACTCCTAGCTCTTTCCATTAAGGTTCAGTTCATCCTTTCTGCTACTCCATTTTGTTGAGGTGTATATGGAGTAGTTTTTTGTCTCACAATTCCTACATGCTTACAATAATCATCAAATTCCTTAGAACAATATTCACCACCATTATCTGATCTCAACACTTTTATCTTATGATCTGATTGTTTCTCAACCAAAGCCTTAAATTCTTTAAACTTATTAAACATATCAGATTTGTTATACATAAAATAGATCCAAGTGTATCTTGAGACATCATCAATAAATGTGACATAATATCTATATTTTCCAATAGAGTCAATATCCACAGGGCCCATTACATCTGAATGAATAATCTCTAATAATCTTTTAGCTTTATTTGTTCCATTAGGAAATGAAGATCTAGATTGCTTTCCAAACACACTTGATGCTCACAAAAATCATTTTTTCTAATATTATAATCAGGAATACTGTCAACCGATTTCTTATTAAGAATGGTCCTAAGACCTTTTTCACTAATGTGGCCCAATCTATGGTGCCACAACATACATGTATTTTCAGCTTCAGTTACATTGGTTGATTTATTCAAATTGGAGGTATTGAGCTTAAACAAAGTCCCAATCCGAGATCCTTTAGCAACCAACATGTGAGATGGGGTTTCTTAATTTCTAGCCTATAATAGTGACAACTAAACACCTATAGACTAATAAGACCTCATCAACAAGAGAATACAAAATAATGGAGAGAGCTAGAAATGCAAAGCATAAAATAAATTACTCCCCATATTGGTTGATTCACTTCCCTTGCTCTCCTTCTTCTTATGCAACTTTTCCCTCAGATTTGTTGGAATACTTGTGAAAAACCTGCAAATAGTAAGCGTGAAAATTGGAGAAGATTAGTTGTTAAGGTGAAGATGAAGGAGGAAGGTTGCTTTTATAGACAACCTTTCGAATGGACGGCTGAGATTAATCCTCTAGAAGGATTCCAAGATCAATGGATGAGAATGCATGAGAGGGAGGTTACAGAATGGATGGTCAAGATTAAGCTTCTAGAAAGATGCCAAGATCAATGGTCCAGAATTGATGCACCAAAAATATGCCATGCATGGAAAAACTATGATGTTGACGGCTATGATAGAAATGTAGGCTATGACATGAAATAATGATAGGGTATCTTTGACCAAAATGGAGAGATAAATAATTTATTTTATATTATTTATTCAAAAATGGAGAATGGGGACAAGTGGAAAATAAATTATTTATTCAAATTATTTATTTGGAGGAAATAAAAGATGGAGCATTTAATTAAATTTATTCAATTTAATTAAATGTGAGGATGGAAATTGGAGATGGATTAAATAATTTCAACAATTATTTAATCATGGAAGAATAAACGGTCAAATAATTATTATTATTTGACTATAGAGAAATAATTAAATAAATGATTATTTATTTAATTATAGAACAAAAGGGGGTACATTAGCGACACAATTAAATTATTTAATTGATCAGGATAGAATAAAGATTATAAAGTGAATTAATTAAATAATTAAAAATTATCTAATTAATAGAGGAATAAGAACATAATTGAATAATTAAAATTATTCAATTATCGAATGATAGAGACCAAGAAAAATGACGCTCGCAGGCTTAGGAAATTTTTCAGTGTCTACATTTTTCCCCTCTTTGACATAATGCAGTTTATCGCGTTGTGTTAAAGAAACTCAATCAAAAGATATCCAAGATGCCCCAGTGACATTAGGGTACCGGTATGCCCCCTCGAGAGGATAGGCGGGTTCAAAGAACATGAATGTGATCTCAAAATGGATGATAAGACTAGAGGATGAAGGATAGAAGAAATTTTAGCACGAAAGGGGATGGATGTTAGCATGAAAGAGAAAGGAGGATGAAGATGGAAAGTTAGATAGGAAATGATAAGGGAGCCAAATTTCATGCTTACATTTTATTTTTATCATCATTGGGCGTCAAAAATGTCACAAATGGTCCACAAACACTAGGGTATGACATAGACCAAGGTGTGCAAGGTGACCATTTGGGAGAGACAAACAATCAAAAAGACAAGGAATGCCCCAACTCATACTAAGGACCCAATTGTCCCAGTCTTTTTTCCAAGAAAAACCACAAGCAACAAACAAAGAAAAGAGGCCATGATCTGTCATCGTCCCTCTAAATCCGATGATAGGACATCCTCGAGGAGACTAGTAACATGACCCAAAATCAATCAAGATGATAAGACAATTTGAGACCAATAAATTGTTTGCCAAGTGTTTTCGAGTGGTAATGATAGGATTGTTTGATTAATTTATTAAGTTGACCAAGATTGATTGAGTTAATTGACAAAGATTGATAAAGTGATTTGATTGACCACGCCTAGCCTTAGGAAGGACACATCTTAATGAAGGAAAGATTGGTTGACCAAGCTGATAAGATTGATTGATTTAACAAAGTTGATTGATAAAGATGACAAGTTGACTTGATCGATAGGTTGACAAAGATTGTTAAGTTGACAAAAATTGACAAATTGATTTGATAAAGGTTACACCTAGTCTCATGAAGGATACATCCTGAATAAGGAAAAATTGATTGATCAAGATGATAGGATTGGATATTTTGACAAAGATTGATTGAAAAGGGTTGACAAAGATTGTTTGACAAGTTGACAAATTGATTTGATTAATTGTACCTAGTTTCAGGAAGGACATATCCTGATTAAGGCAAGATTGATTGACCAGGTTGACAAGATTGATTGTGACAAAGATTGATGAATATGACCAAGCGATGTGAGGATACCTAGTTGCAAGAAGGACACATCTAATAAGGTTGATCAAGTGATAAGTGTTGACAAGGTACCTAACTATAGGAAAGACATATCCTGCTTAAGGTGAATGACCAAATTGGCAAAGCCTAACCTCACAAAGGACACATCCTGATATAAGACCAAATGAGAAAAATGACCTAATTCCCCATTCTGATGAGATTGATGATCTGATAGATTGGTTGATGATAAGATGATTGACTGATCAAATGGATTTTGTTGGTTATGTTTGTTTGTTGTTTCGTGATTTGGTTTGAATGAAGATTTTTTTTAGACCAAGGACTTGACCTGACTTGACAAACCTAAGGGACTTGACCTAGGGGGCCCCAAGGGCTCATCGACAGATGGCCTTGCCTACGTAGCAATGCGCAGAGACCTCATAGTTCGACACGATTTGACTTTGCCTTATTTGACATAGGACGAAGTCATGATTTTATTTGGACAACCTAAAAGGACTAACCTAATACATCGGGGGCCCATTTAAGATGAGCCTTGCCTACGTAGAAAATGTACAGAGGCAACGTAGTTCAACCACTCTAACTCAGACTCAGACTCAGACTTAGAATGTATTTTTGGGATTTTGATGTTTTCTGATTTTTTTTGGATTTTGATGTTTTCTGATTTTTTTGGGATTTTGATGTTTTCTATTTTTTTTGGGATTTTGATTTTTTATGTTTTGATTTTTGGATTTTGATGTTTTTGATTTTTGGATTTTGATGTTTTTGGATTTTGATGTTTTATGATTTTTTTGGATTTTGATGTTTTGATTTTTTTGGATTTTGATTTTTTTTGGACTTTGATGTTTTCGATTTTTGGAATTTTGATGTTTTCTAATTTTTTTTTTATATTTTTTAATGGTTTATGAAGCTAATATCATGTGTTATTTCCCATGAAGACGTAAGTCAAGGAATTTCCCCTAGTTAGGTGTAGGGTCAACTTATTATGCACGAGGGGATCAATGGATGAATGCCAAGGATGATCATGAAGGCAAAGGATACTAAATTTCTAGTGGTTCTTAGACCATGAGAAGGATGACAAAGATTTATTATGGACGGATGAGACTTTGTTATGGATGATAATTATAAGGATCATGACAAATGTGTATGAAAGATACCCACAATTAACCAAGTAGGCATGCACAAGGACCCAAGGATAAACATGATCTTGCCCCTAGTCAAACTAAAAACCAATTGATAGGTGATGATGATGATGGCAACGTTGTTTGATATGGGAAGGCCACATCTCGAAACAACATGAGGATTGGGAAAGACATATCCCGTTGATGATAATGTAACTAAAGGATCAAGGTCTACAACAAGGCTAGGAACAAATCCAAGGAATGTTTTGGACTATGTGCTAGGTTGCATAGCAAGATTGTATGGATTAGGCTTGTTGCATTTGAAATGACTAACCTTAGGACTAGATGGGATTATGGAGGGAACTTGGATAAGTGGATTAGAATCCTTAAACCAATGACAAGGGAAGACCAAGTCCAGCAATAGGTATGGAAGTATAATGTATTTATTTTGGCAAAGGATAGGAGACATGAGGATTATTGGTTAAAAGAATTAGCATATGATCTCCAAGAACTATGTTGCATAGGAATAAAAAAATTTCTCTAAGATATGGGTTTGGATAAATTCTATGAAGGCAATGACATGATATTTCATGGATAGTGTATGACCAAAGGATAGACATGTCAAAATTTTTCCCAAAGCATGATTTATGTTTGTGTCCCATTTCTTATCAAGATCAAGGTAGGTGGGAAAGTGGATGGAAATGTTATGGGAAAGGCATGGTAAATGAGACAACTTTCCCCCAAGTGTAATGGTCTACATAGATAATTTCTCTTACACATGACGCCTGTTTGCCAGGTTTTCATCATGGTACTTATCCAAAGTGTCATAAAAATAGTTCACTATTGGACAAAAAATTTCTCTTTACTTTACTTTTTTTTTTCTTTTTGATGATGTCACACAAGATGCCTGTTTTCTAGGTTTTCATCAAGGTGATAATTTTTTTGATTTTTTATACTGACTTGATGTTTTGGATGATTGTTGATTGTTCTAAATCCTCTGATGGTGTTGATGTAGATACCAGTGTCATGATATGAGAATAGTGACCTTTATGGAGTAGTTGTCTTGTCAGGATCATAGCACTTGCATACAACTGATCGATGTCATTGTGATCCTCTCTGATACTAGGTTTTGCCTTGTCGAAATACGCACATCGTGATAGAGTACCATGGGAGTCCTTATGATAAAGAGTTGTTTCCAAGATGTGATGGATTTGTGAAGTAATATTTTTAGACTTTAGGTGAGATGTAGGATTATGATGGATGATGGTAGGTGTGGATGGACTATTTGGTGTTTTGGATGTAGCAATTTTTATTTTCTAAACTTAGGATGGTGGATGATGGAGTTTGGAATTTTGATTGGGATAGTGCTTGGGACCAACACTTTTATATACCTTTTTTGATGACCATTTTGAAGGAGGTGGACATTTATTATATGTGGGAGTCCTCTTTTCTTGTGGCTCCACATTTTGATTGACTTTTACTTTTGAACTATTTTCTTTGCTTGATCTATTTTTCTTTGGGATCCATTTTAATTTCATTTGTCTACTCAGATTTTTATTTGATTCAATGGCCTTTGAAATTTGATTTTGAACTTTGGATTTGTAATAATTTTCTTTTTGTTGGTTCCAAATAGAAGGTTTATTCATGTTGGAATGAAATTTTATGGTGTGGATGGAAGGAGTGTTGGCAAAAAACTTATGACAAGGACTACTCATGGCCTCCATTTTGATGTTTGCATCAAATAAAGTTGCCCCCAATATTGAGGAGGTACCACTAACATCATTTGATTCTTTGACTGAAAAATAACCAAGACCTTGATGTCTAGAATTTTCCTGAAACTGTACTGGTTCTAGAATACCTTGCTCATGTCAGCCTAGTCCTCTTCCTTGATACTACATGTTTTGACATATTCTCTTTGCGATGGGGTATTTTTCATTTTGGAAGCAAGATGCTAACCCATCATTGTGTATGTAGAAATTGTTTCTTGGAATCTTCTCATTTGCAAGAAATCCTGCTTTGACAAAGGTGGATTATCCTATTTGATATTATATTTTGGTGTTATCATTCATCATGATTGTTTCTTCTTGATCATTTGGGATGTCGATTTGATCCATGGTCGATTTTGTATCTTCTTATTCGACTTGATCAATGGTAGCTTCTCTATGTTCTTCTTGATCCATAGTAGCCTTTTTGTGTTCTTTGACTTGATCCATGTCATTTATTTGATTATCTACATGGCCGAAGGAGGAAAGTGTCTCATCTTGGGAAATGGATTTTTTTGGTACTTGCATAGGATCGACTTCAAATGTTTGATCATGAATGGCATAAAGGTAGATGAGTGGATCATTTTGGATTTCATGTTCAAGGGTAGGATCTTGGTCAAAAATAGGTTTTTCTTGGATGACATGATTGGGAATAGGTTCATTTTAGATGCTATGATTATCTAGAAGGACTTCTTGGATGGACTTAAGGATGGGGTCATGGGATGGACTACTTCGATCTTGACATGAAGGTGAAGCTATGATGTCATGCTTTGGAATTTTCTTTTGACATGTATCCCAAGGTGTAGGCAATGTTATGTGATTTTGGAGACCATGATCAAATGTATTTTCATGACTAATTGTAGCTTGGGATGGAGTGAATATGAATGGACTAGGATAGGATGTGGAGTCTCATAATGGATTTGTGGAAGGTTAGTTTCCCTTGTCAAAGTTAGGATAAGGATGACTAATGGATGTTTGTTGTGGATCAATGGCATGGATTGTGCTAAGGGACTCTTGATAATGAGGGTAGATGGATGGAGGACTAGAGTTTATGGGTTGTTGGAAAGAAGGATAGATGGATGGTTGACTATGGATTGTGGGTGCTTGGTATTTGGATTCAAGGTATTGTATTTTGAAGTCTATGGCTTGTTGGGCTTGACCAATGCTAAGTAATTGGTATTCAACTTGACTAGTAAGCATATCAAGGTGAATGGAAGACATGGTGGTGGATGGTATGAAGCCTAAGAGATGCCAATGCAATGGAAGGTATGTACCTATGCTATGTTTTTTTTTGGATTTTTTTTTTTTGAATATAAGGATGCACCTAAGACCAAGATTAAGGAATGGTAGAATGATAATGACCCTATGACCAAAGGATATGATATGCAAGGATGATGATGACCAAAGGATATGTTTTTTTTGGGGGGGATTTTTGGATATGAAAATGCAAGGGTGATAATGCAAGGATGAAAATGCCTAAAAGATAGGGGATAGTGGATGCTAAAGGACACTAAAAGATTGATTGATGGTCAAGGATGATGATAGGGTGACTAAATGATACTAATGCAAGGTTATAATGATAATGAGATTAATCTATGTTTTTGTATTTTTTTTGTATTTTGGGGTATGAAAATACAAGGACAATGAGGGATTGATATGATACTAAGGTATAGTGAGCTATTTTTTTATATTTTTTGAATAATGGGTAAAGTGTAATCTAAGGAAGGGTAGTCTAAACGAGGGTGATCTAATGCAAAGGAACCCTAAATTTTTAAACAAGGGGTGGAACTCAAGCTAATGTAAATCCAAGGCAACAAATTCCAAATGTCATTGACCATAAGAGGACAACCAAGACCAAGAGACAAGACCAAGACTCAACTTGAAAAAGTGACAATGACAAGAAAAATAACAAGGACAATGGTAAATGACAAGTAGAATAAGTAACCAAGAATTTTCAAAAGCTCGAAGGTCTCCCTATGTTCAAAATCTGAAGGTTTAAATGCAACCTAAAATTCAAGGTCTAATTTGTGTAATGCAAAGGATTGAGGAATGCAACCTATAATGCAATGTATTTCTAATGGGAATGCCTAAAATGAATTGGTAAATCTTGCAAGTCTCTAGTTTGGAAGTCAAGATCACTATATGATGAATTGGTTTAGTTTTGGACAAGTATTTTGTGAAATTGTGGTAATTAGGCAGTTGTGGCTTTGTATCTGGCAGTTGTTATTTTCCAGAATGTTGTTTTGACAACTTTGTTGTTTTTGAAATGGTTTTGATCTAAATTTTTGACTGCTTATGATGAAATGTGACTAGAAAACACAACAAATAGTATCAAGCACTTTGTTTAGGACTAGTTTGATGTGAAATTGTAGCAAGAAAACAAGCACAATCCTAATAGGAAAAGGGTTTTTATACTTGGTATAGGTCCACTAAAATACCTCGAATTGGTGTTGAACACCTCTCCTTCTCAAGAGCGGATAGCTTAGAAGTTTGGTGGCACTGGATCCCCTCCACAACACTCACTTCTATGAGCACACCAACTTTGGATTCCTGGGTAGTCACTTCTTGGGAACTGTTATCTCTACTTAAGGGAGTCAATAGTGAGTGTCTTTGAGCATGATACTATACCCTGCACTATACCAAGCAATGGCTGAAAATGTCTAGGCTTCTAAAAACAAAAGGCGTCTAGTAAGGGCATCTCATTCAGGAGATACGATGATAAACTCCCTCAAGAGGTCTCCCAACCCTTAGAACAAGGGTTTCTCGTATCATAAAGATATTGGAGGAGAACTATCATGTACCGTCTCGTTGACTGTGAACTTTCCTCGTAGCCACAAATTTATATAGTGGTTCGGAAGGACTTGGCTTTAGCCCATTACCGCTTGGGTCATTCCCTTAGGGTGAGTACTTTTTCCCACTAAGGTAGGCCCTCTAATGGGTAAACACAAAATCAGATGGGTCTAGCTTTCTAATCACTGAGTTTGCACAAGGTGAGAGCATAATACCTACCACCCTCAAACACTAAGACATGGTGTTCTTGTTGGAATCAAGGAACACTGAGAGGGGGGATGAATCAGTGTTTTGCAAAATTTAACTTTATTAACCTAATCTTTAAACCACTTATAGCATTGAACCAAAAGAAAGATACAAGAACACAAAGCAATCAACCACAACACCATAACACAAGGATTTTTAAGTGGAAACCTTGTTAGGGGAAAAACCACGATGGAGATTAATCCACAAAATGAGTATACTCAAAATAAGTGTTTACAAATGGGGAATGCACATGCATTCAGGCACACTTCCTAGAGCTCACTACTCAAATACAAAAGCCTTATTTCCTAAAAGAAGAATCACAAATAGACAAATAGAGTGGATGAACTATGAGATAGCATCTGCTAATGCCTGAGTATAGTTTTGGTTAATCACATTAATCACATTCTTCACACTCTATCTGATTCTGCTCTTGAAACTTTGTTTGCTTAAATTTGGATCACCAATCTTTGTTCTGTGCAAGTGAAACTGCACATAATCGATCTATAATCCTTTTTACTTTTGCAACACATTGCAACATGCCACAAAATGATAGAAGTAATCGATTATATATATCCACTACTAGAGATTATATCAAATACATGTCAGCCTTAACAAAATATAAAACATGTACAAACTGTTGGCTCAATCCATAAACAATTATCAATGTGAACTAATCAAAGTTGGTCACAACATAGTGAGGACCCAAAAAAACATCCTTGAACATGAAACACCTCCAAAAATTGTTCCTCAAAGATCCACAATACGCTATAATCACCGAGTCGGCCTTTTTGCACTGTTAGACTAAAAATCGATAAACCAGATCTTCTAACTTGCACACCAATCAATACAAGGCTCTAAGATTCAAAGATAAGAAATTTCATAAAAAAAAAAACCTTCCCTGATATCTAAAACTCAAAATGATAACAAGAAATAGCATATGAATTGATATACACAATTCTATCGGATGCCCTGTTTTAACTTTGACAGTTAACCCATTTCTTCAACCTGACTTCTGGTACAAGAAAATACTGGAGTACAGATAGGATTATAGACTAGGGTTTCCATCAATGACAACACCTAATGACTTGTACAGTGTCTCTTTCCATCAATCTCCCCCTTTGGCATTGATGGAAACACTTAGTGAAAAATGACTAAGTGTCAGAATCAGTACCAACATGAATACATTGCAATCCTCAAAACTTCAAAAACACACCTCCCCCTAAGATGAATATGAAATTTTTCACTGCCCCACACTCCCCCTTTGACATCAATGGAAAAGGCAGGAATCCGCATACCAAAAATCATACAAAATTTCTATGTATATGTACAAACATGCTTCTCTAACTTACATGAAATTGAATATATCTACAAAATTGTTCTTCAACAGACTTAAGCTAGTGTCCCAACCCTTTTTGAGACTCTCCAAAATAGTCATGTGACCACATAACAGATGGGATTGCATCTCTGCTAACTCAAGATTTTTCGGATCACTGATAGCCATAACATCCTGTGCTTCCTTCAATGCACTAAGCATTGTCTCCATTTTAGGACCAATCAATCCTATGAGATCACATACCCTTTCAACAATTCTGTCTTTTTCATGCTTCAAAATTTTAATCTTTTCAAGCAGGGATATGACTTGACCTTCTTGCTTACTCACAGAAATAGTTAGAGGATCAAAGGCTTGAGAAATATTTGCTAACTGTTTCTCATATTCCTTAATTTTCTTCTCAGTGACCTCGGTGAAGTTAGACAATGATAAGCATGAATTTTAGATATTTCCACCCTCAAAAAATGCACCTTGAATGTTCTTTACATAGGTAGCTAACAAGGATTTATCATTAGCAATCATACCTTTCAATCTACTAAACCTGTTTGCATCAAATTCTTTCTGAACCTTATCCTCAGCTAACTTTTCAAGAGACTCAAAGTGAGTACTTATAGATTTGATAAGTTTCTTCAGCTAACCAGATGGAGAATCAGATGAGTCCTTGACATGTGTAGGAATGATATTCTCTAAGATACCTGATGCAAGACTCGGCAGCTCACTATCCTCAATGTGAGATTTTAGTATCTCCTCCCTTGCCTTGGCCTGAGCAAATGATGCTACCTTCAGCTTCTGAATAGAAGATAGAGTGGCCAAGTTGATAGGACCTTCAACCAATTCAGGGTCAAACTCCTCTTGTTGTTCTTCTAAAAACTCCTTTAATGCCTTTGCAATGTCTCTTGCTTCCATAGCAACCTCCTTTGCCTCAACCTTCTTCTCTTCAATCACAAATTCTTGCTTGGCTTTAAGAATCTTTAACTCTTCAACTTTAGGAGCTTTAGTCTCCATAGGAATTTCAATATCTTGCATATCCATAGGATTCAGAGTATCCTCAATTATGTCTTCTTTCCCTTCTTCAATTTCTGGACCAGATGGAACATTTTCATCATGAATTTCTTCAGAAACAACATTATATCTATTCTTCAATAGAACTGCCTTAAGAATTTTCTCAATATCTTTTCCCACAATGTGATTTGTGAACAAATTTAACAACTACGAGCTCCTAGCTCCTCAAAATTTGCATGAACACATGCCCTAATATCTTCAATATGCAAAACACCATACAAAACGGAATAAAATGCACCTAATGGTTCTATCTCAATGGATTTGAACGGGTGCCATTTGAATTTTGGGTAGGGTCTATCCTTAATATCAACAACCAATAGAGTGACCATTTTTAGAAATTTCAAGTTCACAAGTTTTGCAAATAAATACCTTTCGTCATATTAGGGTTTGATTGTTGAATCACCTTTAGACTTGTATCTTCACCAAATTCACTTGCAGAGCTCTCCAAAATTATTCTTCTTGAAATGCAATGTGATAAATGAGGAATAAAAGAAACCTTTTATCATTCACACACCTAAATTTTTAAGGCAATAAATGGTTTTTCCCTAGGTCTTCCAGATACCTTGTTTTCATAGTCTATGAAAGAAAATTCTTCTATGAAACTTCAATTTTGCATAAGTTTCATCCACAAGAGATTCCAAAACATTTGTAGATCATCAATGCAACTATTGCAATTTGCAACATCCTAGTATCAACTACCAATAGGGGGTTAAAATATTTTCTTGAGAACTCCCCCTAGGCTAGAGGCCTTAAACTAATTCCCAGAGGAATTACCAGTACCAGATTCTGGTGCTAAACCATTTCCTGCATCAGAAACACTCTTCTTCACCCATGTCTTCTTCATTTGATTCCTAATCTCATCTGTAGTAACTTTTCCTTTTCCCTTATCATCCTTCTGAACATTTTTCCCTTTGTTTACCGGACCCTTCTTGCTTCTACAAAATCTTGCAATGTGACCAGATTTGTTGCAATTATAGCACACAACATTTCTTTTTCCAAACTAGTTGTTCCATTGATTTTCTCTTGATTCGCACTGGTTAGCAATATGGCCAAATATATTGCAGGTATAACATCTAACATCTCTATTGAAATTTTTTTTTGACATATTTCTACATTCAATTGACTTATGACCATACTTATTGCAATTGTAAAACTGACCTGAGAATGATGGACCACTTGAATTCATTCTGCTTCTACATTGAGCAGCCATATGACCAAATTTATTGCAAACAAAATAGTATCCATTGAAATTTTGAGCATTGGGTTGTCTTACCGGATACCTTCTAGCTTTGTTCATTTAATTTCCTTGCCTGAATTTCCTTTGACTAGATCTAGAGCTTTCTCCTTTCTCATATCCAAGACCTTGCTTGTCATTTCCAATTTTCTAACTTTGAATCAATTCATCAAGCTTAGTTGAGCTAGTCTTGAACTTCTCCTTGTATTCATTTTTAGTAGCAAGTTCAACCCTGAGAGTAAATTTTTTTCTTTCAAGCTCTTCTTCATTGTTTTTGGATTGTTGCAATTCAAGCTCCAACTCATTGAATCCATTATTAATTCTGTTGCATTCTTCAAATTTTTCTTTCAAGGACTGAGTAATATTCTCTTCATTCTTCTTTTTGTCTTCAATCTCCTTGGTCATCCTCATCACAATAGATTCCATCTCATGCTTTAGGACAACATTATCTTTGGTAAGCTTCTCACATTCTTTTGTATTTTCCTTCAAGGCTTGACTTAGTTGTTCATCTTCCTCACTTTTACTCTCTTTTTGCTTCATCTAATCACAAAGTTCCTTTATCTTTTCTCTGGACTTATTGATTTTTTTCTTTCAATGATTGAATGAATTTCTCAGCATTCATGAGGCTTGCTTGCAATTCCTAGACTTTAGATTTGGACTAATCAAGATCATCTAGTGCCACCAAAAGTTGTTGTTGAAGACTGCTAGAATCCATTGAATCACTTTCCCAGATCATCCCCAAGCAATTAAACTTCTTCCAAGGAACTAGGCTCTTATACCAATTGTTGGAATCAAGGAACACTGAGAGGGGGGGTGAATCAGTGTTATGCAAAATTTAACTTTATTAACCTGATCTTTAAACCACTTATAGCATTGAACCAAAAGAAAGATGCAAGAACACAAAGCAGTCAACCACAACACCATAACACAAGGATTTTTACGTGGAAACCCTGTTAGGGGAAAAACCACGATGGAGATTAATTCACAATGAGTATACTCAAAATAAGTGTTTACAAATGGGGAATGCACATGCATTCAGGCACACTACCTAGAGCTCAGTACTCAAATACAAAAGGATTACTGCCCAAAAGAAGAATCACAAATAGACAACTGGAGTGGATGAACTATGAGATAGCATCTGCTAATGCCTAAGTATAGTTTTTGTTAAACACATTAATCACATTCTTCACACTCTATCTGATTCTTCTCTTGAAACTTTGTCTACTTAAATTTAGATCACCAATATCTGTTTTGTGCAAGTGAAACTGCACACAATCGATTTATAATCCTTTTGAATTTCGCAACACATCACAACACACCACAAAATGATAGAAGTAATCGATTATATATATTCGTGACTAGAGATTATATCAAATACATGTCGGCCTTAACAAAATATAAAACATGTAAAAACTATTGGCTCAATCCATAAAAAATTATCAATGTGAACTAATCAAAGTCGACCACAACATAGTGAGGACCCAAAATAACATCCTCGAACATGAAACACATCCAAAAATTATTCCTGAAAGATCCACAACACGCTACAATCATCGAGTCAACCTTTTTGCACTGTTAGACCAAAAATCGATAAACCAAATCTTCTAACTTGCACACCAATCAATACAAGGCTCTAAGATTCAAAGATAAGAAAGTTTATACATCAAACGGCCTTCCCTAAGATCCACAACTCAAAATGATAACAAGAAATTGTATATGAATCGATATACACAATTTTGTCGGATGCCTTGTTTTAACTTTGATAGTTAACCCATTTATTCAATTTGACTTCCGGTACGAGAAAATACTGAAGTGCAGATAGGATTACAGACTAGGGTTGTCATCAACGACAACACCTAATGACTTGTGTAGTGTCTCTTGCCAATAGTTCTTTACCCTCTAATTAAATCTATGTGAGAAAGACAAACGTTCATTTTAAGCACCAAACAAAATATTTTCTAATATAAAACAAGCAAAGTGGTTTCAAAATGTAATCTTGGACATTTGAACCTAAAAAACCACTTGTTAGTAGTCTCAAGAGAAAGATCTTGGGCCAATGAAAAAGCTACAAAAACTCCAAGTTAGCACCAAAAAGGAGGTTAGCGCAAAACCAAAACTAGAATCTAACAACTAAACTAAAAATCAAAGCAAAGATTTTAACTGAACTAAAACTCAAGTAAAACTAAAAAACTAAAGGACCCAATTTTTTTGTTGCTCCAAGAAGCAATTTTGGGAGTCCCAACCTAAAGCCACGTGTTGCAAACAAAAAATTAGTAAACCAAAAAAAACTTAAATGAAAACAAAAAATAAACTAGTGATAAATTTCTCAAAACTAAACAAAAGTTTAAAATGTAAAAATCTATGGAAAGCTACGACATAGACATTCAAAACCCAAATTGTTTATGCCAAAATCTTGCACAACAAAAGTGTTATAAACAAAAGAAAATTTGAGTCTTAACAATTAAATCTTAAAAAGATGTGAGCACTAAAATGGCCATAACTTTCTCAAAACATATCAAAATTTTAAACCATTTGAAGTTCCAAAAAGCTAAAAGCGAGGCCTACAAAACCCAGATAATCATTTTTTTAGATTTCATGTGCCCATTTTTTCTATGCTCAAAATAAGATGATGGTATTTTTTGTGAATTCTTGGCTGTAACCTGCAAAACAACAAAAACAAACAAGAAAACAAACGAATTTCTTTGCAAAATTATAAGATTTGTGTCGATTTCACCAATGTGAGATGGGGTTTTTTAATTTCTAGCCTAGAATAGTGACAGCTAAACACCTCTAGACTAATAAGACCTCATCAAAAAAATAATACAAAATAATGGAGAGAGCTAGAAATGCAAAGCATAAAATAAATTACTCCCCATATTGGTTGATTCACTTCCCTTGCTCTCCTTCTTATGCAACTTTTCCCTCAGATTTGTTGGAATACTTGTGCAAAACCTGCAAATAGTAAGCAAGAAAGTTGGAGAAGATTAGTTGTTAAGGTGAAAATGAAGGAGGAAGGTTGCTTTTATAGACAACCTTTCGAATGGACGATTGAGATTAATTCTCTAGAAGAATTCCAAGATCAATGGATGAGAATGCATGAGAGGGAGGTTACATAATGGATGGTCAAGACTAAGCTTCTAGAAAGATGCCAAGATCAATGGTCCAAAATTGATGCACTAGAAATATGTCATGCATGGAAAAGCTATGATGTTGACGGCTATGGCAGCTGGCGGCTATGATAGACATGCAAGCTATGACATGAAATAATGACAGGGTATCTTTGACCAAAATGGAGGGATAAATAATTCATTTTATATTATTTATTCAAAAATAGAGAAAGGGGACAAGTGGCAAATAAATAATTTATTCAAATTATTTATTTGGAGGAAATAAAAATTGGAGCATTTAATTAAATTTATTCAATTTATTTAAAGGTGAAGATGGAAATTGGAGAGGGATTAAATAATTTCAACAATTATTTAATCATGGAAGAATAAAGGGTCAAATAATAATTATTATCTAACTATAGAGAAATAATTAAATAAATGATTATTTTTTCAATTATAGAACAAAAGGGGGTACATTAGCAACACAATTAAATCATTTAATCGATCAGGATAGAATAAAGATCAATAAGTGAATTAATTAAATAATTAAAAAGTATCTAATTAATAGAGGAATAAGAACATAACTGAATAATTAAAATTATTCAATTATCAAATGACAGAGACCAAGAAAAATGACACTCGTAGGCTAAGGACATTTTTTAGTGTCTACACACCATATTCCCTTTGACCAATCTGCAACCACCATTGTCTAATGTCACATGCATTCTAGAATCATTGAAATTAGATACAAAAAGTAGATTTCTAGCAAGTCCTAGAATATGTAAAACATCAAGGGTCTTAACCCTACCATCACTGAAACAAAAATTTGCCTCTCCTTTTCCCACAACCTTTGTTGTGCTATTATCTCCAAAGAATAAATTCCCTCTATCATATGCAATATACTTAGTGAACCACTGCTTGTTAGCAGTCATATGATAGGAGCAACCTGAATCAATGAGCCAAGAGTTATCACAAATAGTATTAGATGAAATTTTCAATGCATCATTACTGTCATCCGAGGATTTCTCTGTAGAAGCATCAAAACTCTTTTTCTTTCTCTTACAATCCTTCTTTACATGTCCAAGTTTCCCACAATTCAAACACTTTACCTTACTCTTACCAGGGGTTTTAGACCGTCCTTTAGACTTACCCTTTCCTTTCTTGTCTCCCTTAGGTTCCTTTTCCTTAGGCCTACCTCTTACAAACAAGGCATCTTGGGATCCCATTTTAGACTTCCTCCTCATCTCCTTTGATAGGAGAGTAGAAATTATATTGCTCGTCTTAGGATCTTCACCACAACCACTGATAGCAACAATTAGATTTTCCCAAGACTCTGGTAAAGAACAAAGTAACAAATACTCTTCATCTTTTAGCTTTACATCTACAAATGATAACTGACTTAGAATCAAATTAAAAGCATTTAAATGATGTGACCATCTTTCATCTTTAAAGAATACAACTGTCTTTTCAGATACAACTTATTAGTAAGACTTTTGGTTTGATAGATATCACCTATCCTCTTCCATAGTTTATATATGGTAGTTTCATAGAAAACATTCAAGAGAACAACATCAGCAAGACATAATCTTATGTTCCCTCTTTCCTTCTTATCAAGCTTAGCCCAATCCTCATCTGACATCGTTGTAGGTGACTTTGTCTCATTACAAATAGCTAACCACTGATCTCTCTCTTCAAGGAGATCCTCCATTTTTAGTTTCCACATCTCATAACTGGATTCATTGAATCTTTCAATATCTAAACAAGAATTAGAACTCATTGTAACACACTTCTTTTACAAATCAGCAACAACACAATAGTAAAAGCTCCCACTATAGCCAAAAAACCTTCAAACTTTTAAGAGAAAGGCATTCCAAACTCTAACCAATCGTTAGCTCTGATACCAAATGTTGAAAATGAAGGTAATTATGTAGCTTAAAGATTGTAAAAATATGAGATTGTAGATCTAATTAAGTGTTCTTTGTTACAAATTCTTTGTGTATGATTATTTGTTTAGATCAATTTTACCAATTGTAGAAAGAGACAAAAGATTGTAGAAGAATGAGACAAGAAGATAGAAGTGACACAACATATATGTGGAGAAACCCTTTCGGGAAAAAAACTCCACCATCAAAATCAATAGTGCTTGTATTATTTAACCTTAGAACAAGATTACAATAACACTGTATCAATCCTTGATTGATATGCTTATTTTTCCTTCAATAATTCTTCTTCACAACCTGCAATAAACTTTGATCAAACTCTCTTCAACTTGTTGTAATTAATAGAAAATTATGAGCATTGTAAAATCCAAAGAGTTTTCAATTACAAGAGCACAAAGCTCCTCTCAAAAACCTACACCTAGATTGTGCAAGTAGAGTTCCATCTTGTAACATGAAGTCAAAACCAAAGTCTCCTCAATTTAGGCACCCCAAACTGAACATTGGTCAAGAAAATATCTTCTAAGCTTCTCCTCAAAATTGGCACCCAAGAATGGGCCCACTTAACTCAACCTTGTAAATATATTCTCATGCAAAAGGTGTTAACTCAAAGATTCCAACTTGGTCACCCAAGGTGGGTCCAAGTCAATCTTTGTTAACTAAAACATATCTCTCCATCAATTCATGCAAACATTATGCATGATTGATCATCCCCACTTAACTGAATGTATCACTTGTTATCTGTCATGCAACTAAATTAATTAGTCATGCAGCTCAAGTCAAATGAATTCAACTACCATGCAACTCAAACTAACTACATGCAACTAATGATAACTGAACCATAACTGAACTAAATTGAACTAAATTGAACTAAACTGATACTAAACTAAACTAAAACTAAACTAAATTAAACTGAACTGAATTGAACTCCACTCATGTAAATATCAATTCCTAATTTGTAGGATCTTTACATGCATTACTAAAGTGTTATGAATCCTCCAAACAGTTAGCTTAATCAAGGTGGGTTCCACCTTGCATGTGGGCACCCCATGTGCTCCTATTTTGTAGGAACTCTTCTTGGGCATCCCCACATGTTCCTATCATTTAGGAATAATTACAAATATCAATTTACATGTTCATTTCATTCGAATTTAATCTCTTTCTAATCCTAGTGTTGGTGAAGACTTTCCAAGGACTTAGGAGATACATGAAATATGTTTTAGGATTGCAATTAAATGGCATCCTATTCCCAATAGGGACAACCTTTCCCAATGTCCAATGCACTAAACAACAAAGGCGACACTCCACATGATATGGGATCCCTACAAGGGACTCCAAAATCAATCCAATGATACTAGGGACAAGAAAAAACACTACTAAACACCCTACTAGCCTTTCAATAAAGAGGAGAGCCAAAATGATGCCACCCAATGATGGGTTCTCACACACACAACCCCAAACTTTAGAGACAAATAAACAAGATTTCAAATCCAAAATTGAATGTTTTCTAACACACCAAAATAATTATCAACCCAATCCAAATGTTCTCTAAGTTTATTTTATCAACATTCCTAGAAAGATAAATTGCATAAGGAATTGCATAAACATTGGACACCAACATCAAGATAACATGTAAAGAAAGATAGATTCTTCACCAATTATGTGGGAGGTTTACATTCCATCCAAAATGAGGTTTCCTTATCATAAATTAAAATTACATGAGAGGACTCAAATTCCTAAATTATATACATTATAAAAATGGGAAACTAAAGGAAATGGGTAGAGAACCTCCACTTGCATGATATACAAAGCTTCTCCAAAGATGAAGCCTTCAATAAATTTGATCCCTAATGGTGGTATCCACACCATCCAATCACATGGTACCTTAGGTCCATCCCACCATGCTAAGAGATAGTCACTTAGGCACAAGCACATCACTCACACAAAACAAAGAGCATGGATCACAAATATGCTAACAATATAAACAACATTATAATTATACGCATGACATCCCATAATATAAAATAATAGGGAATATGTACATAAATCAACATGATCAATATCAAATGAACATAGGCCAACAAGCATGATAGACATATAATGCATAATAGGCCAACATAATGATCATAAAATCAAAAAACACACATACTCAAGGGGATGAAATCACTAACAATAAGCATGAGGAATAATC
The DNA here is from genome assembly GCA_007258455.2 of Sequoia sempervirens. Lineage (NCBI taxonomy): Eukaryota > Viridiplantae > Streptophyta > Pinopsida > Cupressales > Cupressaceae > Sequoia > Sequoia sempervirens. The sequence continues at coordinate 48,676,819 of VDFB02270651.1, forward strand.
CATATCACATAACATACAACACAAACATAAACATGTGCAACCATAGTCTCATGCAACATAGATATATTCATGTGAATTCATGGTCTCATACAATATGAATATAAACACATTCAATAAAAGTATCTTCCAATCACAACATGGCCAAAGATGGGTCTCTCATTGGATAACAAGGACCTAATGACATTAAGGATGAGGAACCATAGAATCTAGGGAAGGAGTGTCATCATAATAGGATGAAGGGATGACTAAGTGGGGTTGGGTATGTATCAACTCGGCTCTAGGAAAATTCACCACCAACAATTCACCACCAAAAATTTCACTGCCAAAAAATTCACCGCGGGAAAATTCACTACCACGAAAAATTCCCCTTAAGAAAAATTCACCACTAGCAATTCACCGTCGTGGAAAATTCATCGCATTAAAAGTTTGCGATTAATTTTTCATGGTGGTGAATTTTCTTTGAGGTGAATTTTTCATGGTGGTGAATTTTCCCTCAGTGAATTTTCAGCGGTGAATTGCTAGCGGTGAATTTGACAGATGCCATCAACTCACCCATGTGAGGAAGCCAACTAGCAAGGACTAGAGCTCCAAAAGTGGGCATGCCTTTTATGCTCATAACAAGCCTATACAAGCGCTCTATCTATGCCATAGGAATTAATATCTTGGTTATTTTTAATTACCTAATGTCTTTAGTTATCACTTAATTAAAAATATCTTCACTTATCATATCCTCGAGCCCCCTTGTGCCCTAATCAACATCAAGAGCCACTCTTTTTCTACAACCTACACCTCAAATCCTAGGTTTATCATGCCAATTCAAGATTTGGGTGTGGCATGATTTTAATGCAAAAAAATAGGGAAGTAAACAAACATTGCCTCAAAAGATTATAAATCAAAATTAAATAACGAGACTTCTTTTTCTACATTAAAACTCATCATAAATCACTCTCAATTTTAATTTTCTTAAAATTATTTTACATATGAAAACCATAAAAAAAAACCTCAAATCCACCATTGAAGAAAGCTTCAAATTTTAAAATTGAAATTTCTAATTTCTAAAAGTACCTGTTGGTTGCAAATGTGTACAACACCACACTTTTAAAGATTTTTGGAAAAAAATTCCATAGTGAAGGAGCAAAATGGAGATTTTTAAAATATTTAAAACACTAATTTCATCAATTAAAAATGCAAGGAAATAATCCTATAATGATTGGAAATCATGCCAAACATCGAAAGAATGAATTCAAAACATAAAGAAATGAGGACAAATACCTCAAGTAAGAACTCATGAAAATTGCCAATTTTCCTCCATTCTTTCTCAATTTTGATAGCAATTTCAATTACAATGCAAGCAATCCAACATCCTTCCATAACAATTCAATTCCCTACCCAAGAAAATCCAAAACCAACAAAATCTATTGAATTTCTAATTTTTGAGGAGAGGGTTTGAGAGGGAGAGCAAGTTTTGAAAAATCAAAGAATGAATAAAAGACTAAGTTTTTTTTTCCTTTTATCACTTTTTCATTTTTAAATTTTTACTATACTTTTCAGTTTTTCATTTTTTAAATTTCTCATTCCATAAAATACATATGAAAATTGAATTAAATTCCTAATTCATTCATTTTTTTGAAGGAAATTAAAAATAATGTCATTCAATCTTTTCCTTAGGCAATTCAAATATTTTAATTTATTTTCCAAAGCCAAACCATTTTTTTAATAACAATTTTAACTGATTGCAAAGATATAAATATCATTTCTAATGCATATAAATAACATTTATCCCTTTTGTTTCTTCCCCAATTTCTTTATTATCAATGCATCAAAAACTATTCACATGTAAGATTTAAATCTTTAAAATACAATTGCATGCAAATGAGAAATAAACAACCACATTGAAAAGACACATTTATGGGTTTTCCACAACACATAGATATATGAATTACCACTAGTTCAAATCCATAACCATAAGGAAAAACATAGACTCATCTCACACTCAACCAAGTGCAATAGTGGCTACCAAACATGTAAGCCCAAAGTGACATCTCTAATTAACCATTGTTGGAGAATAACTCATATCTACATATCAAGAGGAATAAATAACCTTATACTTGTACCCACTCAATCCCTATGTCAAGCATACCCTCTTAATATATAATAATGAAAGAACATGAAAGACACCCAACAAGGTTCAACATCATATATATCATATAATTATGAAATTATGATAATCAATTAAAATTAAATATACTAAGATCACTAATTCACCATATCTATTATTCCATCATAGAAAATATAACACAATAATCTCAAGAAACACAACAATAAAAAAATACATCAAGTCCTCACAAGGAACTTGGCACACCACTATACACGTATCTTAATGCATACAAAACATCAACAACCAACATGTTGAGGAATAATATCTTGAAACATATGGGTGTCCCAAGCACACCATACAACACTTAAGGCAACAAGCACAAGAATAACCTATGCATCCCTTGATACATAATAAAAAACAATGTTGAAACCAATACAATGAATCAGTAGGAATTGCATATAAAACCTCTTATATAGCTAATAAAACACCTTTCACATGCACTTATAGATAACAACGGTTTTTAGTCCCTCTATATGATTTTATTTTATATTTTATATACAATGGCAAGGTGTAGACATGCATGACATGGTTTTCTAATGATTTGGCTATTTGGGTTGCTTGAGATTGTTCCCATTTTTGTAAAATTAAATCATCAACAACATGCATATTCTAATATATTCCTAGTTTACTCCTACTTCTAATAGGGATGGAAGTTGTTTAAATTATGGTTATTTTTTTTACTTCACCAATTTGGAATAACAACTACTCCATTGGGAAACAAATTCATGAATCAACAAATAGAGAGGAGATACATCCAAAAAAACATCAATAGAAGTATAGATACATGTACATAAAAAGTAAATGTTACATCCTAAAAAATTGGCATACTTAGTAATCTATATCAAAATTTCAATAACCCATATGAAATAAAAGAACAATAGGATTGAAATAGCATTGCAATGTGTTATAATCTATCACTCTTCATCTAACCTCTAATATAACCACACCAACAAATATGGTGAGATAAACTACATAGCTGCAATATACATATCTCTAAATCATTGTAGGCTACCATGGAGACATATCATTACATGCAAATGTTCTCTATAAACCCTTGATACATTTTTCATAATGTATTACATTTAAAACTTAGATTATCAATGTTTGATGCCCTAGAACTAGTTGTAGAACTTCCCAAACTATAAAGTTGGTTCAAGAGCCAACCCCTTGAATATAGACTAAACTTATATTTATATTTCTCATGTAAGTATAATTAGTTACTAATGTTAGAGGGTGTGAATTTTTTTATTGAACTTAGAAATCCTTGAAGTGGTGCAATGAATGATATTGAATGTTGAAACTGAAAATAAGATTAATACAATACAAACTTGTTTCAACATTCAATAATCACCTCCAATAGTGTGTGAGCATAACAAATCAAATCAAAAGAAATACTAAACTATATTACCTATGCAAAATATCTAATCTTACTCCATTGTATATGATATTTTGTAAAAATATTTGGTTTGGATTTCTCTTCAAACATAAGCATTACATCTAATAGGAAAATGGATGTAATATGATAGCTTGAATGTAAGATTATGGATTCTCAAGATAATTATGGATGGATTTATGACTTTAATGATGGAAATTTTATAGCTTTCACTTTATATCAATCAATGGTGTAATATGCTTTGAAGAATTGATTGAGAGATCATGATGAATGTGCAAGTGACACATGTCTTTTGATTGATGACTTAACTAATTGCATGAGCGAGTTGAATGATTTCATGGATGAGTGAAATGAAAGTGTGTATGAGTGAATAAAGGTTAATTTTTTTAGTTTACTCACTTAGAAGAATATAAATAAATAATTTTATTCAATTCATGTGCATGAGGAAGATACAATTAGAAAATGAATAAAGTATTAATTTTATTTTTTAGAAAAATTAAAGAGAAAAACAATTGAATAAATTAAGTTAATTTATTTAATTGTAGACTTGAAATGTTAGCTAATTAAATAATTAAAATTACTTAATTGTCGTTGATAAGAAGAATTGATGCATGGATTAATTAAATAATTAAAAAATATTTAATTAATGTGGATGTAATAAATTAATTAAATAATTAAAAAGTAGAAATAAGATTTCTTGTATGCACCAAAATGCTTCATGACCTCTCAAACCCTAGTTTGCATTGTCATGGCTGGGAGGAGAAGCTGCATACAAATATTGTCTACTCTTAGGTGGCATGGGAAAATGACTCCCTCACTTGTCATAATGGGGTTTAGGTGGCTCGACCACCCAAAACTCTTCTCACTACCTCCCACAATAGCCATAATCTTGATAAGGGAAACAATGACAACTTGATTCCTTATGGTTGTGGCATGGAACATAGCCATTTCATCCTCCATCAATCAATGTGTATATATGAGATATGTATTGGTGGATCCATCCATGACAAGGAGGATTTTTTCAAAAATGACACCCTTATTTGTAGATTTGTGAAAATATGGCCAAAGCTATGTGATCTTCATTCTTGGATCACAACAGTTTGGAAACATGGCATGAAGAAGATATTTGTATTTACCCATGTGCTAGGGGTTTCTTTATCCTCAATTTTGATTCCCTCACAAATAAATAAAATTTTCTAAACAATGGTCCATGGGATTGTACATGAAACCTTAGTTTCCATCCTTTGATCCTCATAGAAAGAATTCACTTTTGCATATATTTGGGTTCATTTACCATTCCCCCCCTTAAAATTATAGAAATTAGAAAGTGTGAAAGCTATTGGAAATGGTCTAGGTAAGTATTATTGTGTTTCAAAGGAAACAATCAATTATACAAGCTCCACCTATGCACGTTTATGTGTGGAAATGGATCTTTTCAAAGGTCTCCCTATAGATATATCTTTGGAAGTGAGAAATAGGTGTTGGAGGAAACTAATTGATTATGAAATAATTGCTTTTAGGTGTAGGAAATGCTTCTCAACAAACAATTCTACCCTCTAATGTCCAAAAATAAAAGTTTGTAATGGAGAAAATTATGCCTCACGGGATAAGCCCACTTCATGGAAGGGGGTCGAGCCCAATCATTATGTCATTTCCCCTAGATGATCAAAAGGAATCAAATACTTTCTAGAATTCATTTCTAGCCAACCCAAAATTGAATACCACCTCTTCTCTTAAATCACAAGACATAGTTATGGGGTCTCAACATGTGGTCTCTATTATTAGAGATGATTCAATAATTTCACATGAGAATACAAATTCCATTATTATAGGAAAAAATGTGGTATCTCTTAAGTTTGCAGTATCCCTAGTAAATGGTAGTCATAGGGATGATAACACAAAAGGAAAATTTGAGAAATACACAAAGTTACAACCTTGGCTACAACAATAATGGACAGAAGTTAAGAGGAAGACTCCCCCCCCTTTAAAACCTGCACATAAAATGATGCTAAGATATTCTAAGAAAGGGGAGAAATCTTAGGATGTTTGAAAGTTCCCTTTCAAGGATTGTTGTGAATTTCAATAAAATGAAATTGTGCCTTCATGTTAAGATGGGTAGGCAAGAACCATAGTGATTATATTTTTTAGAGCATTATCCATTTTAGGTGGATTAAACAAAAGTAGTAATCATCATGCAGCCCTGTGTCTAGAGCATGCACTTGATCAATTTTATTTTCCAATAATTTTATGGGGTTTGGCTCCCTTAAGCCAAACTTAGTGAGAAAAAACAAAATATTTAATTAATATGGATGGAAGAAATTAAGAAATTAATCAAATAATTAAAACATTTAATTAATATGGATGGAAGGAATTAACAAACTAATTCAATGATTAAGCATTATTTAATTAACATAGATGAGAGAAAATTATGATTTTAATTATTAGTTAATGTTGATTATGGAAAATAATGAATTAATTAAATAATAAAAAATGATTTAATTAATGTTTTTTATTAGAGGTAAAAGTGGGTTTTGATGAGGCCCCAGAACCTAGTACAAGGAAAGGAAAGTTGTAGAAAAATAAACCATAAACCTACAAAAACACCACAACAACTTCTAAAAGATAAACATGACTACATCCACTGCATCAAACAAACAGTCAAGGGCCTGAAACCCCGAATACAACCTGGTTTTAGCTGGGACTATAAACCCTTAGAGATACAAAGAAACTTCCTGCATCTTCTAGGCGTCAGCAAACCAGCCACTCATGGAATACACCATAGAGCCTAGAAATATACCCAAATTAATGATGAATGACACCATTAAACCCCTAATCAATTCATAATGTTGGGACATAGAAAGAAACTTAGAATACCACCCAGCCTGAAGCAAAACAAAAGAAGCCAAAGATCCCAAATCATCCATGGACAACTCTAGCAACAACACCTCCATCAAAACACTCTGGTAACAAGAAACCAGCTCCAAACACACCTCTAAAGGAATGGGCTCCCCTCTATTAGAGAGGATGCTACCAAAAACAAGACCACCACAGCCAGAAATCACCAACACCCTCTGCCTTCACCTCCATTGGAGAATAGTCCAATTCAATAAGAACATCTTAGGGAAGTCCACCTCCATAGGACCAGAGGAGAAAGCTAACTCAGTAGTCAAGCATGCAACTGTAGCATCCTCCAGTAAACACTACACCAGAAACAAGTTGTAGACTATGAGAAGAAACCCATATAAACACTATAGGTCTAGCTTCACAAATTTCACATAAGAACTCAATTGGGTTTCCATAGAAAATAACCTAGTAGCAAGCCAATCGCTCACCCACTTATGAGCCTTCACACAAGACCAAACCAACTAAGCCAAAAAAATACTAACATGAAGCAGCTCAACCCAAGAAAAGACCACAAACCCCAACATCAACCACCTAGGAGGAAAGAGGAAAAACAACATCCTCAATAAGGAGGATCCAAAGAAATTCAACCTGAGGGTATAGGGCCACAACAGAAAGTCAGCCAAAGAAAACAAGGCCATAGAAAACACCATAGGCCTAAATTCCACCAAATGCAGAGTTTCAGTCCCAAAGTGACCGAGAACACCAACCCCCAAGAGGAATAGGGGAACCCAAACAAGATGGAAATTAGGAGAAGGGCTAGCAGGAAGGCACACCAAGCAACCCCAACACGCTGGTTAGAGCCATAGATAAGCCAAAACTCCCAACAACCAACTAGTGGGAAACACCACCACACCTCAAAGAGGGGCCAGGAAGCTCGCTCAAAACATTTCGAGAACAAAAAACCCCAAAACAAAGCCACCAAATAGGCGTTAGGAAAAAACAAAGGAAAACCAAGAGGAAGCTAGAGACAAAACATACCAATAATAAAGACCACCAAGCCTTCCTATTATGCCAAATAGGAACAAAGAGAGGCCCAATCTGCACCCGAACTTCCTCAAAGAAACCCATACTCACCCACACCAAGAGAGGCAACCATAAATATAGCAAGAGGATCACCCACACAAGGACATCCACGGGAGGAGTAGAAACAAACGTGGCACAACAACCACCCACACCATCAACCACATCCACATCGAGGAGGGAGAGAAACCTCTCAACCACCCAGAATCCTCCAACAGTCTCAACACCACAGCCTTGCTCAACACCAAAAAGGAGCAGGCCCAAAACACAGACCGCTAGCAAAAGGAAGACCACCTCAGGCTAGTATTCCACCTCCCGCTAGCTTCCATCATCATTGTCTTTAGAGTCAGATTCCTCCTCTCGTGTATACGTAGAGGGATTCAAAACCCTCGCACCTGTTCTCCCGCCCACGCCTGTGCACCACTCCATCAATATCATAGAGTGATATTGTGTCCCCTAGTCATTTAATTAATGTTGATGATGGAAAATGATGAATTAATTAAATAATTGAAATTGTTTAATTAATGTGGATGGTGTGTTAGCTCAATTAATATTGATGGAGAAATAGATAATAAATGATGGTAAGAGATAGAATGTGTTAGTCATTTTTAGGTGTCTACATTTTGCCCCTCTTTGAGACAATGTGTTCATTGTGTTGTTCCAAAGATATATTGCTAGTATGAATTTTTTATGGTGATGATGTGCCCCAGTGTGCCCTAGTGGACCAAGGGAGGGATGTAGGTTTCCCCCTCAAGATATTGATCAAGAAAAAATAATTTTCTAGATGAGCACACAATAAGAAAATAGGCTAGGTTTAGAGGGTTAGTGATGAATAAATGAAGCTTAATGGAGGAAAAATTGGAAAAAAAAGGTGATAGGATGATGAAAATGGAGAGGGAGTTAGTGGTAGAGGAGGGTGGAGATGATGGAGGAGATGATAGACAAGGGAAAGGAGAGGGATCCAATGGTGATGTAGATGTAGAGGGAGAGAGTGGAGAAGGGGGTGGAGATGTTGGAGGTCAAGGAGATGGCGGGTGGCCAGAAGGTGATGATGGAGGTGATGGAGGAGGAGGGATGGATGTTGATGGCCTATAGGTATAGCTAGCTACTATTTTATTTGAGAAAGATGAGGCATGGGTGGACATGGATCATGCTCTATTTGAGAGATATTATGCCCACATCAAGTAGGATAGTCTTTAGATTTAACCATCCCAAAAGACCTCAAAGATGCAGAGGATTAGGGATACGATGGAGGGGTGTATGGGATAAATGATGGTGGAGATTATGAAGTTTGTACAGGAGGCCATGTACTACAAGACCTTGTATGAGAGAGAGGTTCTTACAACCCATTAGACATTAAGATTTGCTACATAGAGTTAGTTAGGGGGTTCACAATCAATAAGGTCAGGGATTCCATCGATCATGAGACCACCACTAGTGTAGCCACCATAAGGTCCTCCCCCACATGCACTGAGATCACATAGCCATTTAAAGGGTGAGAGTTTTTCCTAAAGGTGCATGTGTATGGGTAAAAATACAACGTTGTGTCACACTTTTATAAAGGAAACAACCAACACTAATCCAAATTTTAAACTTGAATAACTAAAAAGTGGTATGTATGTTTTGAATTTTGAAATGATGTAAACTAATAAAATGTGTATTTTTAGTATATTTTATGTTTTTATTTTTTTGAAAAAATAAAAAAATATTTAAATATAGTTTTTATAAATTGACACTATAAATTAGTTGTTGATAAAACACAGAAAAATGGAGTTACATGAGACACCAGTCTTTATATAGTAATTTTTTTTTCCTTCAATTTTTTTGTGTGTATTTATAACTTGAAACTTGAGTGCATGGATATATTTTTTCCAATTTTGATAAATATATATTTTTAAATAAATATTAAAATGAGTGTATTAAAACACAACTATTTCCATTCAATGCTAACTTTCATATTAATTATTTATCTAAAATAGAAAAAAAAAATACCAACTTCATATAGATTCTTTTATCTAGGGCTAATAATTTTTTCAAAAAAAATTAATAAGTTTTATTATTTTTTCTTGACATGGTAGTCAACCTAATATTTTGTGTTGATAACCTATTTTTCATAAAAAATACAAAATAAAATATAAATAATAATTAAACTATTAATATATAATTTTGAAAAATACACCTATGGATCTACAAAAAGGTTTTCGTACATTTAAAAAAAAATTATTTACATGAGTAGGAGTTGTTGAAACATCAAATTTTCAAATGATTTTTTTTTTGGTAAATTGACCTCAAAGTGGTGCTACATATGCATTTAGCCAACAATTTTAGTTGGAAAAGTTATGGACCTGTCTAACTTAGTTAGAATGAATCTTATTAGATCATATGTTTGACCAAAATTGATTTTTAGTTATAAATACTTAAATTCACTTGTGTTGATAAGTTAGCGGAAAGTGTGACACAACTTTGATGACTATGATGTTGGTGGTAATGACATTATGTATGCAATGTTTATGTGAGATGAGATTTTTTAGTGGTGACTATAATGTTGGTGTTAATGATGTATATGTATGCAACGTTTATGTGATGTTTATTTTATGATGCTTATGATATTATGATTTATATAATAGATATGATTCAATTATGATGTAATGTTGTTATGACTTATGTTTATGATTGTGGATGTAGGAATTATGATAAATATGAAATGATTCTTATGATATTATTTTTGATGTGATGATGTTATGATTACAATGCACATGTTATGGTTTTGATAATGATATGATGACATTTGATGATGACTTATGCTTATACTTGTGTATGCAGAAAATGTGTAGATGCATGAGATATTTTTGGCGATTCTATTATTTTTTTCATGATACATATATCAAATGGTTATAAGGATGATAATGAGAATGGGTTAGTTTGGTAGAATAAATGAGGTAGAATGTAGGATAATGAAGAATTAATGAATCTTGTTGATCAAATATTGAATACTAAAATATATAAGTAGGTAATGGGGGTGGATAGTGAATATGGGATGACAAGGTGTTTTTATTTTTTAAGTTATGCTTGAAAAATGTAAAGAGAAATACTTGTTTTGATATATCAAATGGATATTATGAACTAAGGTATGAGGAACCAAGGTGATTTTATATCCCTTGCATGGAATTTGAATCTTCAAACAATAGGATTGTCTTTATTCATTCAAAACATACTAGAACCTCTTAGAGTAATCATGCATAAGCTAATAATTAATTACTCTTTAATTAATTGTTAGTCTAATTTATTCTCATGCACTTAAGCTAAACTTAGGAGTTCTTTATTAAGTTAACTAAGTGCTTTTCTATGTTAACTAAAGTGAACAATTATTATGGTTGCTCCTATACAACACTCAACCTTCATTGGAATTATCTCTCGAGCTTTCATATCTTTTGATAGTCTCTTGCTTTTGTAGCTTTTTCTTCTTCGAGAATATTGCACATATTGTTTGCAGATCTCTTGCATGGAAGGTGTCTCTATTCGTTGTTTGATCTTATGGATCATAATTTTGTGGTTTTTCACAATTCTAATATGTTATTAGAGCATGGATTCATCCAACCCCTTCTTGATTTATGAGGTTTTTTTCTTCAACAAGGGTTATAGGCTTTAGATCTGAATCCCCTTTGTTTCTTATGCAAATTTTTGAGGTGGGTGTTTTAGGTGCATTTTGACGTGTAAAGGACCTCACCATTGATTCAAAGATGTTGAGAAAGTCAGTTTTTCCCTTTGTTTAGCCTAATTTGGACTCTTGAGGTTAGATCTATGAGGGTTTGAAGCGGTTGCTTTTTTTCGAATCCAGAGGGTAGCTACGATTTTGGTGCATTTTGGTGCAAAATGGACCTCGCCATTGGATTCAAGAGGCTAATTCCACAAATTTTGATTATAAATTTTCCCTATTTTGGCATCTTAAGCTTCTAAGGAAAAAAAATTTGTAGAGGGGCTCATATGGCTTTGTGTGCACAAGTTTAAAAATAAATTAAAAAGTCGAGTGCTTTTTTTAATTTTTGGGTTTAAAAAAATATTACAATTGTAGGTTTAGTAAAAATGTCATAGGTTTCAATTTTTGTGGGAAAGGGGCAATTAATTTTTGGTACCCACAAGGTACTTGCATATTGTAGGCCTTGCGGGCACATGTACCTACCGACAAACTGTGTGTGCCACTCAAGGGTCTTTATGGCCACTAGTGGCGGCCACATAGCCACCCAATGACAACCTTCTTCTCTCAACGATAGAAAAGATACTAGCAACAAGTTTACTCACTGCTCAATGACCTCAAAATTTTTTCTACCGCCGTTTTTCATTTTGTTGGCGAGCTTTCAACTTTATTGTGAAAAGAATCTTTACAGAATATTTTGACCTGGTCAATGAATATTTTGTCACCGACTTTTCCATAGGGACTTGATTTTTTTGGTCAAAAAGGAATATTCTCTAATATTCCTACTGATGTCAGCATGATGTCATCCATAGGATGCTGATGTCAGTCGTACAGATCAGGCTATGGCCCCTCCTAACCCCTTTGTTCCCTAAATGGGTTTTTTTAGCAAACGACATATCATCAGAAAGCTAGTTCTACAAAACTTCCAATGGTGTGGGTCTCATCACTTGATTTTTTTGTTGATGCATTCTACAACTTGTTGAAGTCAGATGTGTTTTTTTAGTACTGAGCTCGTAAATTTTGACCAATTTCTCTATTTTTTGTGATTCCATCAACGTTGGAACCATCTTTCAAATCACTTCAATTCTATCCATGCACTTTCTCTAGATTTCTCTCCAAGTACATTTTATTCAATTTTTTGTCTTTTCACACTCTAGTGAATTACTTGGACACTACAATTCAGGTAGAAACTTGTTGTTTGTGTGGGATGACTTGATTTTTGATGTTCTATATGTATTTCCAGTATTATGTCCTATTTGGACAGTGTAGACATATTTTTCATGCACATTCACTTTTGTAGACGCATTGAGATAAAGTGTCATTCTAGTTTATATTTTTTGGAGATTTTGCACATCCTATTGTGCCTTTTGTATTCACACTATGATATAAAGTGCCATGGGGAGGCTGATGTTTTCCTTTGGTTTTCCATCACACCTTTGTTAAGTGAGTGTCCCTTCCATGACAACAATGAATCCTAGTGATTATTGGCTCATGCATGTGTGCCTTAGTTTGTGCACCCTTTTATTTGTAGGTTGTTTCTCCTACATGTACTTCTTGGTCTCACATAGTTTCAATGTACCTATCTTGGCTCTCCATTTTTAGCATTATGGGGGGTTTCTATTGTTGGTCCTAATGCTTCCCTAGTTTCGTGTTTTGGAGTGACCTATGTATCTAGTTCTTGTTCCTATGTACTTTCAGATGCAACATACATTGGTGGATGGTTATATGCATTTTAGTGAGATGGATTATTTACCATATGGACACTCTTGCATTCCTATTTCTGGAGGCTCTTCATTTCAGCACTATATCAATCATCATTCAACATCAATCTACAACTTCTTCATGCTTTTGTGATGTTCTACATATTCCTCTTTTTCTGGACATTGTTTTGGTTAAAGGCTTCTTCAGTCCTTCAGTCGCCTTTCTCTCTTTTGGAGAGGAGTTTTCTCTTGCCGTGGTTTTCTCCTTTTCTCCAGTTTTGAGAGAACTTTTTTTGGTACATGGGTACCTCACCAGAGTTTGTTTTTTGGGACCCATCATGTATTCTTTTTATGGTTTTTAGCTACTCCCTAAGTTCATCTTAAGAGGGTGTTAGACTAATCATGCATTAGCTAATAATTAATTACTCTTTAATTAATTATTAGTCTAATTTATTCTCATGCACTTAAGCTAAACTTAGGATTTCTTTATTAAGTTAACTAAGTGCTTTTCTATGTTAATTGAAGTGAACAATTATTAGGGTTGCTCCTATATAGCACTCAACCCTCATTGTAATTATCTCTCGAGCTTTCATATCTTTTGATAGTCTCTTGCTTTCGTAGCTTTTTCTTCTTGAGGAATATTGCACATATTGTTTGTAGATCTCTTGTGTGGAAGGTGTCTTTGTTTGTTGTTTGATCCTATGGCTCATGGTGATGGTTTATTATGGATGAGATGGAGTGAATTATCGTGTATGATAATTTTATTGTGGTTTGTGATAAATGAGTTTTGTGTAAGTGTGAAGGTTTTATCTTTTTAACGATAGTAAAAGGATCCAATCCAATGAATAGGTGGAGGAATATGCCCCTGAATAGGTATATAATCATTTATTATGGTATTAGGTAGGATGAATAACAATAGTCACTGGTAGTTATTAATCCATGATAAGTAAATATGTGAAATATGGTAGGTAGTATAATATATGAAATGATTAAATTTATTATGGATGAAATATAATAGAATATGATAAATGGTAGATGGTGCTTATTACACATGGTTTATGTAAACAAGTTTTCATTATGGTATTTTTCCAAGATGCTATTGAAGTGGTTTTCACTAGAGGATGGTTTTATCTTTAATTTGTCTCTCTATATATTATTATTTATTTTCTGGATTTTTCTAGACACGGTGCCTGTAAATAGGTTTTCACCATGGTACTTTCTCAAGGCACTATTAATGTGGTTTTCACCATTGGATAAATTATTTGTCTTTACTTTTTTATTTTTATTATTGATTTTTTAAATTTCTATATTTTTTAGTTGGGATACCTCAAAGATCAAGCATAAAATTTCTTGAGATGGTTGTAGGTGATCAACTCTTCTAGAGGCTCACATTTAGGTGTTGCAAGTTGATAGGATCTTAATCCATAGATTTTTGTGATGAAAAAGGTCTCAATGTATTAGACTTAAATTTACCATTATTATCTCGGTCTTCTTGATTCTTTTGATTTTCTTTTAGGACTAGGTCACCAACTTTAGATCTTTGATTGTTGATCCTCTTTTTGTAACTATGATGGTGATTTTGATAAGCTTGTACTTTTTTAGTGCATTGAGACACCTTTCATCTAGTAACTAAAGCTCATGTAATCTCAAAACACGATACTCCTCATTTCCAATGAGATGTTGCAAGGATACCCTCAAGGATGTAAGATCAAACTCAATAGGAAAAATGGCCTCAGTGTGTAGAACGAGTGAATATGGAGTGGAACTTGTGGGTGTACAAATTTTTGTACAGTGAGCCCATAAGGTAGGGTTGAGTTGAAGATTCCATTCGTGGCTAGTTGCATTGACTATTTTCTCAATTATTTTCGATATGGTTTTGTTAGAAGCCTCAACTTGGTCTTTGCTCTATGGGTAATATGTGGTGGAAAAGTAGTGTTGGATATGGAATTGATTGCAAATTATACAAATGAATTTATTTTTGAATGGTTTACCATTTTCTATGATAATGGAAAGGAGAACACCATACACAAAAATAATGTAATTGAGGATAAACTTAGTTTTTTGTTTATCACTGAAGTAGGTTAATGGAATGACTTCTATCCACTTCGTAAAATACTCAATGGAAGTAATAATGAATTTATGAATTTTGATGAGGTGGGATGAATTTTACCTATGAGGTTGAGTCCCCATTATGAGAAAGGCCAATGAGTAGTTATATGTTGCAACTCTTGAGATGGTGCATGAATCAGATCTCCCTATTGTTGACATTGAAGGCATCTCTTAGCAAACCGTTATGCATCTTGATATATAATCAACTAGTATTATATTTTTCTTAATAGCTTCTTAGAAATGGTAGGACCACTATAATATGCCTCACATAGACCCTCGTGAGCCTGATGTAAGACGATTTTAGCTTCTTATGTGTTAAGACATCTAAGGAGGGTACCATCGAGACTTCTTCAATATAATGTATCACCAAGGATAATGAAACATGATGAACAGTGAATGAATTTTTTCTTTTATTTTCTATTTAGGTTTTATGGAATGGTATTATTATGGAGGTAATCATAAATTTCATGACACCATGGGGAATTAGGACTAAAAATTTTGCACACAAGTTTTAAATCCAGGACATCAAAATCTAGAAACAGAATTTGCTCAACCAAAAATTCATAGTGTTGGATACTACAAGGCATGTCTAAAAGAGATCCAATGGTAGTCATAACATCGACAATTTTTTTTTAATCTTGGTATTTATTCAAAAAAATATTATAGAATTATTTATTGAAGTTATCACTCATCCTCTTGTAAGGTAGAAATTTTTCATCTTTTGTTTGGTATTCATCATTGACATGTTTTATAACCAATTGTGAATCTACATAGACTTGAATTTATTTGATGTGTCATTGGATGGTCATTTTAATTCTCATTATTAATGCTTCATATTTGATAATATTGTCAGTTCATACAAATGCGAGTTAATATGCCTTGGGGATATAATATCCTTGAGGAGTGATAAAGAGGACTCTTGATCTCGAATCATGTTGGGTGTGGAATTAATTAAAGTAAAATTTCCACTGGGTTGTTGGAGTGATGTTGAATACTCCTTGATCTATGAAATCTAAAATAAGTGGATTATCATCATGTATGGGTGCTTCTACTAGCTAGTTAGCAATAACTTGTCCTTTGATGGCTTTGTGATCCATATATTCTATGTCAAATTCACTTAGTATCATAACCCATTTAGCCATTTGCCTTGTGAGTGTTGCTTTAGAAAAGAGATATTTTAGTGGACCAACCTTTGAGATGAGCTTAATTTTATGATCAAGCATATAATTTTGAAGTTTCTAAGATGCAAAGATGGCAACTAAACATGTTCATTCTATTATTTAAGCTCAAATCCTACCATTATCTTGTTGATGTAATATATTTCTCTCTTTTCCCACACACCATGTTGTGCAAGAAGAGCTCTTAGTGTTTTTGTTGTGGTAGAAATATATAATATCAAAGGTTTTTCCTAGAACATCAACATTGGTGATGAATCAAGATAGTGTTTCAATTATTGGAAGGTGTATTGAAGTTTATCATCCTACATAAATATGAAATTTTTATGTAGGAGATGAGAGAATGGATGACACTTATTTTCTAGTTGGGTGATGAACCACCAAATTGATTGGAATTTTCTCTAGAGACTATGTAGTTGCTTAAGATTAGTTGGTAGAGGCATCTAAATTATTGCTTTCACTTTTGTTGATTTAGCTTCAATACCTTTATGAGAGACAACATATCCCAAAAATTTTCACAAAGTCGCACCAAAGACACATTTCTTAGGATTTAGCCTCACTTGGTAGTTTTCTAGTTTGTCAAATATTTTCTCAAGAAAATCCAAGTGACCTTATCTTG
This sequence comes from Sequoia sempervirens, assembly GCA_007258455.2. Classification (NCBI taxonomy): domain Eukaryota; kingdom Viridiplantae; phylum Streptophyta; class Pinopsida; order Cupressales; family Cupressaceae; genus Sequoia; species Sequoia sempervirens. The sequence continues at coordinate 48,693,591 of VDFB02270651.1, forward strand.
TGATTAATTTTCCTAGTAGGTCATCTGCACAGTCTTCCATGATGTAGTGAAATAGGTCATGAAATATTACTATCATTTCTCTTTAATAGGTTGCTCTAGCGTTCTTTAGACCAAAGTGTATTACGTTCCAACAATATATTCCCTAAGGAATTGTGAAAGTCGTATTTTTTTGAGCTTTAGGTGTGATGTGGATTTGGTTATACCTTGAAAAATAATCCATTAAGTAAATAATTTTATGCCCAACTTTAGGTCCACAATGATATATATGTTAGATAATGGAAAATTGTCTTTTAGACAAGCCTTGTTCAGATATATGAAATCAGTGAATATGTAAATTCCCCTAATGAATTTAGAAATGGGTATTATATTAGATACCCAACATCTAGTAGTTTCTAAAGCTCAATTTTGAGCAATAATGCAATTTTAGTATGCATCTTACGAAGTTTTTGTTTCACTAGTTTAGCATCTTAAAAAACCACCACCAAGTGGTGGACTACCAAAGAGGTATCTAGTCCAATAATGTTTATGTAAGACCAAGAAAAGTGTATTTTTTATCTTTCAAGGATTGTTGTGAAATCCTTCTTCTCCTAAGGTGTCGGTGATGTGGCAAAAAATGTTACCTTAGGATTCTCTATTGTGCCAATGTTATTTCTAGTGATTCTTCAACCAATGCTAGGGATCTCTCTTAATACTTATAAATAGTAAGAAAGTTAAATCATCCATCCTCAGGTGCCTTACAGAGGTTTTCACCTTTGGATATATCTTTTCTTTTTACTTTTTTCGTGATTTGATAGTGCCATGTTGTGGTTTTCACTAGGGGATCATTTTATTATTTATTATTTTATTACTTTTGCAACTAAATGATTTTATTCTTTCCCCAACATATACTTTTATATCAATCTCTATTTAAAATTCAAATATATGATTTCCAAATGGTATATTTTCTCAAAGCCCATAAGTTTTGCAATAGGTTCATCATTTTGAAATACATCCAAAATTAGAGGTCCTTATTGGTCCCAATCGATGAGTTGGGGATAAATGAGTGTAAGGGAATTATTTCTAAGGTGGAAATGAATGGTATGGATGATAAATTGTAAATGGATTATATATCTTGGAATAGATCAGTGGTATTCATGAAAGAGTCAATAATGGTACCATCATTATTCGCTTCAACAATGTGAGAAGTTTTGACTACCTTCCTAAGGATACTTTCAATGTTGGGAGACATATTTTCTAATGTCCCATACCCAAGCCCTTGATATTTATTGTATCTTTTTTTAAAACTATGGGTTCTCTTATTCCTTGTTCATGGATTCCACGTCCACCTTGACCTTTGTATCCCATGTTCTTGATGATATGAAAGCCCTTTGTATATTACTCAACTAGTAAGGTAGCTTGTTCTTCATCTTATTTGTACAACTAATTTGAGATATCCTCTTCAATGACCTCTTAATTTAGTTCTCCCCAATGTGAGAATATTATAGGTTTATATTTGATAACTTTAGATGTTATTTATATTTTTGTGGGTTTACCATATGTTTAGGTGAAGATGAAGGTTTCCCCACATAGAGGGAACCTTTTATATCATATTATCCACATCCTTGATAAAGGACTTGGACCTTGATATTGAGAATGGTTTGTGTATTGGATGATGAAGATAGGGTGGATGGGTCTACATCAAATTATGAAGATGAGGTGACATCATTATTAGTTACTTGGTGATATTTACAATATCCTCTACATTTTTACAATATTGGAAAGGGTGAGGATCTCCATAAATGGTTGCCTCAATATTATTGTAGGAAAATTTAGGCATTGGTGGTAGATGGATGGTACAACCTACATGGAATGTATCCATGGGTAGCCTAAGAAAATATTATATGGGAGATCAAGGTCCAAGACTTGGAATGTAGTATTTGTTATGGTCGAACCGACTTGGACAGGAAACTTGATTATTCCTCTAGACTCACACTCAACAGATCATCATATTCTTTTATTGTGATAATTTTTTGTGTATCTATGAAATCATCATAATATCCCAACTATTTTATAAATTTAAGGGTGCAAATATTCAAGCTCGCTCCACCATCTATTAAGATGCTTTTGATTTTGTGTTTGTATATGAATGGTTCTAGGTATAGAGATCGATTATGGTATATGGTGGATGGAATATATTTTCAATGAAAATGAGATAATGGGTTGAGGTGATATGCCCTACCATGGCCTCAAATTATTTTGTATCTATGTTAGTAGGTACAAATGAGTCATAAAGTTATTTTTCTAGCATCTTCTTATGTGCACGAGATGTACAAAGGAGTTTTAGGATAGATCTTTAAGTTGGTGTTTTCCTTAGGTTCTCTAAGAGGTTGTGTTGAAATGAAGGATGAGATATTGGCTAGGCTCCTTTTGTAACTTTACCATAATGTACGATAACCACAAATTTAATATTTTTATTTATTGTGGATATGGTGGTGATTTGGTTGTCAATTTCTTTGATATGACCCACAATGAAATCAGATGAATAATTGATATTGTTATAATTATTTCCCTTATTGGAGTCATTTTTATTCCCATGGTAAAAAATTGGATCCTTGTAAATGTCAAGATCATTATTGGATGAGTTTCTAGGACAGTCTTCAATGGTGATGTCTTTGTGTTAAATAAGATCCTAAATGATATTTTTTTCATGCAATTAGGTGTCTTATGACTTGTGACTCTATGGTACTCATAATATTCATTATCATAGTACCATGATGTTTTCAACTATGGTTCATCATATTTTATGAGTACAAGTAGCTTAATAAGATTATACTAGACCATTTTTCCAAGGAAAATTCAATTGGCTCCCCTTGGGGAGTGTATTTTTGTCTTGGTTTTTTGTTGTCTAGGTGTTCCTCTTGGAAGAGCCACATTTTGGTTGTTTGGTTGCACGTTTGATGTTGTTTGTATGTTTTGTATGAAATTTTTGTCTACTACACTGTCATTGATAATGTTTTTGTTTTTAGTCCATAGGCGAGGTTTTTCATTAGAATTTGAAGCATGACCTTTGTTTTCCTTGTATAATTTAACAAGACCCTTTACAATAATATCTTTTTCAATGGTTATCCATTTCTCTATTATCTCATAAAATGTGTTAGTGCATTGCACTTGTAATTGAAATCCAATGTCTTGATTGAGGTTTTGAACAAATATTCTCACAAAAAATTTCAGGTACGGGCCATGGGAATTTACTTGCCATATCCTCCATCATTGTAGGAAGGAAATGATTGATTCTCCATTTCATTGTTGTGTGTTACATAGGTCATTCATAGAGATTTCATGTTCAATATTATATGAGAAAAGACTGATAATTTTTTTGTTGATTCATGAAAGACTTTGTTCCCATGAGGTAAATGAGAGAGAAATCCAATTTATCGACCTCTTAAACTGCAGGGAAAGAGGTGAATTACATTATAAGAAACCTCTAGAAAAGATATAAAATTCTTGTATATGTTCACATGGATCACCTCTTCCCTTATACTTGTCAAATTTAGGCATTTCAAAGTTGTGAGGGAAATGTATCATAGAGATTGAACTATCAAACATACAGGGACATATATCTTCAAGCATGTAATTTTTCTTTGTGTGTCCTAGTTAAATATCATATATTTTCTTCCACAAGATTTTTTTGTATTGATAATAGTTTAAACACCAAAAAATGAATCATTTTTTAGTAGTCATATATGTTTCTTTATCCCTACTACACTGTTGTTGAATTCTATTCAGATTATATACTTTTTATCATACTTATCTATTTGTTGCTTCTTTATAGTATATACTTATGATTTCTTTTTATAGTTTTTTGCATATTGTATGTACATTTCCATATTTATTAATAAATATACAAAACCTTGCGTATATCATTTGTACCAATTCTAACTTTTGTATTTTATTCAAAGTTTCAATATCTAGTAGTTCCTTCTTCCACTGCAGGATTCCAGGTCTCTCAATCCCAAAAGTGTTTCATCTACAATGAATTCACCATTTAAGTAGTCCTAATTGGTGAGTAGTCTAGCAACTTTTGTCCTTGGATTCCCCTTTTTCCTTTCCTATTTTTTCATTTTGTTCTTTGTAGAACTCTTGTAGAGATTTTAGGAATACTTTAGTACTAGGTTGTCCCACTTGCCATGTATGGCCATATCTGACTTCATGAAAGTTGATTCTTACTATACCATCCTCCAATAATTTCAAGAATTTGCATTTGGATACCTCCAAGGTGATAAAAACCTACATGGCAACATTGTGGAATGTGAGTCTTTTTACAGACTCAGTAAATGCCCCTCTAATTCCCTTAAATTTTTCTTTATTTCTTGCCTCCAAATAGACCATAATATTTCAATAGAGAGACAAATCCAAACCATAGAAAGATCCTTTCCAATTTTACTATCATTTCTTAATAAAACTCTTTCCAAGCTGAGATAATTATTATTTCCCCAAATATTTTACTTTTCACAAAAAAATCCAAATATCTTTTGCATAAAAATAGTCGAAAAGCTATTCTTAATTGATTCAGGTACTCTACAAATGCTATAAATTTTTATATTGATAGATTCAATTTTATAGGGTGGATTTTGAATTAGTAACAACCATCTAAAGCAGGCCTTTTCTAGCTCCAAAACATTTGACCAGTTCTTTCTAAAATTCTTATTCTCTTCATTCTTATTTAAAATAGTGCCCCAAATTTTATTTACATGTTCGGTGATAACATGGTGATCATACAAAAGGTAATAGATTAATTTAGTGTTTATCTTAAAAAATGGGCTGCCATCTTACCATTTGAACTCATGCAATTGATCTTCACTATTTTTGCATTCAACAAGGAAGTTCATATCTTTAAAAGCTTCCTTTATCATTGTGTATGTCCTCCAATTAGTAGGAGGTAGATTATACTCGTTGCATAGTTTTTTCCAATCCTTTAAGCACTCATCCTTTAAGATATCACTGAAGCAATTAATACCTTTGTGGGCCCAATTTTTATATGAGCAACCTTGTAGCAAAGTAAGGGGCTTGCCCTTGTGCTCAAGATTCCACCATATAGATCTATGGGTGAAAACTATGTTGTTATTATTCTTAGTGTAATGGAAATTCACAATACTTTTCTTTAATATTTCCCAAGCTTTCTAGATGATTTTGAAGACAACTAAACCTATAGAAGATATAGGAAATTTATTACTAAGGAGTTCATAGACTGGAAGAAGTTTCCAGAACTTGGCATGTTTGGGGAAACATTCTTTATATTGTTTCTCACAAGCACCTTCCATTACCTTGATGATCCATTTTGAGGCTAGTATCATTTCATGCAATCTTAGGTCCTTTAGAACAAGACCACCTATTGTATTATAAAAACAACACTACTCTTGAAGGGCACACAATCTATTGAGAGGGGGAGGGGTGAATCAATATATCCAAACAATTACAACAATTCCAAAAACCTTCACAACTACTTTATAGATTTTTACATGAAGAGCATTGAACCATACAAGCTAGTAAGTAAATAACAACACAAGATAACACATAACACTAGATTTACATGGAAACCCAATATGGAAAAACATATGGTGAGAAACTCTCACAAGCAGTAATACAATAAGTGAATTTTGCAATGTGATGTAGGTACCAACCTACAAGAGAAACCAATCCCCAAAATATTTAGTAGGAACCAACCTACAAGAGACACCAATCCCCACCAGAATAGAGACACCAATCCCTACCAAAACAACACAATAGGTAGAACACCAATCCTACCAAAATATAGAATAATGACAAATTTGAAATTGACTCTAACATACACCAATAGACACACTGATACTAACATTCCCTCTTTTCTTTACACTTTTGTCACATACCTTCCATTCATTACACTTGTATATGACACAATTGTACATCCCACTTGATCGAATACATTCGGTACATTACAATGCATATGAACATTTAAAATATATACATGGAATTACATTAACACTCTTCTATGTCAGCTAGGGATCTGCACCAACCTAAACAACATAGGATGGACCTAAATTCAAATTACAATAAACATGTAATACAATGGTCCAAACTTGCTGCCAAAAGGACTTGACGCCTTGTTTCACCATGTGAACCTTAAATAGGTCCTATCCTCACTCCCCACACTTGATTAGAATTTCGCACACTTCAAGCCATTACTACACATGCCTCAAAATTTGAATAGCGTGAAAAACCTTCTGATACTTCAAACTCCTTGCACACTGAGCCATGCCACTGAAAACTTAGGAAACTAATAGAACTAGTGTAGGCATACTCTCCTTCCAAACCATAGAGCTACAATGCATTTTTGAAAGAAATTCCAACCATATTAATTAATCTCTCTACCCAAAATATATCCTTTTGGACCACTACACTCATGTTGAATGCATACCCGACATGGTATAATAAATACATTAACTATCTAAAGGTAATCATGTCACAACTAACATCATACATGATACTTGAATAGATTAGACAAGTGATACTTCTAGTACTCCTACAATATTCTTCATTTTGACAACCTTCACATTTGATAACCTTGACACCCTTTGATAATGACTGTCAATAACAATAAATTTTTTACATTAGTTTGACATCAGTGACAACCTATGCTCAACAATCTCCCTCTTTGTCATTGATGGAAAACAAAAAAATGTTGGGGCCACCAAAACACACTTGAATGAATAATTCTAAGTGATTTTTGTGTTGTAGCATTTACTTTTCTATAAAAGATATGGCATTTTGAATTTATTATCTCCTCAATTCAACATTTTGAGCATACTTTCTCCCCATTTATTCTTTTTGAGCAACAATTCAACATTTTGAGCACACTTTCTTCCCCATTCACATCAATGGAAAAGGATCAACATCCTTCTCCCACAAATGAGTATACTGCAACATCTAGAACCTTGTTTCCTAGATAGACTCCCCCTAATTCCATACACCATGACTTCTAAAAAATACTTCTGCAAGAGCACCAACCCTTCTTGCGACAGGGAGACCAAGATCCCCCTCACCTTGAGATTCCTCTTGAATCAAGAGGAGGGAGTAACAACTCCCAACTTCTTCCAGAGAAACTCAAATGTCTCCTTAGGAAGTGGCTTCATGAATATATCTACAACTTTCTCCTTTGTGTCCACATATTCCAATATTACTTCTTTCTTTGCAACCTTCTCTCTCAAGAAATGATATTTGATTGCAATGTGTTTTGTTCTTGAGTGCATCATCAAATTCTTTGAAATGTTTATTGCACTTGTGTCATCACAAATAATAGTGATAGGATCTTCAAACAAAAACTTCATCTCCTTTAGTTTTTGCTTCATCTAAAGCACTTGAGTGCAACATGATGCTGGAATAATGTATTCTACTTCTGTTCTAGATAAAGAAAAAATTTCATGCTTCTTACTTAACCAAGACACCAAACTATCTTCAAGGAAGAATGCATTGCCACTTGTGCTCTTTTGGTCATCCACACAACCTACCAAATCTACATCTATGTATGTAGTAAGAGTGAAATTTTCACTCTTTGGATACCAAAGACCAAATTCTTTAGTAGCCTTCAAATACCTGAATATTCTTTTCACTGCCTTTACTTGAGTCTCTTTAGGTGATGCTTGGAATTTGAATGCCTGGAATCTGATAACCATTCTAATTGTCTGCATAATATCTAGTCTGGATGTTGTCACATACAACAAACTTCCAATCATAGATTGGTACAAAGTTTTATCTACTGGAGTAGAGTCACCATCCTTGCTCAACTTACACCTAGTAACCATAGGTGTTGCAACAGGTTTGCAATCTTCCATATTGAAATTGCTTAACATCTCCTTTATGTATTTATGTTTTGAAATAAAAATAAATTTGTCTGATTAAACAATCTATAACCCCAAGAGGAAAGAGATTTATCCTAACATAGACATCTCAAATTCATTTTACATAGTCGTCTAAAAGCTTTTGCACATTTCTTCACTACTACCTCCAAAAATGATGTCATCAACATAAACCACAACTATTAATAGTTGTTCTCCTTTTTTTTTATGTATATATTACTATCCACACAACCTCTCAAGAGTCCTTTCTATTGAAAGTATCCATCCAACCTTGAATACCAAGCTCTAGGAGCTTGTTTGAGTCCATACAAAGCCTTCTTCAATATGAAAACATAATCTGAATTGTTAGTACACTAAAATCCTTCTAGTTGTTCAATATATACTTCTTCAAGTTTTCCATTCAAGAATGTTGACTTCACAACCATCTGATACACATTGAAATTCTTGAATGGTGAGAGAGCTAAAAACATCTTGATTTCCTCTAGTCTAGCCACTAGAATAAAAGTTTCCTTAAATTCTATACCTTCAACTTGAGCATATCCTTTACACACAAGTCTTGATTTATTCTATATCACTTTACCTTCTCCATTTAGCTTGTTTCTGAACACACACTTTGTTCCAATCACATTCTTTTTTTTTTGGTACATAAATCAGGAATTGTATTAAATATCAAAATTCAAAAAATTACATCCTTCAGCTAGACACAAGTGTCATTCCAATGTTTTAGCATGGTTGTTGCGTACAAACAACAAGAAACCTAACCACCCTAAAATGACAGAAAACCCAACTAAGAAAGACCATCAAAGGCTTCGAAGAAGCTAAAAACCTACCAGCCCATAATTAGAGTTTATCTTTTTTCATTGACGATCTCAATGTCATTTGGAGCTTTGGCTGCGAGGATTTCTTCTTCTTCACTTTTGTCCAATCTGAATTTGTGTGCAAGGGAGTCTCCATGTTTTGTTCCACCTTTCCTTTTGGAGATGCTTCACCTACCAAAGGATCAAGTGACATAGATGTGGTTGTGGATGATGTTCTTTTATTCCCAACACCACCATAAGTAGTAGTAAACAGTGACTCAAAAGTAGTTGGGAAGCCATTTGGAAGGTTGGTAGATGATAGGCTGGAAATCGTAGATTCCAATGGAGGGGTCATCATGTGGTCCTCATGAGAAGCCCGAGAGGAAGATTCGATAGCCACCAAAGAGAGAGGAGCAATGCTTTCAGTAGCCTTGGGAGGAGAGTATGTTGTATCCATAACCTTTTGAGGTGTAAGTACTATGTTGTAATGGTGAGATTCAACCCTAATCCACTAGGTAGGTTTTTCCTTTGATGCCAAAGCACCCAATTTGAAATTTTCCTTTTTGCATAGTGTCATAGTATGGTCTGTTGAGAAACATTTCCTACATCTAAAGGGGATTTTATCATAGTCTACCTATTGCCTCCAAATTATGTTTCCCACTTTCAGATCAATTTCAGCAGGTAGTCCAATGGAGAGGTCCATTTCAACACAAATACGGGTGCAGGTTGAGCTGGCATATTTTATGGTTTCCTTCGAACAAAAATACTTCCCAAGGCCATTTTCAATGGCTCTTAGACTCTCCATTTCCTAGAATTGAAGGGGCAGGTATGGAAGTCACACCCACATATAAGCAGAGGAAAAGAAACCTTCTGAACGGGGGTCAAAAGAAGGAAACCATAGATTCATCCCTAAGAAATCCCTATTGAGGAATCACAGGCCACATTCCAACACTCTTTTCTTATCTTTAGATGATTCAAATTCTAGGATAAAAAACACCTAGCATAGGGGTAAATTCTTACCTCTTCCTCTAATCCTTCCTTCCATTGATTTGAAATCCATGCATGCAGATCGCTCAGCTTTGACCATGACCTAATGAATCTACTTATGAATGCATGGTCTCTAAGAAAATTATCCCTATCATGAATGTCTCCATCCAGAACAATCTCAAGAATAGCTTCTGAGTGTCAGAAAGGAAGGGAACCACCAATATTGGCCAAAGACCCAGAAGAGGATGAAGAAGATTTATTCACTTTTGAATTTGGTGTGGTTCCCTTCAATGACCCTACTACATCAACCTCAAACCTAGCAACCCCAGCATGGTGACACCAACAAGGGTTTTGTCTATGATTTGACTATGCTTGAGGGGAAACGTCATTGCCCGTGCCATGAAGGAGCATCTTCCTGTAGCTGACCGTCGAGTTTCGGTCATGGTTGTGAGCTTCCTTTGAATGCCCAAAAGGCTAAAAATCCTTCCCCCTAGCATTTGCAACACCAAATCCATGCTCATGATGGGATCTCCTTGCCTCTATGACCACACAAACCTTGATTAATGGATAGGGGATTCCAAGTGAAGTGGCAAGGTTGTCCTGTGGGCAAGTGAGTGGAAGGAGCAATGGAAATATGCAACACCATTTTTTTAGTTCCAATCACATTCTTGTCTTGAGACCTTGGGACAAGTTCCCAAGTATAATTCTTTATAATTTGATTCAGTTCTTCTTCCATAGCATCTATCCATCCTTGTTCTTTTCTAGCCTCTTTATGTGTCTTAGGTTCTATCTTTGATAGTAAAGAAAAATATACTTGTTCTCCTAATCTTTCCAACCTTTGTTAGGTAATCTTGAACCCCAATATCTTTATCACCAATGATCTAATCTGCAAAGTGATTTTTCTAAACATACTTAGCTAGAGTTTTTGAAACAACTTATTTTGTATCTTTAATGTTGCTATGAATTGATTCCTCATCATCTTCCTCTGGAATAGTAGTATTCTGATATTTTTCATCCACCTTCACATTTTCACTTTCAATCATCCTTTTCAATCTTTTGTTATAGCATCTATAAGCTTTTCTTCTTAAAGAGTAACCAATAAAAATTCCTTCATCTAATCTTGAATCAAACTTACCCAAATTCTCTTCATCTCTTTTGATGTAATACTTGCTTCCAAATATTTTGAGGTGCCTTACCGATGTCGATCTTCCTTTCCATAACTCATATGGAGTCTTCTCTACCTTGTGCATGATCTGAACTCTATTTAGAATGTACACAGTTGTCTGTGTAGCTTCTCTCTAGTACATATTCGGTAAATTTTCTTGACATAACATAGTCCTTACCATTTCTTGAACAATCTGGTTCTTTCTTTCAACAACTCCATTTTGTTGTGAAGTTCTAGGGGCAAAAAACTAACTCAGGATTCCATGCTCTTCATGGAATATATCATACTTCTTATTTTTAAACTCTTCACCTCTATCTAATCTCAAGACCTTGATTGTCCTTCTGGTTTCATTGTCGATCATAGCCTTAAATTATTTGAACTTCTCAAAATATTTTGACTTCTCTTTTAGATATGTAATCCAAGTCATCATAGTATAATCATCAATCAACATCATGAAATACCTACCTCCTTGTGAACTCTTAGTCCTCATTGATCCACATAGATCTGTATGTACCAAATCCAATGGATTTTATGTGGAATACTCCTTTGTAGGATATTTGATTCTTGTCTACTTCCCTTCATGATATGGCTTACAATTGATTGAATGAGGTTTCTTAATTATTGTTATATCCTAGACCAATCCTTTTGAACTAATCTTGACAATATCATCAAAATTCATGTGTCCTCACCTTCTGCGCCAAAGAAAAATTTCATCCTTCGATGCAGTGAGACAACTCTTTCCATTCAACTCACTGAGGTGATAAATATCACTATCTATCTTGCTTCCTTTCACAATCAACTCACCAGTACTCGATTCTCTGACTTCACAACCATCAGCACTAAAGGATAACTTGTATCCCTTATCACATATTTGACTAACACTTAAAAAATTTTGTTTTAGAACTTCAACATACAAAACATCATGTGTCTTTGTTTTACCACCATCAATTCTTAAGGTACCCTTATCAAAAAATTTAGTAGTTGAATTTTTTCCAAGGGTAACAAAACCACTTTCAAATTTCTTAAAATTCATGAACTTAATTTTATCTCTTGTCATATGACTAGAGAAACTGTTGTTAATAATCCACAAGTTATTCTCCTTTTGATCATGTAATGTTGTTTGAGAGATCATAGACTTCTCAGATTTCTTCTCTTCAAGAACATTTTTCTAGACCATCTCCAGAACATCACTTCTTCCTTTTTTTGGTAATGGGGAACTCACAAAATTACTTTTGCATTTCCTTGCAATGTGTCCAAAATTGTTGCACTTGAAACAAATAATATTGAAATTGGATAGAGGTACAAATTAATTATTACGAACAAAATTATTTCTTCTTACCATAACTCTTCTACATTCCATAACCTTATATCCATAATCATTAAAACAAAAATTAACCAGAGAAAGAAAAAATTGACTTGGTATTGTATCCCTGTCTTCTAGATTTCTTCCTTTTGTTTTGTACTTGAATAAATCCACCATTTTGAGTCATGCTTCAATCACTTGTCATTGTCTTTTCTAAACTCAAACTTCTAGAACCTATCACTTTTGGACTCGCATTAGTCCTCTTATCTAACTGTTTTGTCACCTTTTTCTTCTGATCATCAAAACTTACTCCATTTTTTCCATGCAAAAATTTTTGACCTTCCAATATCTAATCTAGGGTTTCAGTACTCTTATTGAACTTCAACTATAGCTATTGATTTTCCTTCTCAAGCTCTTTTCTGGTTGCAACAATTTCTGCTTCAATCTTCTCACAATATTTGTCTCTTGCTAGTAGTTTTTCCATCAAAACATCTTCAACTCTTTTTTATTCTTCTACTTCAATCTTCAAATCAACAATCAAATTTTCAGCAACCTTCAAATCTTTTGATACTCTTTCTTTAGCTCTTACCTCTTCTGTAATTTTTTCTTTCAGCTTCTTGATTTCTTTTGCGACCCATAACAATTTCTCCATGAGATCTACATCTTCATTATTGTCTCTAGAACCCATTTCAACATCATTATTAGTAGTTTCAAAAGCCATAAACATAGCTTTTCAATTTTCATCACCAGATGCATCTTCATCTTCTTCTTCATAGATTATTCTTCCTCCTCATTAGTGTATAAACTCTTATGTCTTCTTGGACCTTTGTATCTTCTCTAAAAAGCTTTCTTTCCATTCTTTTGTTCAAGATTATTGGTATTCTTATAAGGACACTTAGCAATAAAATGTCCAACTTTTCCACAATTGAAACACTTGAAAGGTAATTTACCTTTCTACTTTTTGAAACCTCTTTGCAACTTTCTAACAAAATTTTCTTCTTTCGGATCTGATCCATAATAAAAATATTGATCAACCTGCTTCAAATATACTCTAAAATCAACTTCTTTCCTTATAGAATCTTCACTTTCAAATCTCATTTCAAATGCAGTTAATGTTCCATGCAAACTTCAAAGTATTCAGATCTTTAGATTCTTCAATAGCAAATATTTTAGGATCAAACCTTCTAGTTAAAGATCTGAGAACCTTCTTCACAACAACCTTTTCATCTAGGGCTCCACCAAGACCTTGAATATGATTGACAATTTCATCAACCCAGAGCATGAATGTAGCAATATTCTCATCTTCTTTCATCCTCAAACCTTCAAACTGAGCTATGTAAGTCTGCAACTTTTCTTCTTTGACTTTATCATCAACTTCATAGATATTTTATAAATTTTCCCATACTTCCTTTGTTGTTCTGCTTTCCATCACTTTCACAAATTTAATGTTAGTCAAATCACATAAAATAACATTCCTAGCTTTAGCATTTAGCTCAAGATCCCTCTTTCCTACTTGATCCCAGGGAGGGAGATTTTCATGAGACTCATATCCTTCCACAACTAACATCCAAATTTCCATTCCTAAAGCCATCAAATATGACTCCATCCTAGCTTTCCAAAAATCAAAATTAGATCCATCAAAAACTATTACTTTGTTTCCAGAAGAACTTTCCTATGCCATCCTAGATCTACCTCAAGTTGATAGAATTTTCCAAAGGAATTTGGCTTTGATACCAATTGAAGGGCACACAATCTACTGAGAGTGGGGTGTATCAGTAGATCCAAACAATTAAAACAATTCTAAAAACCTTCACAACTTCTCTATAGATTTTCATCATGAAGAGAATTGAACCATACAAGCTAGTAAGTAAAGCACAACACCAAATTTACATGGAAACCCAAGATGGGAAAAACCATGGTGATAAAATATCATTGGCATGAATATAAAGTTAATTTTACAATGTGATGTAGGCACCAACCTACTACAGATACCAATCCCTAAAAGATTCAGTAAGCCCCAACCTATAGGAGACACCAATCCCCACCAGAACAGAGACACCAATCCCTACTGGAACAACACGACAAGTAGAACACCAATCCTACGAGATTATAGAATAATGGTGGATTTGAAATTTAACTTTGACATGCACCAAAAAACACACTAATACTGTTACTCTCTCTTTTCTTCACACTTATATCACATAACTTCCATTCATTACACTTGCATATGACATAATTGTACATCTTGCTTGATTGGATACATTTGATGCATTACAATGCATCTGAACATTAGAAATATATACATGAAATTACATTAATGCTCTTCTATGTTGGCCATTGATTTGCACCAACCTAGACAACATAGGGTGGACCTAAATTCAAATTACAAGAAACATGTACAATACAATGGTCCAAACTTTCTGCCAAAAGAACTCGACACCTTGCACCACCACAGGAACCTTAAAAAAGTTTTATCCTCACTCCCCACACTTTATTTGAATTCTACATGCTTCAAGTTGTTACCACACATGCCTTGAACTTTGAATAGATTGAATGACACTCTGATACTTCAAACTCCTTGCACATTGAGATGTGCCACCAAAAACTTAGGAAACTAATAGAACTAGTGTAGGCATACTCTCCTTCCAAATTGTATTAGCTACAATACATTTCTGAAAGAAATTCCAACCATATTAATTAATCTCTCTCCCCAAAAGACATCCTTCTAGAAAACCACACTCATGCTAACTACATTCTCGACATGGTATAATAAATAGATTAACTATTTGAAGGAAATCACACCACGACTGACATGATACATGATACATGAATAGATTAAACAATCTATACACTATTAAACAACATGCTTCTAGAACCTTGAGACAAATGATACTTCTAGTGCTCCTATAATCTTCTTCATTTTGACAACCTTCACATCTGACAACCTTGACACCCTCTGATAACCACTATCAATAACAATGACTTGCTGACATCAATTTGACATCAATGGAAACCTATGTTCAACAACTCCCACTTGAGTGCATGATTATCTCTCTTACCCTTACCATTAGACCATAAGAAACTCCTAATTCTTTTTTGAATTTCATTGACCTCGTAACTGTTGAATAGCCAAACTAAGGAAAATTATAAGCTATAGGATGATAAAATCTTTTGGTACACTTGCACCCTTCTAGCTAAGGATTGAACCTTTTTATTCCATCTTTCAATTTTATTTTCAATCTTAGTCTTGATCCAAAACCACATTTCCTTAAGGTTGGGGTTGATAGTAAAGGGAATGCCCAAATATCTAACCAAGCATAATGGGCTTTGCATATGCAATCTTGGCTCTTGAGGCTTTACAAAAGATGTTAAGTTTTTCCATTAAACTAACCAAATCATTCTCCTCTAAATTAATACAAATTGTAGTATCATTCACAAATTGGATGTTAAGAAGTTCATTTTTATCAGGCAGAGTTATAATTGATCGGGGAGGTATCATTTTCCCTCAAAAGATAGTGAAGAGCATCTAAGGTAATTACAAATAGTGTTGGGGCCAAAGGAAACCCCTACCTTATAGACCTTTCCAACTTGAATTATTCTATGAGGGAGTCATTTGCATCAACTTGTGCTACAACATCTTTGATAATGTGTTGACCATATTGTAGAACATTCCTGAAAAACTAAAAGATTCAAAGGCCAACCTTAAGAAGATCCATTCCACTTTGTCACAAACCTTTTCAAAGTCTAGAAGAAGCATTGTAGATCCCTAGTTGGAGAGCCTCGCCAACTCCATGGCCTCCCAATTGGTGATTTGGTTTTCCAAAAAATATATCTTCCTTTGATAAAAACCAGTTTAAGTATTGTTAATGAAGGATGGTAGAATGTCCACCAACCTCCTTGCTAAAAATTTTGCCAATATATTTTATGATATGTTAAGGAGTGGAATTGGCCTCCAGTTCTTAATTAATGTTTTATTTCCCTTTTTTGGGAGAAATTTAATGATTCCTCTATTGATTTTGTTGCCTAGTGAACCCCTCTCAAGGGCTTCTTTGTACACTAGATATAAATCATCACAAACCCATTCTATGAATGATTTGTAGAATTTTGCTGGAAAACCATCATCCCCAAGAGTTTTATCATTCTACAAAGACAATATTTCCCTCCTTATTTCTTCTTTATATATTTCCTTAGCTCAATTGAATTCTTTTCCAGAATTTCATACACAACAATTTTTTTATTGGCTAATAGTTGAAATTTGGGAATCTAAAATTGGCTAATAGTTTGAGCTATAATGTGACTTGAATCACCACATTTTTACAAAAAAATATTATAGTCTTATTTAAATTAACACATGATTTATGTTATTAAAAAATTTAACTAAAAATATATTCAATACATGATTAGATTAGATTTTCCTAAATTTTATAAATTACAGTAGAAATCTATATTAATTCACCAATAGCTTATCATAATTATTAGTTTCTTTAGGACCATATTTCTAATCTTTAGTTTCCACCATTGATTTATAATATAACCTAATAGCCCTTGTTATATTCTAAGAGGTAAAATGTACCCACGATCTATGATGCTCATGGGACCCACAATTTTGGGTCTCATGAGCATTATAGATTGTGGGTACATTTTACCTTGTAGAGTACGAGGGTTATTAGATCAATGATCTAAAAGTAATTTTGAGCCCCATGAGAATTATAGATCATGGGTACATATTACCTTGCAGAATATAATGAGGGCCATTATATTATAATTTAAAACAATGGCGGTAGGTAAATATTATAGTCTACCCCTTAAACCCATCAATAATTTCACCCTCAACCCCCTACTTTTCCAATAGAATTATTTTTAGATTAGATGGATTTTCCATCATAGTTAATGCATTTTCCTATTATTTTCAAGATTTGCTAAAATATTTTATAAAAATTTTGTGATGTAAAAAAATCACCAATAAAATTAATATTTTTTTGAAAGAAAGGAAAGATTCACCAATAGAAATTAATATTTTTTCCTAAAAAAATGAAAGATTCACCAAGATTTTATATGTATTGTTGAGGGGGGTTTCTTAAAGTTATCATTGCTTCTTAGGTATGATTTGTTTGATATAGTTCCTCGCATTAATGTTAACTTCATTGTCACCTTCTAATGTAAATAGATCCTTGTAAAAATGATGGAATTAGTTTCTAATATCCACTTGCTTGGTTAAAGAAGGTTCCTTCAACCCATATTTGATCTGTTTGTTCTTTTCTATTTTTTCCTTTGAGGTTTCTAAAGAATAACTTAGTACCTTTATCCCTATTATTTAGCCAATTAAGTTTGGCTCTTATTTTTAGTCCTTGTATCCTATTTTCTTGAAGTCTCCTTAGAGAATTTTTGGCAAGTGAGAGCTCATTTCCCATAACTTCATTTCTTGGGTCATCTTGTAGTTTTTCTTTTACTTTTAACAGGTTTTCTGGGAGGAAACCCTCCTCTCTACTTCTATCCATGGACCTCTTCTTGCCAATTATTTAGAATAGAGTCATCCAATCCTGAGCTCCCATTTCTCAATTGCCCCTTTATCCTTATGCATCCAATTGTTAATCCCCCTCAAGGTAATTATAGCAGCTCTTCAATCTTCACCCTTCAAGAGCTTTGTATTGAGGAGAAAACATCCCCCATTGTTTCTTTCCTTTACCATATCACTTTTAAAAATAATTATTATCTTAATGGGATGGTGATCAGACAATGTGTAAGGATGGACTTCCACCTTGCATCCATCCTTAATAGGGTCAATGATGAAGTGGTCCTTGTTCACATAGAACTTGTCAAACCGGCAATATATCCTCTTACCTCCTTTTTGTGCATTACACCATGTGTACCAAATACTAGTATAATATTTGTTTTGTCCTTCAATAGGATCAACCATGTTTAATTAGACTTCATCCTCTACCAAAAGTACTTTTCATTGCCTTTCCATTCCATATTAATACCCCCACATTTATCTTCATCTTGCACAATCATGTTGAAGTCCCCCCCAAAGATCTAAGGTATATCATGCAGGTTGTGTAGCTAGCTCCATAAGTTGATTCTGTCGTTGTACTCATTAGGTTCATAAATGGAGCAAATTCCAAAGGTGGTGTCCTTTTTTACAGTAATCCATACAACCTTGTTGCAAGGGGATACACAAAATTTAGTAACATATTGATTCCACTCTTTAGAAATTAGGATAGCACCACCACCTCTTCCTTTTTCATGCCCAGTGATATATTATGTTGCATTAATCTAGATAAATTTCAAGATAGTTTCTAAGGTGAAGCATACTACTTTAATCTCTTGAATAAGGGCCACATCCTTATCTTTCACTAGGTTGAGAAACCTTATTACTATTTGGTTTTTGTTAGGGGATTCCAAGGCCCTGACATTCCAAGATACATAGTTAAGATTCATAGGATCCAAATTTTGGGAGATCTTCTCATTTCTAAAGTTATCAAAATATTTTGACATTCTGACCTTAGTTTCCACCCTTTTAGTAGTGGGCACTAGAATGATCACACTATTCTTTTTTATTTTCTATTTGACAAAGTGCAAGATTCCCCTCCTTAAAGGGAAAATTGTCTCCTTATCTTTCTTCCTTATCTTTTTTAGGTTTTTGTGGAGGCCATCCTTAGATTCTACAACCCCTTCTATGACCTCCTTGGTATTTAATTTTCCTATATCTCCTGTAGCCTCAAGGCTTCTAACCATCTTATAACCTTCCAATTCAGGGGGACAAGCATATGATTTTAACTCATTGAAACAAAGAGAAATGGAGCGATCTTAGGTTTAATGTCCTAAACCTAAGGTCAATTCCACATTTTCCTAAAATTTCATTAGAATGCAAATCAATAAGGAAAATATATTGAATTTAAACCATAAAGGTGAGTCAATTAGGCCTATATCTGATCCTTTTGAGTCTCGGGAATTGATTGGAATTAATTTTCTATGATTAACCTAATTAGACTATATGATCTAATATGAAAAATGTAATAAATAAATGATTAATAGACTGAAGCAACAACTTGTAGGAAGATTTGGGGAGTGCAGAGGACTATGTACCTATCATCAGAAGTTGGATCTAAGTGTTGTAGTAGGATAGGGTTTCCCTAAGGAAAATGTGTCTTTGTAGGATACTTCTCTATTTTTGGGGTCCTCTAATGACATATGTGCTTATTTCTAGTTGCAAAATTTTTGGAACACTGTCAGATAAATATAAGTTTTTGTGAGTTGAAAAGATGTAGGCTTCAATTGCAACAATGGACAATTTGTCTTCAAGCTTCCCTCAATTCTCTTCAAACTTTTTACTTTCCCTCTAAAATGTTGGGCCACTTAGGGGATTTCCTTAGTCAAATCTCGTGTAAGTGTTTCCACTTCCACAATGGCCATGCCAATGATAAAATGGATAAATAGATAGGAAGGAATTATGAAATCACAAAGTGCTATAACTCACCATCCTTCAATGGCTTCCTTGAAGGATTAAAGTCGTGCATATCACCTCAAGGTCTTGAATCTTGCTTGCTTTATTTTCTTGAATGCTTTGGAGACCTACAAAAGTGCTCGCCTTCAAAAAATAATGATAACATGAAAACACATAAACTCACATAGCATTTTGCATGATGTTAGGAGCTTGAATTGCTGCAATAAGGATCTAAAATGATGCTCTTGACTTTCTCTCAATGTTCACCTTTGTCTTTATAATTCTTGCTAATGATACATAGATTTCAAATGATGCAATTGTTGCAAAATATTTTATTCCAAGGCTTCTATTATGACTTTTTTGATAAGACATAACCTAGATTTTTTAAAAATATATCTACAATGAGTTTTAAAGCTTTGATTAAAGGATATTGAATAAAAGAAATGAAGAAATGAAAATGTGGAAGTTTGCAAGGTAAAGGGAAAAGAAAAGTTTGAGGAAAGTAATTAAAAAGAAAGTGAAAGACTAAGCTTTTTTGGGTGCCAAATAGTGAAAAGGAGAATTTTCATTTTCTTTATGTCTCTTGAGCCATGTAGCAAGAGGAGATTAGGGTTTGTTAGTTAGTTTTTTGGAAGGAGTCTTGGGAAATTCATGGCATGGAGTAGAAATAGCATTTGGTCGCTCCAGGTTGCAAACACATTGTAGGAAAAATGAATAGTTGAAACACCACAATGCAGAACCTAGAAAGATAGAGCATGCTTCAGTTAAGGATGGAAGCCAAACAGGTTGAAAAATTGGTTGCATGGTAGAGGGAGAAATATCAAGAGTATAAAATAGTTTATCACCCACGTGTTGAGGCATTCTTTAAATGAGGCTTCCTCAACAGAAGATGTTGCAATGTAAGGATGTTGCAAGGTTTATTGGAGCTCATTAAGACTACCCATGTTGTTGCACCTGTGCATTTTTCCTCATTTTCAACCAGGTATGCTCTCTGTTGTCAACATTTGAGGTGTTAAAGGTTTCTTTTTAATATGAGGGTTCATATAGCATAGAAAGGAGGATCATAAAGACCATGCATCACCTTGCAATGCATTTTTTTTTATAGTATCTTCATAATCATTTTGAAGAGGTTGCATTGTCATTAGAGGTTTACCTCATGTTTAGTTTATTTTCATTAAAGTTTTTGGTAGGGTTTTTTTGTAAGGCCAATATAAACCATAATAAATCTTGTTAAGTGATTGTTTGTTGTCCATAACAACAAGGTCATTGAGTGATGTTAAACATTCATGAAAGGATCCCTTGGTTATTTTTAGGAGCTTTCCATTTTAGAGCCCTGCATGTAATATTATAAAGTGATTAAGATGCTATACATATAAGATGTCAAAACCATGTCAAAAGACCCCATCATTGTTTATGTTTTAAAATAGTGATAAATGATGGTACCTAGTTTCAGACCTGTAGAGATATGATGGGTAGTGAATAAGGGGGACATGAAAAATTATTATATGATGCAAAACACTCTACACCCAAATGAGACAGAGGTTAGTTTGAATCCTAATCACATTGAAAATGTCACTACATGAACACATAGATGATGAACCGAATGGCATATGGTCAATTAAATTGATTGTAGTGATAGTCATCATCATGATCAACTATTCAGTCGTGGTCTATAATGTATGGTAGTTATATGGTAACCTAAAGAAGACAAAGATTAAGTGAATTTAATAGCTATAAGGGGGTATAGTCATGGAGTTTTATTTGTTTCTTTAAAGTTGAAATTTTAGGAAATCATAAAGCCTTGCACATATTGGGTCCCTTAGTAAGCAAGAAGTGGGGTAACTTTGTTTTGAAAGCATAGTCATATCTTGAATATTGAGGGAAAAGGGTTGTACAATTATAAGGTAGAGGATCATGGCATGGTAAATATTTGAGGTAATATTGTATGCATAGTTCATTTGCATAACAGTCCATAATGAAAAACAAAATTCAAGTGATTTCATATAGATCAGATGTAATGATAGAGTGTTAGAGGGTGAGGAATCCATGAATTATGTGGTCCTCTTTTGAGCAGTAGTTGATGTTAAGGTAGAAAACCTCCATAACTTTCTATGCACACAACATCAACTACATCTTCATTACCGCAATGGTAAGACTCATTAGCAACAGACTATGGAACAGTTGATCTTTCTGAGCTATGCATTGGTGATTGAGTCATGTATTTTTTTGAGCATGTCATTTCAAGTGGACCTGATGATGTTAATCGTTCATTTTAGAAATATGATTATACAAATATAAAAAATGTTGATTCTCACCATTGCTATGATTAGATGTTTAGATAAGGCATGTGGTATCATTGAAAGCAAGCATGGTAGTGAGTAGCATTAAAGCAAGAGTAGGGCAAGTCACACTGTCAATGAAATAAAAGGATGATTGTCACCATGAAAAGATAGTCATAACTTTGCAAGTTGATGTTAAGGCAAGCATGAGTGGACATTCTAGTGAAGGGAGTCTTAATGAATGATAGTATCCCATGAAGGGATGAAGATCACAATCATCACAATCATATGAACAAAAAGATTACAGTCATGAAGAATTTTAAAATACAATCCATACAAACATGAAAAAGGAACAAAGTACCATGATAGTTAGCATTAACCAAAAGGTTGATAGTGATATGATTTTTGTGTTCATTTCCATCATTTTCAAGGGCCAGTAAGTAGGATGCAAATGAAAGGTTTATAAGATAATTAGATGGTTGATATTGAAGACTTCATGCAATAATAGTTAAAGCACATTCCTAATAGCACTGATGGAAATGACAATGAAATATTTCTATACCATGTACATGTTGATCATATAAGTGGCAGACTATGACATAGGAAGGAAAGTCCTATCAATATTTGAAGGTTTTATTCATAACAATAGCCTAGTCTTTATAAATTTGACCTTGTGATCTATGATCAATGATTATAATGAAGACATGAAGACACAATACAATACAATGTATGACTGTGAAGTTCAAGATTTTATAATAGTCAAATTAATTATGATTGAAGAGTGACCTCCTTATATCTAGAAATGCTTAGACTGAATGTATGGACTATGAGACTTAGTGAAGATGATAGTCCTCTGGGTGTAGGAAAGGTTATAGATCTATTAATGGGTGTAAACACAGTGGAGAAGGCAGAGTAAGCCATATCCAAAGTCACAAAGGGATAGTCACAGCATTGAAGACTGTCATAACAGTGTTTCAAAGATCTCCTAGTAGTCTAGGGGGAAACATTTCAAAGAAAGTACAAATGACAATGAATAGAGATGGAGAAATTCACTGAGACTGTTAAGGGTTTTTTATTCCATGGAGAGGACCTCAAGATGAAACTATGAAATAAATTTCAAGTTGGATTTTTCTTGGCTACTTCAAAAGGTACACCTAGTGGCATATGAAGATCTTATAGCTATAATTATAGAAAACTACACAAGCTATTGCCAAGGAGAATCTAGTAAAAATGATAGTCACAGTTCATGTTAGGGACAGTCAAAACCTCATATTAATAAAGGACAACATGAAGGTGAGAAATGCAATATAATAAAGAGACAATGCATGTTTTCAAAAGGTGTCGTTGGGTTAAGTATGAGATTTTTTTAAAATCCTTGTATCAAGAATAAAATCACTATACAAAACAACAAAATCCGTTATGAGGCTTGAAGTATTGTGATAAGCAAGTGAGATTAAGGACAATCACCTAAAAGAAGAGTACATAAAATGGTAGTCCTTTAACAGTTAGAGGGTGGCCTTTAACATGAAAGGACATTCCAATTCGGTAGAGGAAAAATATTCACCACCTTACAATAGTGTACAAGGTAGTCACCTTAAACCTTAGACAAAGGACAATCAAGACTCGATGCCAGTGCTATGATAAATGATGGTCTTCAAGTTATTGAAGAGAAAAGATGGAAGGTTATAAATGGTAGCTAAAAGAGGTTGATGAAGTGGCTCTAAAGAGATCTCCTACACCTCCAAGTAATTGTTGGCCATGTAAAAAGGTGAAGAACACATGTCTTATAATTATGCATAGGCAATTTGGAGATATTTGAGAAATTTTGGCAAGTGGACAATAGTTGATGGCATTTATGAAAGTAGTTTCAAATATATGAAAAGTAGTTTGATCGACTGCCCACCTATCTAGTAGATAAGAGACAATAGTTGCAAGTGTTTAGGGGGTTGAAGAGTGGATATAGGATTAGTTGCAAGAATATAGGAGCCTTTTAGTAGAAAATAAGACAAAAAGGTGTTTGAAATGGATAGCTTTCTCTCTTACCAATGCTTTGTTTGAGTTTTTTAGAGGAGGCAGAGTAGTTGAAACAATTTTCTAGTACCCAAATGGATCTATTGGTACAACTTGGTCAAAGAAGGGGTTATTTAATGATCATAATGTATGTCCTATATTTCCTCCAGCATAGGATAGTCAAAAGGAAGGCTTTCTTTCATTCTTAGTCAGTTCTTTAACTTTTTAAAAATAGTATTGTAAGCTAGAAAAGTTTCTTTTTGTTTCTACTGTTCATTGTAACTCATATTTTTAGTTTTCAAACTGAAAGAAATACTTTGTAACACATTATCAAGCAAGAGATGCATATTTTCAAATCATGTACTATTGTAAATACATCTTATATCAATAAAATGAGCATTTTAGCCTTCAAATTTTCTGTCCTGGTTGTGTGTGTGAAGTAACTGATAGCATTTTTATGATTTTTATGTGCAAATCCTTGGATAATGTCTTTCCTCCATCATTTTCAAGTAGAAAATATATATATTTTTAGGTTATTATTTGTGTCATAGTTCAAATAGGTGTTAGTTATGAAGAAAATCACACTTTCTTCCTTCTAAACTACAAGAAACACAAACCTTTCAATGAAATACTCATACAAAGATATGTCAAACACTTATGTTGTGCATAAGAAGCTAAAAAAATGATTAGTTATATTTCAAAGCAACAGTTTAAAGTTTGAGAAAAACACATTTTTGGTGCATCACCTTAGTAGTAGATTCATTTCAAGCAAATTTTTCTACCTTTTTCCATCAAGTGAAGTAGTAAAATAGTTAGTTTAGGTGATATTTCCAAGGGAACCGACCCTCTCTAGAGGTTCTCTTCCATCATAGGTGACCCAAAAACTTGGAAGAGATCCAATGTTGCACTAGTAAGCTAAGTTCTGCAACTTAGTAAGGGGTACATACTTAGGTGATAACAACAATAACTAGGTATTTATAGGCATTTATCTAATTTATCAAGAATTAAATCTCGATAGCCAACATTTGAATTTTGAATTTTGAATGCTAAGATGCCTACTCTGACATGTCTAGACTTTTTCCATGATAGAATAGGAGGACCCTTACACCCTAGGGTGAATGGGTCCTGGATCTATTTTCTAGGACATTAAGTTTCGAGGGTAAAATTATAACTGGATGCATTTGTTCAATGCTTGCAATTCCTCAAAAAGTGGTACAAATGGGATATAGAATGCATAATTTATGAAATTAGGGACCCAATTAGGCTCAATAATTTAGGGAGAGAAAAACATTGTGTGAAATTGTCATGGGTGACAATTTACAATGCTACATAATGCTCAGACTCACACTAAAGTAGAAAATATGTCAAGAGGGGTTTGAGTGTACAATTGTTGAAAATATAGGATGACTAAGAATATAGGGAGCTGATCAAGCCCCCATGATCCAAGTTCCTATGGAAAGACAACATAAACACAAAGGAACACACATGTATGAAATGTAGTAAGGAAACATGCACAAACATACATGTAAGAAAACATAAAGCATTCACAATGAAAACACATGGCACGATGGAACATAAAGATGATGAAAAAATAAAAAAAACATGATGTAAACATAATGTGAACATGAAGAAGGAACACAAAGGCACACAACAAAACTCAAGGTTATTACTAAAATATTTGAGTTGGTTAAACGCAAAGACCTCAGTCTTAAATTGTCTCAAATACCAAACTTCATCCATCAAATAAATATTAGTGCCCATAAGGACTAGAAAGTTGTGTTATGCCACAAAACTCATGAAACACATGGATCGACTAGCAAGCAAGTTGTGTTATGCTAGGTGGCCATGCCAACAAAGGGTGCTCAAGTTCATGACCCAACAAGCTGCATTATGCTGAATCAATGAATTATCTTGTAACACTTCACCTCAGGGGGTGCACAAGGCTTAACATCTTGGGGGATGAAAAAAACTCACCTCAAGGGGTACACAAAGTTTAGCATATCGAGGGACAAACCAAAACTCACCTCAGGGGGTGCACAAGGTTTAACATCTTAGGGGATGAACAAAACTCACCTTAGGGGTGCAAAAGGTTTAACATCTCAAGGGATGAACAAAAATAACCTCAGGGGGTGCATAAATGATGATAGGATAAGGATAAAATTTCAAAGGGTGTTATAACAACACCACCACAAGAGCTGATTTATAAAAAAAAAAGGGGATTTTCTCAATATATGAAAGGTCATACCTTAGGGGATATCACACATGACATCACCACCAAGAGAGGACAAAGTCATGGAAAAAGAAATGCATGCCTTAGAGAATACTAGCCATAAGATTACCACCAGGGGAAATGTCATATGCTAAGAGAAGTCACACTCTTAGAGGACATCAAGCCCAATATCACCACCAAAGAGGCACTCATATAGATCATGAAGGCCACACTTTCATTGACAAGGTCACACTTCTATCATCACTAAGAAGGGACTATTCCTATGCAAACAAGGAGAAAGGGACTATATGCCCCCCTTAAAATGTTAGTGTACTTGCTAGACTAACATTTTAAGGAGAAATAAAGGGATCCCAAGAAGGAATGCACCCAACACAAGGCTATCTAACCCTTTGCCCCTCAAATGTAAGGACAAAGGTGAGACAAATCGATTATGATATGTTTCTCCTTGCAAGATAAAATATGGTTGCATAAAGCCAAATTTATACTCATGGATGGTAGTGAGTATTGTGTGATACTACAACTACCACATAGCAAGGAGCAAGGTAAATGAATGTTAATGTATTATATGTTCAATTTGATCCCTATAAGGATCAAATTCTCTTAATTTCCTCTTCAAAGCATGACATTTATCAGTAAGATGTCCCGTTATTCTATGATATGCATAATAAGACATGTCTGTACTCCTTTCTTTCTTATCTTTTCGGTCACAGATGGGTGGAAATGTGATTTTTCCTAGTTTGAGAAGTGTGTCTAAGGGCCATTCAATCTTGGTTATAGGATGCAGGAAAGGTAACTTCTTAAGAGGCTCATGAACTTTATATTTCTTGGTTGGCAAAACATATGCTTGATGCAAAGGTCGAGGATCTTGGTAACCTATTCCTTTAGTATCTTCAATTGATGTTTGTTCCAAAAGGGGATGGATTTCATGTTCATTCTCTATGCCACATCCTTGTTTCCTTGATATTCTAAAGCCTTTCCCATAAGTTTGGTCCAAGTTAATGGGTGTGTTTGTAACTTTATGCACATATGATGGAGGACTGATTGATGTGATTTCCTTCTTATTGTTATTGGTAGGTATCTTTTTGCACGTTGTTTGAGATATGCCTTGTGATTCAATTTTTGAATGTAACAAAGTGAAAGTTTCAAGTGGTGGTATTATAGGAGATGTTGGTTGTTGATTAATCTATTGCATTGAGGGATAAAAGATTGCATTATTCTCACGGTTGTGAAGGGAATTTTGTATGAACTTGTATTATGGTTAGCTTAGTTGATCAAATAAGAACTAGATTAAAGAAAATAACAAGATAAATGATCAAATTAGAAGCCATACTCAATGAAATTCATTTACAAAGCATTCAAAAGAGTTTAATAAAAATAAATGAACATAATTCAAAGCTATTAAACTAATTGAAAGTGCAAACCTCTCAATCCCATTTGGATTGATGCATAATTGTGATGTGAATGTGGATTGCTTAGTTTTACGCATTATCCATTGTTGCAAAATCTTGATTGAAGATGATTGATGAGGGTTGATTCAAAAAAATTCTCTAGAATGCTCAAGAAATGAGTTAAGAATTCTAGAGAGTAAGGGTGCTCATGAAGATTGTGAATGATTTGATGTGGAAAAGGCTTGGTATTTATAGATTTTAGGAATTTTGATCAATGGTAAGGATTGAATTGGATAATCAATGGATGAAAGAAGATTAAGGAGGTGAGTGTGGATCAATGAATTAATCAAGTGGTTTATAATCCATGAGGTGTGGATCAAGGATTAACCATGTGTTCATAATCCATGAGAGGCTCAAAAATATCCCTTAATTCATGGAATTAAGTCAGAGATATTTCAATTTAGAGGGAAGAATTTGAATTTGAAAAGGGAATATTCCATGGGGAATATTCTTTAAGCAAGTTGGAGGATTGGAGGAACAATTAGTTAATTAAACAATTTAGGAAAACCATTTAATTGTGCAAGTTGGAGGAATTAAGAACTTTAATTAAATAATTAGGAATTATTTATTCAAGGGGGATTATTAGTGTTTTAATTAAATAATATGGAATTATTTAATCAAAAGGGATAAAATGATGAAGGTGATGAATTAATCAAATAACTTTAATTATTTGATTAATAGGGGAAGAAAGTGAATTTAACTAAATAATTGAACATTATTTAATTAAATGGATGAAATAGGTGATAAATGAGAAAAAATGGTGTTAGTAAGTGAAATCAAGGTGTGTGATATGCTCAGGACATTTTTAGGTGTCTACATTTTACCCCTCTTTGAAGTGAAGTACCCGATGCATTGTTCCAAAGAACTGATACTACTAAGAACAAATTTATTATTATTTTTGCTAATGCCCCACTGTGCCCCAATGGACGAAGGAGTGTTGGTGTGTTTCCCCCTCAAGAGATTGAGTAGAAAAATTCACTTTTGGGTCGAGAACACAACAAGGTGACATGATTATTTTTGCTGAGAAGAGGACAAAAAATAAGTACTAGGAAGCTCAGATATTGACTTGACTAGATATGAGGCTAGAAAATTGAGTTATAGGGAAAACACCCTAGGTTATGCTAGGAATATATGTTGGAAAACAAGGATAGACAACTGGGGGGGTGAATCAGTTGTCACGAAATATTTAAACTTTTCAAACTTAACTTTAATCTCAGATATGATGAATGAACAATAAACCTCAAACAATCAACACATCAAAAACATAGAGAACACCAATATTTTTTACGTGGAAACCCTATTAAGGGAAAAACCATGGTGGATGTCAATCCACAATATTATACCCTATTAAAAGTATAAAGAAGAATAATGGGAATGCACATGCATTCAGGCACACTGCCTAGAGCTCACTGCTCAAATACAAGAGGGATCATTGCCCAAAGAAGAAACACTATCTTACATAAATTCAGATTAGATCTACATGGTATGAACTAAGAAAATAGCTTCTACAAAAGCTTGATTATAGTTCCAGTTAAGCACAAAAATACTCCTTCACACTTCGCTCAAACTTCTTCACACTCTCCTCTGCAATCGAATGATTAGATCACTATTCACTCACTTGCACCTTCTCTGCTCACACACACACACCTTAACTTTTCACAAACAACTACTCTTATATATCCACAACATGGATTTACATCAACAACTTCGTCGGCCAGAATAAAGTATGAAATATAAAATATATACACAATGTCGACCCAAATTTACAAGTAAATTTTCAATGCGAATCAAACACCATCGGAAAATATTATATTGTGGCCCAAAACAACATCCTCGATCATGCCAAACATTCAAATTTTAATCTCCAAGGATCCACAACGCGTTACAACCACCATGTCGGCCAAGAACATAAAACCCGAACACGCAAGAGAAAAATTACAGACCACGAACACACCGATCAACACAGACGTGCAACAAAGATAAAGCATGATCTAGAAACATACATAAGAAACAAGAATCAACAAAGAAGCATCTGCAATAACTGAAATTACTAGAATCACATCAACTTCAATTAGGAACACTAACTAAAACCACAGAAAAATTGTCAAAACACAATTGTTCATAACATGATCAAATCTTCATGCGAACCTCTGAAACTTCCGGTGGATAAACTAGATACACTCAGAAATAGACCCTTTAATCCACAATGATTGATCATCAATGTATTGAGCAAGACACCTTCAGGACCTTCACCATTCCACTGTCAACCTGCAACTCTTTCTTTTACAATTTTCTCAATATCCTCGACATATACAACCTTCAATACATCAATACTAATAGTGTTGACATCAATGACAACCACATGTCAACAACACAACCACAACATCCAACAATCTCCCCCTTTGGCATTGATGGCAACAAATGATGTGAAAAATACCATCAACACAACACTCAATCAGTACTTACTCTTCCTTAGATTCTGACTCTCTCCTAAACTCTTTCACATGATCTCCTCATAAGGCTCTTCTCCCCAGATAATCACCATTTTTTCACATGACTCTTCTCCCCCTTTGACATCAATGACAAATATAAGCATTATTTTACCACATACAAGCTCTAAACCACATATCTGCACATCTGACTACTCCCCCTGAGTAGCAACCATGGAAACATCAATCTGGATCAGAATATAGCTATGAAACACATGGATTGATGCAAGTAAATGCATCCTTAGTTCTAATTAGGAGGGCTAATAAACCCTAGCATCCATTTGAGATACTCAAAAGTATCCTTTGGAAATGGCTTGGTGAAAGTGTCTACAATCTATTCTTTGGTAGGAACATACTCCAGTCTGACTTCTTTCTCACTCACTTTCTCCCTCAAGAAGTGAAACTTGATTGATATATGCTTGGTCTTAGAGTGTAGCACTGGATTCTTCGATATGTTTATTGTGCTTGAGTTGTCACACTATATGCCAATTGGCTCATCATATACTACTCTGATATCTTTCAACATCTATTTCATCTACAACACTTGAGTACAATTATTTACAGCAGCAATATACTTTGCCTCAGTAGTAGATAGGGATACAAAATTATGCTTTTTACTCAACCAAGACACCAACTTCTTCCCTAGGAAGAAGGAACCACCACTTGTGCTTTTCCTGTCATCTACATCTCCTACCTAATCCGCATTAGTATAGGCACTCAAAGTAAGATCATCATCTTTAGGATACCAAAGCCCAAAATCAATTGTTCCTTTTAGGTATCTGAAAATTCTCTTTATAGCAGCTACATGAGATTCTTTCGAATCAGCTTGATATCTAGCAACCATACACACAACATTCATGATGTCTGGTCTGGTCTGAGTTAAGTAGAGAAATCCACCAATCATTGACCTATACCTTGTTTGATTTTCCTTAGGAGAATCATCATTTTGTGTTAACTTGCATTCGATTACCATGGGTGTACCAACAAGCTTTGGGTCTTCCATGCCAAACTTATTCAACAACTCTCTCACATATTTGGACTGAGATATGAAAATTCCATTGTCTAACTAAGTGACTTGCAATCCTAGAAAGAAATTCATCTCTCCAATCATACTCATTTCAAATTCACTTTTCATTTCATCAGCAAACTTCATACATAGATCATCATCTCCTCCAAAAATAATGTCATTAACAAAGACTTCAATAATCAACTCTTTATCATGATCCAACTTGAAATACAAGTTGTTGTCAGTAGTACCTTTATTGAATCCAAGATTTAGTAAGTATTTATCCAGTCTAGCATACTAGGCTCTGGGGGCTTGCTTGAGTCCATAGAGATCCTTCTTCAATCAAAAAACCATGTCTTCCTTATCAGTCAGTTGAAATCCATCCAGTTGTTCAACATATACCTCTTCTTTAACTCACCATTCAAAAAGGTTGTCTTCACATCCATTTGATAAAATTTTTAGTTATTATATGCAACATAAACAAGAAATAATCTTATAGCTTCAATTCTGGCAACAGGGGCAAAGGTTTCTTCAAAATCAATACCTTCCATTTGTGAATACCCTTTACATACCAGTCTTGCTTTATTCTGGACCACTTCACCTTGTTCATTTAGCTTATTCTAAAAGACCCATTTAGTACCAATCACATTTTTATCTTTAGGTCTAGGAACAAGAATCCATGTATCATTCTTTTCAATTTGCATTAGTTCATCCTTCATAGATTCCATCCAGTGTTCATCATTACAAGCTTCATTGAAATTGTTACGCTCAGTCTTGGAAATCAGACAATATTCTTCTACAATTTTTCTCCTATTCTGGACACCTTTGTTCTTATCACCTATGATTTGATTCTCTGAATGATTGAATATCACATACCTCAAAGTTTTAGGATTCACTCGCACTTCTAGTTCTTTTGTTCTTTCTTTTGCACTTCCACTTGTCTCTCCTTCCTGACCTTCTTGATTTACCAGAACAATTTGAACTTGATTGTGTCTGAGCATTCTTCCCTTTGTCTGTACTATCTTGTTAGTCATCTGAATCATATCCACAGTATCTGGATGATCTAGCAAAGTCCTCATCAACTTTGAAATTTGCACTTTCAACCATTTTTCTCAATCTTCTATTATAGCACTGGTAAGCCTTGCTTTTAGTAGAGTAACCTAGAAAGATTCCTTCGTCACTCCTTGCATCAAACTTGCCAATGTCCTCATCTCTCTTGATATAACACTTGCTTCCAAAGACCTTGAAATATTTAATAGTAGGCTTATAACCAAACCATAGCTCAAAAGGAGTCTTACCAAAATTACCATTGAAATTTACCCGGTTTAGAGTATACATAGTAGTGTTTACAACTTCTCTCCAATAGATGTGAGGCACACTTCCTTCTATCATCATTGTTCTAGCAGCATCCACAATTGTTCTATTCTTTCTCTCTACAACTCCATTCTATTGAGGGGTTTATGGACCAGATAACTGTCTTATGATTTCATGCTCTTCACATAAAGAATTGAACTCCCGGGAAGTGAACTCACTACCTCTATCTGACCTTAGGCATTTTATCTTCATACCTGTCTCATTCTCTGCCATAGCCTTAAAAATTTTGAACTTCTCTAATGCTTCACATTTTTCTCTTAAGAAAGCAACCCATATCATCATAGAGTAATCATCAATAAGTAGCATAAATTACCTTTCTCCTTGTAGAATTCTGATTCTAGAGGGACCACATAAATCAGTATGCACCAACTCCAATATTCCATTAGAATGATGTTGTTTGATCCAAAAAGAAACTCCAGTATGTTTTCCCATCTGACATTCATTGCATATTGTGTTAGTAGCCTTCACTAGCTTAGGTAGATCTCTTACTGCTTGAGTGGATCTTACCTTGATAATGTTATCAAAATTCACATGACACAACCTCCTATGCCATAACTAGCTTTCATCTACTTGAGAAATTAAACAACTTACATTAGCATCACTCAGGTGAAAAATATTACCTTTTGTCTTTGTACTTGAAGCAGTCATATTTCCAGAGCTTCCAAGTATCCTGCATCTTCCATCTTTGAACCGAAGATCATAAGCCTTGTCCACCATCTGTCCAACACTCAAAAGTTTATGCTTCAAGACTTCAACATAAAGGACATCATCAGTGTTATGTTTACCACCAAGACAAATAGATCCTCTACCACGAATCACACTAGCATTATTATCTCTGAATCTTACAACCCCACTGTCATATTTCTCTAGACTTACAAATTTGTTTTTGTCACCAGTCATATGATGTGAGAATCCACTGTCAATAACCCACTCATCCTTTTCTTCAATTTGGGTTGCAAGAGCTTGCTCAACTTTAGCAGATTTAGTAGCCACCAGACCATTTTCCTTGATAGCAATGAAAACCCATTCATCTTCATTTCCATTTTCTTTATCAGACTCTTCATCAGTCACACCTTCTTCAGCAAAATAACATTTATTTTGAAATCTAGGTTTGTTAGGCTTAGACCTAGGAACTCTTTCAAGACACCTTGAAGCAAAATGACCTATTTTACTGCAAGAGAAACATTTAATAGGAAAATTACCTTTATACTTACCTTGTCCTCTGCCTTCTTTCTTTGCAATCAGTGCTTCCAACTTTTCTACCTCTCTTTCTTCATCTTCAAGTTGTTTCATCTCTTCCTCATACTTGAATGTCTTTCTAGAACTCTCTCCCAGATCATATCTTTGATTGTTTCTTTTGGATACATAGGCCTTAAATGCAGATTCAGTCTTAGGGGCAGAATCACCAAATTCACTCAACTCAAATGTAGCAAGTTTACCAATCAGCATATCTCTTGTCACAATGTGTATTGTTCTAAGCTCTTCAATAGCATGAGCCTTTGATTTGTAAGAGGGAGGCAATGATCTGAGCACTTTAGCTACAATTTATTTTTCATCCAAGGTACCACCGACACATCTAATACCCATCACAAGTTCATTTACTCTTTGCATAAAAGAAGAAATATTTTCATCTTCACCCATCTTCAAGGTTTCATACTTTCCTTTCAAACTTTGTAGCTTAGCGACCTTCACAAGTGCATCTTCTTCATACAAAGTCTCCAGCTTCTTCCAAATCTCATGAGATGTCTTCAGATCCATCACATTTTTCATTTTTGAATCTGTCAGAGCACTCAACAAAGCTTCAATAGCCCTGATATTAATCTCAGCCTCTTTAATCTCATCAGGAGTGGAAGGACCATTCTGAGGAATAACATATATGTTCTTTGTAATCTTCTAGAAGGGTTCACCAATACACCTCAAATGACATTCCATTTTGGCTTTCCATAGAGAGTAGTTTGTTCCATTGAATCTAGGGTTGTCCTTCTTGTATGACACCATCTCGGATCACCTCAAGCTTTTAAACTTCTTCATAGGAACCAACTCTGATACCAATTGTTGGAAAAAAAAGGACAAACAACTGAGAGGGGGGGGTGAATCAATTGTCACAGAATATTTTAACTTTTTAGACATAAATTTAGTCTTAGATCTGATGTATGAACAATCAACACATCAGAAACACAGAGAACACCAATATTTTTTATATGGAAACCTTGTTAGGGGAAAAACCACGGTGGATGTCAATCCACAATATTATACCCTATTAAAAGTATAAAGAAGAATAATGGGAGTGCACATGTATTTAGGCACATTTCCTAGAGCTTACTACTCAAATATAAGAGGGCTCACTTCCCAAAAAAGACACACTATCTTATAGAAATTTGGATTAGATCCGCAGGGTATGAACTAAGAAAATAGCTTCACAAAAGCCTGATTACAGTTTCGGTTAAGCACAAAAATACTCCTTCACACTCTCCTCTACAATCAAATGATTAGATCACTATTCACACACTGGCACTTTCTCTGCTCACACACACACACCTGAACTTCACACAAACAACCGCTCTTATATATCCACAAAATGGATTTATATCAACAACTTTGTCAGTCAGAATAAAATATGAAATAGAAAACATATACATAATGTCGGCCTAAATTTACAAGTAAATTTTCAATGTGAATCAAACACCATCAGCCAATATTATATTGTGGCCCAAAACAACATCCTCGATTGTGCCAAACATTCAAATTTTAATCTCCAAGGATGCACAATGCGTTACAACCACCATGTCGGCCAAGAACATAAAAACCCAAACACGCAAGAGAAAAATCAACGACCACGAACACAACAATCAACATGGATGTGCAAAAAAGATAGAGCATGATATAGAAACATTCATAAGCACCAAGAATCAATAGAGAAGCATCCACAACAACTGAAATTACTAGAATCACATCAACTTCAATCAGGAACACTAACTGAAACCACAGAAAAACTGTCAGAACACAATTGTTCATAACACGATCAAATCCTCATGCAAACCTCTAAAAATTCTGGTAGATAAACTAGATACACTCAGTAATAGACCCTTTAATCCACAACAATTGTCATCAATGTATTAAGCAAGACACCTTAAATACTTTCATTGTTCCACTATCAACCTACAACTCTTTCTTTTACAATTTTTCTCAATATCCTCAACATATACAACCTTCAATACATTAATGCTAATAGTGTTGACATCAATGACAACCACATATCAGCAACACAACCACAAAATCCAACAATATATGCTTATTTGGGTGAATTTCAGCATCATTTTCATACTTTTCTTTGATAAATCTAGAGATCTTGAGATATTTATGAGTTTAGCTCCTATAGAGCACCTGACACGATGGCACATGCAGTTTGAGCCATACACCATACAGATCAAGTCCATGAGTTATAGAAACCAGTCGATGCAAGATCCCTAGTATGTACCACTTTAATTTAGTATTTTTTTGCATTTTGAGATAGCTAAAGATAGGCTAGAACTAGGAACAACAAAGGCATCATAGTTTTTTGCGATGCTTCTTCAACTCGACGACACACATTTGCAAGCTATAGCAATGTCTTTGTAATGGGAATCACAACTCTGCATTTGTGCATAACTTTAGAATTAGGGTGACACTTTTGTAATGTGGGCACCACTTTTGTAGGATATAGTGATGCTTTTGTCCTTCCTGATATAGGTTCCTTTTGCAATACTGCAACGCTATTGCAAAATATCATCATGCTTGTTTTGAAAATGAGTTGCTTTTGCAAAATAGGCTTGATTTTTATTTTTTAGCCAGTTTAACTTAGACTTTTGTAAATTTTTAGAAATTGGCATTGTGTGCATTATGCATGGAGGCTACCCTAGGTCCTCTCCTATCCTAGGAGTGGAGACCACAGATTTGGGAGTAGATTACCTCTTTCAAAGAGATTGATGTTACCTTCCTAGGAGCAATCGAGTTGTATTACATAACATATATACCAAAGATTCAGACTCACCTATCTCTCATGACTTCTTTGGTAGAGCATTGGGACTTTGAGAATTCATATTTCCACTTACCTATAAGTGAAGTGATCATGATGCTTAAAGATGTTTAGAGGATCCTAAGGGTCTTGATACATGGTGAGTGATTTTTCTATGATGTGTACCAAGGATCTCAAACTCTTATGTGAGTTTTGATGGTAGAGGAGATTGAGCTTGAGGGTGAACAACTAGACCTTAGGTACTAAATTGGCTTGGAAAATGATGTTACCCTAGTTATTTTTGGACTCTTTATGGGATCATTGGTACTAGATAGATGATCCAAATTATTCATCCTTAGATGGGGGATTGTTCTTGAGAGCATCATGGAGGATTCATGTGTCTATGCTTGGGGCCCTTGCATTTTGGCTCATTTATATCACGATATGCACCAAGTTGTATATAGGAGTGGAGCTAGCTTATCTATTGGTGTTACACTTATTCATATCTAGGTATGGGAGCACATTACTGCGCTCAGGCTAGTGATAACAAAGATCAAGATGTTGGAGATCCTAGATGGTGTATAGATATGATAGCATGATGACACATCATCATATAGGCGAGTTGGCCTATTGGTAGAGGGTCATCAATGATATCATCAAGTCACTTTGAGGCCTTGGCTAAAAATTGAGGCCTAGGATGATGATGATAGAAATAATTTTTATTCCCAACAAACTTAGTGGTTATTGGGTCGCATCTCGCACATTATAGAGAGGTACTTTCCTAACAGGGTGGCTAGACAATTTGGGGAGCAATGAGATGCTCCGGTCGATGACTACAAGGCCATATTTTTGCGTACCTTTAGGGAGATTCATAATAGGGACAACAAGTGGTTCCACATACAACTATTGATGATTTTGACCATTTGGTTCCACTTCCTTGGGTATACATGAGAGGTGCAGATGATTCGGGGACCACTCTAGCATATGGTGCATTTACATGATAACAACCCTTTAGGTTCACTTATTCCATTGGTAGAGGTGCAAGTGAGAGGAAATGTTGAGGTGAGTTTGTCAAGAAACACTAGCAAAAGTAGAGATTCCTTAAGGGGATGACCATGGACAAGTTCTAGCATAGGGACCACCATCAAGTACACCACTAGATTAGGATCATTAGCAGGTGGTTGTTGTGCTAGATCAAAGACTAAAACCATTACTCAAGAGAGAGATTAGTCTCATCAAGAGAATGAGTAGAGGATGGTTGAGTGGGATCAAGATTTATAGGAGAGAGATTATTTCCATCAAGAGAGAGACCAATCCCACCAAGAGCAGGATCAATTCCGAGAACAGTTGGATGCAGAGATACCATGCATACAACAGATTGAGTTATATTTAGCTTAGGAGATAGTGAGGAGGTAGCAACTAGAGGCTACTAATCAAGCACAAGGGGGAGGTCATTTCAGTTGGTTGATATGCACATATTGTTAGCGAGGCCTCCTATTACATGACCTTGTACTATATGTTGGTTCCAACTCACAAGCGACAACCTAGCTTTTCACAGAGGAGTTTTATGGGACTAGGAAAATCAAAGGGTGCTTTAGTTGGTTAGTCAGATGGATAGGGTCTCTCAGGTGGAGAAGGCATGAGGCCATCGAGGGGATCCCCACTACACCATCCCTCTCTTGATTGAGAGAATCAAGGGAGTGCATGGTATTTTGTTGATATATATAGATATTTTTGTATCTATATTTTGATGTAGATAGACCTTGTGATGTATATATATTCATCAGATTTTTGATAGTCTCGTGTATATTTTTTTATGTATATCACACATTCAATGTATCATGATAGATGTATTTTTTGATACATATGAGATGAGTGATTTATTGATGTGACCATTTCATGGTGTTTATGTATGCTTTTATCTTTTGATTATGTATGATGTATGGACATGATTATGCTATGATTATGGATACAAATGTATGTATGGATGCATTTATTATGATGTTCATAATTTGATATGTGATATGAATTTATCTAATGATTTGTGGATGTAGGATGGATGATATGGATATGGATAATTTTTTTGTACTTTTTCATGTGATATGATGATCATACAGGATGGATGAAATGAGATGCATTGCTGATGGTTTGTGGATGCAAGGTGGATGCATATTATTTTTTGTTATTGTCATGATACTTGGATAGACATATTAGTATGATAGAGATGGGATGATTAGAATGGAGTAGAATAAGATGATGTTGATTTGGATACAAATAAATCTATGATTATTCCAAGATTTTATTGGAGATGTGATGAGATGGGATAAGATGATTTTTTATTTTTCTTTTTAGATTATGCTTTTCATCATAATAATCTATATTTGATGTAACAAGTAGGCATGATGCACCAAGGTATGAAGAACTAGGGTGGAATTGTATTTAATGCATGGACTTTGACTTTGCAAATAGACATGAGTGTTCTTGATCATAATTGACATATGAAAACCTTGTTTGACCATGTGAGAGAATGAATCCATTGAAGTAATGAGACTAATACACAAAAGGTATAAAGAACCTAATATGTCCTATCCATTTTTTTACATAAGACTATCCTTGCACACGCAAGGCAAGTATTTTCCAAGTTAGTGTTACAAGAACATCCAACAAGCACAACATACAAAATAAATAATCAATGCCCCATTCCTTTCTCTCTAAATCATGTTTAGATAACATCAAGAGATCATCCGAATAGAAAAATAAGATAAATCAAAAGAAAAGATCAAAATGAAAAAACTATAACTGTCATCATATCTCTTGTTTATGCAAGCTTTTGGATTCAACTGTGTATGTTTTTGTGTCAACGTTTCAGATCACACTCAGTGATCCATCATCAGGAAGAGGAAAAATAGAAAGAAAGGAGTGTAGATAGAGCTTAATAAAGGGTGGGGTGGAGATGTGAGAGAAGAAAAAAATAATTAAGAGAAAATGATAATTAGAAAAAAATTGAAATAAACAAGCAATATGAAATCAAAGTGTTAGAAAAATAAAGACCATTAAGAGGAAAAAATGGAAGCAAAAACCAAGGAAATAGTAAGAAAAAATAAGCAAAAGAAAATAGAAACCAAACAAAAACAATAAAATTGAGAAAAGCAAGAACATCCACCTAAAATAAAGGACAAAAGGGAGAATAGGAAATAAAATAAACACACAATAATCAATAAACAATAACACAAAATAAGAAAAAGGCAAGAAACAAAATAACAAACATATATATATATATATATAAGAAAGCATCCAAATAAACAATAATGCAAGAACATAAGCAAAGATAAAAGAAAGCAACAAAATACACACACACACATATATCAAAAAAGATAAATAAATAACATTTTTTTTAATAAAAGTAATAAATGAAAATTATAAAATTAAAGGGAAAAATTAATAAACAAAAATTAAGAGCATAGATAAATAAGAGTAAATAAACGAAAAAAGGAAATAAAAGAATAGGCCTAAGTAAACCAAAAAAGACAAGAAAGGAAATTAAAAGGATAAAATAAGAGAACAAACACAAAAAACAAAAGAATAAAAACCAACAATTAAAAGGACAAAAAATAATTAAATAAAAAGAAGAGAAAAGGAGAGAGAAAGAGCAAAAAGGGGGGTCAAAACCCAAACAAAAAGAGGTGACATAGAAGGAGTAACCAGAGGGTAAGGGAGATGAAGGACCAAAAAAGAAAGAAGAAGGAGAAGGGAGGAGGGAGGTGGCGAGGGGGCCGAAGGAAGACAGGGGGGGACAGAGGGGGGGTTGGATCAAATCCAAAGGAGGTAGAAGGGAGAGGAGGACAAGAAAGGAAAAGAGAAAGAGGGGGAGGGGGAGACTAGGGATGAGGGTTAGAGTTGAGGGAGTCCAAAAGAGGGTGCCAAGAAAGACTAATGTGCCAACCTTCATCCCGATTAAGATTGGTATGGTGGTTTTTGATGGAAATGGCTTCATGGAGTTTACATTTGAAAAACTATCCTCCTTAACCACAACATGGGAATTTTCAAGGCAAATGTAATACTTGGTGAGGTGGGAATGCTTTGCCAAAGTAGACTTGGAGATTTGATCATGCCTAATATCGACACAATGCTCTTTGATCCTGGTGCAAATGGATCGACCTGTTTCACCGATATATGGGGTACCACAAGAGAAATCAATATTATATACTCCTGAGTGGAGAAGAGGTGGGAAGGGGTCTTTGATAGAGGGGATGAGCTTCCTAGTGGTGGAGATGGGTTTGAAAGCATAGGTGATACCCTTCTTGCCAAGAATTTTGGAAAGACCATCAATAAAGGGGTGTGGCAAAGGAGGAGACTCTAGGCATAGGAGGAGTAGGAGTGGGATTGGCCTGAATTTTAGCAAGCTTGAAATATCTATGGATGTGCTTGTCACGATAACCATTGAGCTTGAAGACTTGGTAGAGGTGTGAAAGCTCAAGGTCAAGATGGTCAGAGTCACAAATACAATAAGTACGAGTGGAGAGAGTGTTGAGGATCATTTGTGCTCTTTTTTCTTTTATTAACTCTTATTTATCTATGCTCTTAATTTTTGTTTATTAATTTTTCCCTTTAATTTTATTCCTCTCCTCTTGTTGTTCTCTTATATATATATATAATTAATTTTCTTTTAATACTTTTATTGATATATTTTTTGTTATTTATTTATCTTTTTTGATGTGTGTTTGTGTGTGTGTATTTTGTTGCTTTCTTTTATCTTTGCTTTTGTTCTTGCATTATTGTTTATTTGGATGCTTTCTTATATATATATGTTTGTTTGTTATTTTGTTTCTTGCCTTTTTCTTATTTTGTGTTATTGTTTATTGATTATTGTGTGTTTATTTTATTGCCTATTCTCCCTTTTGTCCTTTATTTTAGGTGGATGTTCTTTCCTTTATCAATTTTATTGTTTTTGTTTGGTTTCTATTTTCTTTTGCTTATCTTTTCTTACTATTTCCTTGGTTTTTGCTTCCATTTTTCCTCTTAATGGTTTTTATTTTTCTAACACTTTGATTTCCTATTGCTTGTTTATTTCAATTTTTTTGCTAATTGTCATTTTCTCTTCATTCTTCTTTTTCTTCTCTCTCACATCTCCACCCCACCCTTTATTAAGCTCTATCTGCACTCCTTCCTTTCTATTGTTCCTCTTCTTGATAATGGATCACTGAATGTGATCCAAAATGTCGACACAAAAACATACAAAGTTGAATCCAAAAGCTTTGCATAAACAATTTCATGGATTGTGGACTCATTCCAACTATCATATCTCTTGCCAAACATGGTTGTTTTGGATGATATTTAAAATCATGTCTATTGTAGGAAAGATATATCCATAAGACATACATTGGATGGTGAGTGGTTGTAGATGTTTGATAGGCTGTTGATATGAGGTTTAACTGGCATGTTTGATAATGATCAAGGCTCAATATTTTTTGTTAAAGTTTATGTTTCAATTGATTGTTGTACTTGTTTCTATTTGTTTCACCAAGGGTGAAGGTGATGTGCTTTATTATGGATGACCATTCATTATGACCGAGAATAATATGGAATGGGTGATTTTGTTCTTTTTGGAATATTTCGGTGTTTTTTATTTGTTTGAGGATACTTTCGAGGCTATTTTAGGATTTTTGAATATTTGAATGTTTTGAGTTTGTGAGGATATTTGAGGCTATTTTTGGGTTTTGTGTGACGTTTTCCAATTGTTTTGATTTTTTATTTTTCCAAATGTTTTAGTTTTTTCAAATGTTTGGACCAAGAGAATAGGACCTAAGGGACATACCTATGCCTCGAGGGTTCATCAGAGATTTCCTTGCCTACATAACTACGTAGAGGCTTCGTAGTTTGATTATTAGACTTGGATATTAGGACATGATGGTTAATGATGTTTTTGGGAAATTTTGATACTTTGACCTTTTTATGGAGTTTTGACCTTATTTGGATGTTTTGGAGTTCTGACATGTTTTGGAAGTTTTTGGATTTTGAGATGTTTTAGATGTTTTTTTTTAATTTTTTGAATGATCTAGATTTTTTTGGATTTTGGGAATGATAGCTAGATCATGATGTTAATTTCACATTGTGAGATATAGGACATGTATCAAGATTTATTTAGAAGCAAGATGCAAGTACCTACCCCTAGTGTCTAGCAATGTTTGGAACTCCATGAACAAATGCATAAATCAGGATGATGAATGAATAAACATGCGAATGATAAAGCATGAACATTGGGATAGTGCTAGATATAGGCTATGGGACTACATAGGATCAACGCCAATGACCATGTAAATTTTTTTCAATAAGAAAGGTTGAAATACACCACAAAACTTTGTCAAGATCAAGATAATTTAGCAAAATGGATTGGATAGATAAATGGTGGATTTATTATAGAGGACAAAATGTTGGATTTATTATGGAGGGAATGATATTCTTCCACCTAAAATAGCACATGTAGATGCTCAATTCTACACATGATGCCTATTTGCTAGGTTTTCGTCATGATACTTACCCAAAGCACCACCAAAGTCATTTTCACTAGAGGGTGATTTTTTTTCTTTACTTTTTTCTTGATTTTTTATTTTTTTATTTTATGATTTTATGGATTTTAGGATTGTTGAAGGTTTGTGCTGAACCACTTGGTGATGCTGATCTAGATGCTTCTTTCAAGATATGCCAATGGTATCCTGCTTGGAGCAGTTGCTTTGCCGAGATACAAGTGCTTGTATGTAACCCCTAAATGTTTTTGTATTATTTTTTGATACAATATTTATCCTTATCT
This sequence comes from Sequoia sempervirens, assembly GCA_007258455.2. Taxonomy (NCBI): domain Eukaryota; kingdom Viridiplantae; phylum Streptophyta; class Pinopsida; order Cupressales; family Cupressaceae; genus Sequoia; species Sequoia sempervirens. The sequence goes on from VDFB02270651.1 coordinate 48,736,796, forward strand.
AGATGTGCACATCATGATAGAGTTCCCTTAGAGCCTCTATGCTAAAGTGTTGCTGCCAAGACATGGTCAATGTGAGATTTGGATATCATTGATTTTGAAGTGAATGGCGAAATTCAATGAGGAATATGCGATGGATATGGATTGGTTGATACTTTGGAATCTTTGATTCTCCAAACTTAGGATGATGAGAAATGAAAGGTGGATATGGAGTTCTGAGTGGAATTATGGCCAAATTCTTCATATAAATTATATGTCACTCTTGAAGCTTTCTTTTGCATCGATGGACATCTTTGATGGATGAAATTCCCTTTTTTTAATTTTTCCCCATAGTTTCTTTGACTAATGGAGTTTGATAGGGATCATTTTCTTTATTTTTCTTTCACATTCATTTGAATTTTCTTTGTCCATTTTGATTTTCTAATTCTTTAGCTTCAATGACTTGCTCTTTTCTTTGATATAGATTTTTCTCTTTTTGTTGGCCCCAATTAGCGAGTGGAAAGATGTGAGGATGGTGATTCATGATATGAATGCTTGAAGTGATGGTAGCAGTTTTATCACGAGGACTCTTCATGGATCCCATGTTGATGTTTGCATTAGATAAACTTTCCCTCGATATTATGGAGGTATTGTTGACATGTTTGAATTCTTTGATTTTTGAATAACCGGGGCCTTGATGCTTAAGATTGTCAATAGTCTACACTGGTTCTAAGATACCATATTTATGTAGGCCTAATCCTTTGCTTTGACAATGTATCCATTGACAAACTTCCATTGAATATGGTTTTTCATGGAAACATGATGCTACTTCTTTTATCTCTGTTGTTAATTCTCAAAAGTAGTAGAAACGAATCCTAGTTCTTTAACAAATGTTTTTGATTTGCAATCAATGTAGGAATATTCTTCATGATTTGTGTCTAGACTGTCTCTATGAATATCTATGAATTTTGTGATTTTTTTATCATTTGTAAGAATGTAAAGAGTAGGAGACTCTTTTTTGAAGGAAGATCATCTATGTGTCCATCAAAAGTAGGTGTCTCATGGGTATATGTAGGGATGTTTGGTGTAGGAACATGATCATCATTTTTGAAATCTTGGATGGGTTGGAAAATACTCATGAGACCATGATAGTATTCTGGAGAACTGCACTCTTCATCTTGACTTATGTCAAAGCAACTATCATTAACAGATTGGAAAATGCCATGTAGATCCTGATAATGCTTTGGAGATATGGGATCTTGATCTTGGCTTGTTTCAGAGAAACTTTCATTATACTCAAGATTATATTCTTGACATGGACCTTGAGTTGATGGTGGAGTATGGATGGAAGACTCTTGAATAGTATTAATGGTGATGGAGGCTTATTTTCACATTGAAAATTCTTCAATGTGTCTAATCATGAAGTCAAATGAGGAAGCTATGTTATAATTTGAGATGTATTTAATTCCATCATTTTGATATAAAACATTGCTAGACATTGTTAATTGACCTTGATTATGCCTTAGGAAATTATCTTGATACATGTCCAATTCCTCATCTTGTGAAGAATGAGTAGTACTGATATGTCCTACTACATTATCATGGGTACAATTTACATTGTTATAGCTTGGTGTTTTTCCAAAATCTTTAGCTTTCGCATAATTAGGTATTGGATCTTTATAGATTCTTAGATCTTTCTTCCCATGTTGTTGCTCGACATTTACTTCTCCTTGATTAATAAGGTCTTGGATAAAGTACCTGAACTTGACACAATTTTGTGTTTTATGATCTATTTTCCTATGGTATTGGAAAAAATCCTTGTCATTGTACCATGAGGGCTTTATTTTAGGTTTAGGATAATTGCGATAATTAGGAAGTTCAATGTGCTTTGATTGGATCAATTTATTTAGGACTATTTCGATGGGCTCTCTTAAGGGAGTGTATTGTCACCAAGGAGCATTATTATTTCTTGGTGGTGGTCCTCATGAAGGATTAGCATTTTGGACATGTTGTGTGTTTTGTTGTGTGTGAGTTATATGGTGCTTTGATAACAACTTTTTCCTCCACTACATCATCATTAGTTATGTTCTTATTTTTGGCCTGAAAATGGGATTTGTCGATGAAACTAGATAGTTGGTTATAAGTTTGCATAGATCCCTTGGTAATGAGTGATCATTCAATGTTAAGCCCTTTTGATATAAGTTCATCAAAATTTGATACACATTGCATTTATAGTTGGAAGGAAAGGTCTGTGTTTATATTTTCGACCACAATCTCAACTTGTTGTTCCTCGTGTATTGACCATTTGCATTTTCTTGCATTGTGTCTCCATATTTATAGAAAAGAGGCAAAGGCTTCTCCTTTATTTTGTTTAAGGTTATATAATTCCTCCAAGGTTATTTTAGCATCAACATAGTAGGAAAAGTGAGCTACAAATAGGTCTATGATTTCTTGGAATGTTTTGATCCTTAGAGGTAGATGTGAGAACCATTTGATTGCTTGTCTACCCAAAATGTATGGAAAGA
>VDFB02270651.1:48739396-48853689 GCA_007258455.2 Sequoia sempervirens
AGGAAGGTGGAGAGATTGAGAGAGAGAGGAGGGAGGGTGAGAGATAGGAAGAGAGGGATAGGTTAGATAGAGAGAAGTAGAGAGGGAAGGTGATTGGGATGAAGGGAGAGAGAGAGGGGAGGGAGGGAGATAGAGGTAGAGAGGGATAGGTTAGATAGAGTGAAGTAGAGAGGGAAGGTGGGTAGGAGGAAGGAAGAGAGAGAGAGGGGGGAGATAGAGAAAATTAGAGAGGGAAAGAGGGAAGGAGGGGGAGAGAGAGGTTAGATAGATAGAAGTATAGAGGGAAGGAGAGAGTGAGAGAGAGAGGTCTAGAGCATAAGGGATAAAAAATGAGTGAGATAGAGAGAGAAAGATGATACAACTTGTTGATTACTCATATTTGACCTCCTGATTACTAAAATTTGACATGTTGATTACTGAAATTTGACTAAGTCTAAATTTTTTGAGATCTTCCAAAAACTAGAATTTGCATTATAACTCCTAGAGATCTGAAAACACTCTCAAACATCCTACCTATATACATGAAATATAACTTAAAGTATAAGAAAGTAAAAGTCCATATGTAAATGTCAACTTATACTTAAATGCTTATTTCATGTATATAGTTTCCATGAAAGATAACAAGTAGAAAGAGACAAGAAAATGAGAAGAAATTTTTTTCAATGTAGACCAAAATGCGAGCACGTTATGACGTGCTCACATTTTGGAAATATTTTTTTGATTTCAAAAAATGCACGCATTTTTTGAAATTTAATCCAAAATGCAAGCATGTTATAACGCACTTGCGTTATGGCTTGGTAATGACCGATCCTAGGCTCGGTCATTACCGAACCATAACACTAGCATGTTATACTATAACACACTCACATTTTTGCTATTTCGGGATGAAAAAGTAAATTGGCCACAAATTGGCTACCCATCTTCATGCACCTGCCCCTTACTTCATCCTGATTAGTCAAACAACGTTAATTATTTGATTACATCACTAATTCACCTTATTCCTCAAAATTTATTAAATTATTAAATCATAATAATTTAATTATCACACTTTCCCTCCAAAATTTGAATAATCAAATCAAACTAATGCAACTCTATTTGTAAAAGTCAAAGTTGATTTTCACGTTCAACACAAAAATGAATGAATGAATTAAATAAATTAATTAATATTCCTCACCCACTTTTTGATTGAGAAAATCATGGATTGCTAACTAAGCAATCTAATTTTTCTAACTCAACCATCTAATTCCTAACTCAACCCTAACTGATCAATCAATTGCTAACTAAGCAATCAAAACCCTAACTAGCCAATCTATTTTTCAATCACCCTAATTGTGCAATCAACTTTGCACAATCTTCTCATGTCTAAATCCTCTCAACACATTGTGACTGTTGATATGGATATTCTCCAACGCGATCCTGACCATTGATTCAAAATACCATTTCCTATAAAACAAATCTCTCTCCTCACAAAAAGGGGATCAAAATTTCAACTTACCTTATGCAATGAAGTGTTGTCAATATCACTATTGATAGAGCTTCCTCATTTATTCAAACACAAGAATCGTTCATCAAGCTTTTGCACCAAGCAATGGAGGCTTTGCAGTGATACGAACAACCCAACATTATGCAAATACACTCCAACATGGGATGGTAAACTCTTTTTTTGTTTGTTTGAATTCATTTTGAATATCTTAGGATGTCATTTCATTCAAATAGAATAGATTTGTACATTTCATGAGTGATGGAATAAGATAGATTAAGTGTTTTGGATTAGATATATTTCTGATTTAATCTTTCATTTGATCGTTGCCTTCGCATTTTCCTGATGGATTCCTTCCCCCTCACACATTCTAGCACGCCCGATGGGACCAATGGTCCTTAATACTAATTTTTTTTTAGTTGAATTGAAGCTATAGGGCTCTAGAGGGATTTTGAAAGGAATTCCATGCCATTGCCAGGCCCAAAAAATTGAATTTGCTACGAGGTAACTTTTTCTCTAAGAAGGTCGCATTTTCCACAGGAAGGTCGCATTTTCTTTAAAAAACTCGCATTTTCTTTTGACAGGGGTGCCTTTGTTTTCCCTATCTTCAAATGACCATATCTTGGTCATACAAAAGTATTTTTCAATGCTTTTTTTTTAAATGGGGTAGAATTTCATGATCTGTGAAATGGTGTAGGTTTTTTTCAATTTTTATGAATTTAAATTTTTCATTAGTGCACTTAAAGATAACTTACCTCACAATTTGGTCTAGGTTGTAGGGTTTTTGATCCTTAATCAATTGTCTAACCCTAAAATTTGATTTTTTGTTGTGTTTGGAAAGTTTCTAACATCTCTTGGGAAGATCTTATAGGATTTATGGTAAAAAAAATTATGAAAACAACTAACACCTTTGTTATAGGGAAGACGATCGGTCCAAGATTTTTGGAGCAAAATTTGTTTTATTAACTTAGGAAAAAATTTATTTTGGTGCTCTAAAAATAACAACTCTCACATTTGATTTTGTGTTGCTAAAATGAACCATTCTTAAGTTTTCTAAGTTAGGAATTTCCTTTTGGTGCTCTAAAATGAACAAACAACAACTCTCACATTTTGATTTTGGTGCTATCTAAAATGAACAAATTTGAAGTTTTTCTAAAGTAGGAACTTTCTTTTGGTGCATTAAAATGAACAAAAACAACTCTCACATTTGATTTGGTGTTGCTAAAATGTGTTGAAAAATGAGGTGTTTTCTTAGCTTAATACTCTGTAAAACTTCAATATTGCTGTTCTAAGTAAGTCTTTTCTTTGTTACATAAATTCTTTATGGATGATTATCTTGATTAATCCATTTTACTTTTGTAGAATGTAGAGAGAATTATTACAAGTTGATAGAAGAACTAGACAGGATATTAGAAAGATTACACAAGATGTACCGTGGAGAAACCCTTTCGAGAAAAAACTCCACCAAGAATTATTCTATTATTCAAACTCTGAATTACAATAGCTCCAATTCTTGCTTGAGAATGCTTCTTCTGTCTTCACCAATCTTCTTCACAACCTGCAATAAAACTCTCACAACTCTATTCAACTTGCTTGAGATAAATAGACAATATGCAACCTTGTAATCTCCAAATGGTGATAATTACAATGCACAAGCTCAAGCCCTTGAAAAGGTATGCCATATTGCTTCAAGTTGAGTTCTACCATGAAGACCAAAGCTTAGAACACGTGCTTTACCCATTTGGGCATCCCAAACTAAAGCTACAACTCATCCTTCACTTCGGTGATAATTACAAATCTCTTCCTCAAATATGGCGCCCAAAAGAGGGTCCCACTTAACAGAGCCTTCAAAAATATCTTATCATGCATTGGAGTTAATTCCAAGAAAGCATCTTAGGTGCCCAAGTTGGCTCCAAGTGATTTCTAGTTAACTGAAACATTTACTCAATACCATTCCCAAAGAATGTTCATTCCTTGTTAACTGGAGGTAGTCCCTGTTATCTGTCATACAACTCAATGTTATTAGCCATGCATTACAAGTTAACTGAAGCTAACTAAATGCAACTCAAAATAACCAACATGCATGCAACATGCACTTGCATGCAACTGAAGATAACTGAATTGAACTGAACTGAACTGAATTGAACTGAACTAAACTGATTCTGAACTGAACTGAACTGAACTGAACTGAACTGAACTGAACTGAACTGATCTGAACTTAACTTAACTGAACTTAATTGAACTTCAAGCATGCAAACATCAAATCCTAACTCCTAGGATCTTTACATGCATTCAGAAGTGTTAACTGTTACTCCGTATAGTTAACTGAACACACTTAGGTGAGTTTCACCTTACCATGTGTGCACCCACATGCTCCTATTATTTAGGAATAACTACAAATGTCAATTTCATGATTTATTTCATCTAAATAATTAATCTCATCCTAATCTTAGTGTTGTTGAACACATTCCAAGAATCTAGGAGATACGTGAAATAATTAATGTTTAGGATTTGCAATTAAATGGCATCCTATTTCCAACAAAATGAACCATTTTTAAGTTTTCTAAGTTAGGAATTTCTTTTTGGTGCTCTAAAATAAACAACAAAAACTCTCACATTTCAATTTTAGTTCTATTTAAAATGAACAAATTTGAAGCTTTCTAAAGTAGGAACTTCCTTTTGGTGCTCTAAAATGAAAAACAACAACTCTCACACTTGATTTGGTGTTGTTAAAATAAACCATTTTGGAGCTTTCTAAAGTAGGAACTCTCTTTTGGTGCTCATAAAAAGAACATAAAATACTTCAATTTTGGGCTCTAAAAATGAACACATTTCATGTTTTCATAATTAGGAACCTTTGAATTTGGTGCCTAAAAAATAGCGCAAACATATTTAATTTTGTTGACACACACACACAATTTACATTTGTTGACTAGTTAAGACCAGGCCTGATTTTCTTAGGAACACTTCAATTTTGGGGCTTAAAATGAACAAAATGTTTTTGTTGCTTTCACACCATTGCTATCTTAACTGCTTGATGTCCTAAACACTTCAATTGGTGCAAAAAAAAAAAGAACATTTTGTTTATGTTATTCACATATTCTTGGGGATAACATCACTTGAGGTGTTTAAAATAAATCAATTTGCTATGAATTGTATGTCGTGTATTAATTGATTGGAAAAGCTAAATGTTTTTCTTCTCCCCTCACACCTTTTGGCGATCTTGGGTGAGCAAGGAATTTTGAGCTTTGCACTTTTTTCAAGCATACCTTCTTAGAGGGCCTACCTATTAAGACACATCCCACACTGGAGAACTCATAGGCGACCCAAGCGGTACTTTCGTTCTGGACCACTATATAAATATTTTGTGAGTGTGAGGAAAGTTCATCACTCGTTGGGTACAGATGTCCTATACCAACGTATTCTTCCTTAGTATCCTTGTGATGCGTAAAAACCTGAAAGGGCGGGAAGCTTCTTAATTTAATAAAATTCTGCATGTGTAGGTGCCCGAAAATAATATCCCCAAAACATGACTGAGATCCAATTATTTTAGAAGCCACCCTATTATCCAAAACATTATTTGAAAGTGGTGTATCAGAATTTACTTCTGAGAAGTTACTTGCCAAGTCCGACTACAGGCCTATGCCATAAGTTGCATGTAAAATCATCTCTTCAGAGCATGAGGTAGGCCCAACTAAGAGGATGGTTTCTCTCCACTAGGATTGTAAAGTGCTTGTTAATGTTAAACTCACCCAATTACATTAAAAAACAATTGTGACATCAAATTATGTATTTGATTTAAAGAAAAAAGAATACATCAAAACAAACATTGAACAAGATGGTCAAACCACAAACCCTTTGAGTTAGTGTATACTTGTGAAAGAAGCCCTATGTTTGCACTACTTGAAATGATTTATCCTTAAAGGTTTCCGAACGTTTTGGTTTTTATTTTTAGGTTGCATTGATCAAAGTAAACACTTTGGTAACTATGGCTTGGGTGTTGTGATTTCACAACTTGAGCTATAGACATTTAGATCACATAACGTCCATGCTTTTGAGTTAGTCCAATGCTATTATATAATTTTCCATACTCAAGAACACAAAGAAAAAATACACAAAGGTTACAAATTGTCATTCCAACTCAATATTTTTCCTAAACACTTAGGGGAAAACAAACTGAAGTTGTTTATAAGTTCATTGCTTGAACAAAACACTTGGAAAATTAGATTGGTCACAAAGTGTCTCACCCATTATTCCCATACTACTTATTTGAAATCAAAATCCAACAAAACATTAGGATCATTCCTCCACTCAAAAAGTCTATGATATCAACAACTACTTGAAACTCACAGATAGTTCAAGTATCTTTCCCATAACATATCCTCTAGACCAAGAAGTGGAATATCAAACCTAGTTCTTCAGCATTTTGATTTCTGAAAAGTAGCCACATTCCAAAACAACACTCAAGCCTTATGTTTTTTTAGTTTCATAGAAAACCACCCCAAAATATCATCACACCTTATGACCATCTGGCGACCCACAACTCCAATTCAACAACTAGACCTTGTAGCACCTATTATTCAACCTAGTCTCAAACACATTGAAGGTGCCCAAACCAACATCATAAGTAGTTTGAGAACCTTTATATTTGAGAAAAATGAGACACCTCACCAATTTCTCACCGCATGAATCGTCTTAACGAAGAGGAAGAAAAAGAAAACATAGCAGTCAGAAGACCCATATTACTACCTTGTACATGGAAATAGGTATTGAGTGACCTTATGATAGGGTATTGAACACCATAATTACCTCACAACACCATCATACCTTATGACCATTTGGCGACCCATAGCTCCCATTCAACAACCAGGGCTTGTAGCACCAATCTTTCAACTAGATAACACACATATTGAAGGTGCCCGAACTGACATCATAAGCAGTTTGAGAACTTTCATTTTTGAGAAAAAATGGAACACCCCACCAATTTCTCACCGCATCCATCATCTTAGATGAAGAGGAAGAAAAGTTAGACCTAGTAGCCGAAAGACCTATATTACCACCATTTGTATGGCAATAAATATGCATCCCTCATGATTTTTGGCAAGAAAAAGATCCTTAGGTCTGGCAAGAGCAAGATCCTTAAACGAAAATCTATACTTAGGCTCTCAAAGAATAGTCCTACAAAAAAATTTCCAAAGGTTTTTTCTTAAGGAGATATCACAACCGTCAAAACTGGCTAGATCACTTCTATTATCATTTTGCACCAATAGGCCACATCTTTTCCAAAGAATAGGGATCAGGAAAACAATCAAAAAAGCTTGGTAATTGTTTATGACAACCACGAGGTCACAACACAGAAAGAAAATGGAAGCAAATAAAACCAACACTAGCATCCCACCAACCAATGCCATAAACGATGAAATTAGCCCTTGGGGCTATAGGCCAATTGATCTTGCAACACCACAGAAGAGGCCTATGTATAGAAATACCTTCAGTGAAGAGGAACTGAATCGCAAACAAAAGGAGGTAATTGAACAAAACGACCAAGACCAAAACAGAGTGGTTATAGAGGAGGTAGACATAGAGGAAGAAATAAATGAGGATGAACTGTTCAAGCATTCCAACAACCCCAAGGTTCTTAAACTAATGGACAAGCTATTGAGAAAAGATCCAAAATCCTATTTCTTCAAGTTAGCACAAAGTGGTGCTAAATTACTGGTGGATTTCAACGTAGAAGCTCCCAAAGATGCCAACCTTATCCCCTTAGGGGATAACTCGATTGTAAGATAGATAACTGAACCTCTAGAGATGCCAAACATGCCACCTATGTTCTCACAAAATGATGGTCAACCCAAAGAGAACCCTTTATTCAGAAGACCAACTCAGGTTGAACAAGCATTAGTAGCACAATTGTATCAAGGAGGACCATCACAGTATGAACCACCAAACAACAATCCTCCTCTCAGATAGTATATACCTCAGAATAACTCAAACATTGACCCATCCCAAAACATTTAATACCTTTGACAGGGTGGAACATAGGGTCCCCCTCCCAATGGTCAATACCTTCAATAGGGTGGAACATAAGGTCCCCCTCCAAACAATCAGTACCACCTGTATCTAAGGGTTAAATTTAGGTTAGATTAGAGGTTAGCAAATCAAAAAATACTAAAAGCCAAAGAACTACAAAGTACAATGGAAGAAAACATAAATAAAATGATTATACCAGCTAATTGCTGAAACCTCCATGATTCATCTTCCTAGCACCTTCTAACTTGTTGGTTGACGTGTTGCCCTCAGATTCAACGTGCGAGCAATCTGAAAATGAAAGCCTAAGCCTACACAAGCTTTGAAGGATTTAATTAAAGTCTATGCCTATGCCTATGACAATATGACTCTAAAATGTAAAATAACTCTATGCATAAATGTGTCAGAATAACCAAATCTATGTGCGTAATCTAAAAATGTGAGCAAAATAGCATTTTATAGAAAATGCAATTTTGATTGGACGGATGAGATCGACTTTTGACAAAAACCTAAAATCAGAGGATGAGATTAAATCTGATAATCCCTAATAAGGGTTAGGGAAAAATGATTAAGTGAGTGGTCGAGATGTCATCTAAGAAGATCAAATCGGCGGTGGAGAATAAATGAGATAATTAATTTAGAAAAATAAAGATTTTTGAAAATCAAGAAGATAAAGACTGCCTGATTTATGAGATTCAAAAAATCCAGAAGATAAGAGTTGAACTGAAGATCAGCTTTGGAAAATCAAGAATTTGCCCGATTACTTGATTTTTGGAAGAATGTTACCATTTTGAATTAAATTAATTCAAAATATGGATTTTGTGAGATAATAAATAATCGATTTTCAAATTATTTACTAAAATGAACTGTTAGTTAAGAATGTGATATCATTTTAAATTATTTTATTTATTTAAAATGAGGGAAATATTAATTTTGACAATTAAATAATTAAAGATAATTATTTAATTTAGAAGATATGATTAATAATTAAATAAACTAATAAATTCATTTAATTATGAGAATTAGTGGCATATTAAATGAATAAATAAAATTTATTTATTTAATAATCAGGAAGAAATAAATGAAGAAAGGTAATTAAATAAATTAAGAAATTTATTTAATTAGGGGAAGACTTAGACAATTAATGACGTATTTAATAAATAAATAAAATTTATTTATTTAATAATCATGAAGAATAAGAGGACATGAATTAATTAAATAATTATGAATTATTTAATCAATAGTCGAGTGTGGACCAAGGACATAATTAAATGTCATAATTATGCTAGGACGAAAGTGGTAAAAATAGAACTTGCAGGCCTAGGTCATTTTCAAGTGTCTACATTTTTCCCCTCTTTGTCATAATGTAGCATGTCGCATTGTGACAAAGAAAATATGTCAAAAATATTCCCTAGTGCAAAATAGGATGAGAAAGAATGAGAGGAGGTAGTGGTATGCCCCTCGAGAGGACAGACGGGTTCTAAGAACACGAGTGTGCTCTCGAAATTGATGAGAAGACTAGAATATGAAGAGACAAAGAAATGTTAGTGCAAAAGATATGGATGATGATATGGATGCAATGCCTATATGAGATGGGTGAGAGAAGATGACAAGACTAAAGAAGATGCATGTTAGTTCCTAGACCAAATCCTTCAAAACATTACCATAGGACTTTTTATATTTATTGCTCTTAATCATCACTAGGAAGATTGTTGTGATAGCCAACAAACACCGTGATATGACATAAATCAAGGTGTGCAAGGTCGTACCATCACACAAAACAAGCAGTCACAGACAAGGATGATCATGACTCATACTAAGAGTGTTGTTGCCCCAGTCTTTTTGCCATAACCAACCACCAGAAAAAAAGACAAAAAGGACAAATCATGAAACATCGTTGCTTCTCTAAATCCTATTTTGACAACATCCTTGAGAACTAGCAACATGATTGTCAAAATACAACAATAAAGCCATTATCATGATACATTGTTGTTTTTCTAAATCCCGAAACTAGGACATCGCTGAGAAACTAGTAACATGCGTGTCAAGAGACAAGACAAACATCATGATACGTCGCTGCTTCTCTAAATCCTGTTGTTGGGATATCGCTGAAAAACTAGTAACATGATAAAAAAAATAAAAAATAAAAATCCAAGGACAAGATAAGACAATCATCATACGTCACTGCTTTTCTAAATCATGTTGTCAGGATCTCGTTGAAAAACTAGTAACATGATGAAAGTCAAAAGACAAGATAAGACAATCATGATACGTCACTGCTTTTCTAAATCTCGTTGTCAGGATCTCACTGAAAAACTAGTAACATGATAAAAAGCAAAAAGACAAGTGCCAAGTGTTTTCCCAATGTGTCTGGATACCCAGTGTTTTGATGTCAAGATGTTAGGTTTGACGATGTCGGGATGCTAGGGTGTCAAGGTTTTGACGATGCCAAGATGACAAATGTCGAAGATTGCCAAATTCAGGAAGGACACATCCTAGATAATGTTGATGTCGAGAGGATTGATCCCTAAATGTCAAAAGGAATCCCTCAAAAATGTAGAATGACAATGGCAATGCCTAGGAAGGACACATCCTAAGGCATGAATAAGAGAGATTGTTCTTTAGGACACATCTGAAGAATACTGATGTCAAGATGAGTGATCCTTAAATGTCAAAAGGATTCCTCAAAAAAAAGTCGGATGACAATGCCTAGGAAGGACACATCCTAATGCATAAATAACAGAGGCTATTGTTCAAAAGGACTCATCTGAAAGAATAACCAAGAGTTGACAATTTGACTGGTTGTGACAATTTTGACTTGTTTTGACCGATTTTGACCAAAGTTTGACTTATGTTGACTATATGTCGATATCTTTGACATGCTGATGTGATTGTCATGTTTGAATAAGTGATTGTCATACTTTGTTTTAATGATCTTCCTTGACCTGTAGACTTTTGGCATGTGTGCCAATGTAGTGCCATGAACCCTAATGGACTGACCTAGTGCAGCCTCGGGGGCTCATCAACAGATGGCCTTGCCTACGTCATACACTCAGAGACCTCGTAGTTCAATACAACCAATGACTCTGTCTTGATGACCAAAGATTGCACCATGATTCTATTTTGACAAACTTAAAAGGATTGACCTAATGTCTCGAGGACTTGAAAAAGAGTCTTGCCTACATAGCAAATGCGCAGAGACAACGTAGTTCAGACAAATGACGAAGACTTTGACTAAAATGGCGTACATAATGAAATGTGACTTTGTTTTTGGGATTTTGAGATAGTTTGATGGTTTGTTGTGGTTCCTTTAGGACATTTTTCAATTTTTAGGTCTTTCTTTAGGACATTTTGCGATGTTTTTGGTCTTTTTTCAAGAATTTTTGTATTTTTTGGTCTTTTTTCATGAATGTTTATGATTTTTTTGTCTTTTTTGAATGGTTTAAGAGGATCATGACAAATCCATGTGACTGATTCCTACACATGAGAATCCAAGGACAAACATGATTGTGCCCCTAGTCAAGTTGAATACCAATTGACAGGTGATGACAACGTTGTTTGACTTGGGAAGGATGCATCCCAAAACAACGTGAGGACGACGATAATGTGACAAAAGTAACGAGGTCTATAGTCAGGCCAGGAACAAAGTCAAGTAATGTTTTGGATAATGTGCTTGTATAGATTAGACTCGTTGCATTTGGAATGACTTGGTTAGGACTAAAAGGGATGATGGAGTATCCTTAGACCGTTTGACAAGGGAAAGCCAAAATAGATGACATACATGAAAGGACAAAAGGTGGGCTTGGTAAAGGACGGAGGACATGAGACTAAGGGAATTGTCATATGATATTCAAGGACTATGTCGCATAAGGATAATGAGGTTATGAAAGTAATGACATGACATTTCACAGATAATGTATGACCAAAGGATAGGCATGTCAAAAGTTTTTCCAAAGCATGATTTATGTGTGCCAGTTTTATGTCAAGACCAAGGGAGGTGGGAAAAATGCGTGGAAATGATAGGGCTTAGATGGACGTAAATGTAATGAGGAAGGCATGGGAAATGAGATGACTTTCCCCCAAGTGTAAAAGTCCACATAGATGATTTATTTTACACATGACGCCTGTTTGCCAGGTTTTCATCATGGTACTTATCTAGGGCGCCCGTTTGCCAGGTTTTCACCATTGGATGAAATTTTTCTCTTTACTATTTTCTTGACTTTTTGATTTTTTTGGTGTCACCAAGATGCCTGTTTTCCAGGTTTTCATCAGGGTGATGATGTTTTACATTTTTTATTTTATTTTTGTATTTTTGATTTTGTGGATAGCCTGGATGCTTTAGATAACCACTGACTGTTCTGAATCCACTGATAGTGCCGATGTAGAGACTGGTGCCATGATATGCCAATAATGACCTTGCTGAAGGAGTTGTCTTGTCTAGATCATAGTGCTTGCATACAACTGATTGATGTCATTGTGATCCTTTCTGATACTAGAGTTGGCCTTATTAGAATACACACATCGCAATAGAGTGCCATGAGATTCCTTATGGTAAAGAGTTGTTTCCAAGATGTGACGGATGTGTGACATGGGATTTTTGGACTTTAGGCGAGATGTAGGGTTATGACAGATGATGGTAGACATGGAAAAGTTGTTTGGATGTTTAGATGAATCACTTTTTATTTTCCAAACTTGGTATGGTGGATGACGGATTTTGGAGGGATGGCATTTGGAACCAACACCTTTAGATGCCTTGCTTGATGACCATTTTGAAGGAGGTGGACATGTGTTATATGTGGGAGTCCTCTTGTACTGTGGCTCCACATTGTGATTGACTTTTTCTTTTGAAATATTTTCTTTGCTTGATCCACTTGTCTTTGGGATCCATTTTAATTTCATTTTTCCACTTGTCTTTTTGTTTGATTCAATGGCCTTTGACATTTTATTTTTATCTTTTGATTTGTATGACTTTTGTCTTTGTTGGTTCCAAAGGGAAGGTTTAAGATGTTGAGAATGACGGTTTATCGTGTGGGTGGAAGGGTGATTGCAACAACCTTATGACAAGGATTTCTCATGGACTCTATTTTGACGTTTGTATCTGACAAGGTTGCCCCCATTATCGAGGAGGTTCCACTGACATCGTTTATTTTTCTAACTGAAGAATAGCCAAGACCTTGATGTATGTATTTTTCCTGAAGTTGTATTGGTTCTTGAATGCCTTGCTCATGTATGCCTATTCCTTTGCCTTGATAATGCATGCTTTGATAGATTCTATTTGTGATGGGGTATTTGTTGTTTTGAAAGCAAGATGCTAACCCATCATGATGTATGTGGACACTGTTACTTGGAATATTTTCATCTGCAAGGAAGCCTGCTCTGACAAAGATAGATGACCCTATTTGATAAAGTGTCTTAGCTTCATTGTCATGTTGGACATATTTCTGACTGATATTTTTGGTCTGATCTTGTGACATGTCAGGTTCAGATGATTCTATTGGTGCTTCCAAGTCGATGTCGAAGCCATCATTATGGTCAGTGTCATAGAGTCCAGTAAATTCAGCTATAGCTTGATCATTTTCAAATATGTCAATAATGGAAGACTCTTGTTCTTGAGGAATATTGTCTATGTGTGTCATGGAGGCAAGTGTCTCATTTTGGAAAATGTCAATAGTTGAGGCCTGTATAGGATTGGCAAGTGTTTGATCATGAATGGCGTAAAGGTCAAGGAGTGGATCGTTTTGGATTTCTTGGTCAATGGTAGGGTCTTGGTCAAAGATGGGGTTGTCATGGATTTGGACTTCTTGGTCAATGGGAGGGTCTTGGTCAAAGATGGGGTTGTCATGGATGATATAATTGGGAATATAATCATTGTCAAGGATAAGTATATTTTTGATGTCATGATTGTCTTGAAGGACTTCTTGGATGGACTGAAAGATAGGTCATGGGATGGACTACCTTGTTCTTGACATGAGGATGGCATTATAAGGTCATGCTTTAGGCTTTCGTTTTGACATGTATCCTCAAGTTTAGACAATGGGATGTACCTTGGAGTAATGACAAAATTTTCATGACTAGATGTGGCTTGTGAGGGGGTGACTTGAAAAGGATTAATGGATGAAGGACTAGGATAGGACATGGGGACTTGGACTGGACTAGTATGTGAAAGACTAGGATAAGAAATGGGGACTTGGACTGGACTAGTTGGTGACGACATAGGATATGACATAGGGACTTGGACTGGATTGGTGTAAGGTTGAATCAAATAGGACGTGGAGACTTGGACCGGATCGATATGGTATGATGTGGGGACATGACATGAGTTGGTAGATGGATGATAATGCATGTAGACTTGGATGGGATTGATAGGTGAAGGACTAGCATATGACATGGAGACTTGAAATGGACTAGTGGATAGTTGGCTTCCCTTGTCAAGATTAGGATAAGGGTGATAAGTGGACATTTTTTGTGAATTAATGGCAGGATTTATGTTAAGTGATTGTTGATGGTGAGGGTAGATGGATGGAGGACTTGTACTGATGGGTCATTGGTATGAAGGACATTGATTTTCGGTTTGGAGGAATTGGCTCCTAAAGTCTAAGGCTTTTTGGTATTGACCTCTACAGAGTAATTGGTATTCAACTTTACTCGCAAGCCTATCAATATTGTGTTGAAGGGAAGACAAGGTGGTGGATGTCATGATGTTCTTAAATGCAGAGTGATAATGATGTTTGTCTAAGGGAAATGACTAATGCAAGATGATAAAATTGTCAAGAAAGGATGTCAAATGCCAAGGTGACAACGAAGACTCATATGAAAATTTTGACTAAGGAAAATGACCAATGCCAAGTCTAGATGCCAAATGAAGACTATGATGAAAGTTATGACAATATTTTTGGATTTTTTTTTTTTTTTAAGGATAAATTATGCAAGGTGATGACTAAGATGACTTGAATGTCTAAAGAACGGAAATTCAAAGGTCTAAATGACTTGGAAGAAAGTTGCCTAACCAACCTATGCTTCTAGAAAAATATGTTTATGCATAGTTTGGATAAGTTTGACTTTGATTTCTAGTCTGTGACAGTGATGTTTTGTTTTGTTTGAATGTCTAAAAACACTTGGTAAGCACAATATTTTGGTGTATGCAAATGCACATGAGACAAGCACGATCCTAATAGGCCAATAGGCCAAGGGTTTGTATACTTGGTATAGCCCACCAATATACCCCAGATTGGTGCTAAAAACCTTTCCTTCTCTAGAGCAGATAGCTTAGAAGTTTGGTGGCATTGGCTCCCCTCCACAGCTCATTAATGTCATTCGATCACACCAACTTCAAATTCTTGGGTAGTGACTTCCCAAGAATTGCTATCTCTACTCAAGGGGGTCAGTAGTGAGTGTTTTCGGGCATGATACTGTACCCTGCACTATACCAAGCAACGACTGGAGAATGGTTGGCCTCTAAAACAAAAGGTGTTTAGAACGGACATTCCGTTCATAGGGCATGATCCATTCGGTGAGAGTCCCCTTTCGGATCCATCTTGTCAGAACCATATGCATGATTCTTGGGCTTTCCCCAAGAATCCACTTTTATATACCGGCTGGAAGTCCCTCGGGTTCAGGGTGCTACCAGTTTGAGTCGTCCTGGGGTGAGTACTTTTTCCCACCAGAACAGGCCCAAGTTCTAGAGGTAATAATCGTTTCTCTTACACCCAGGATGGCATGAATGCACAAGGGGAGAGAATAATTCGATTATTGCATCAAGGTGACAAAATTTGAAGACACTTGTAAATTTTAATTACCAAATGATAATGTGAGGAGGACACACAAGACACTTTGTTCTTTTTAAAAGTTTAACTTGAAATATGAAAAACAAAGTTGATTTTAAACTCATGTCGTGAGAATGCAAGTTCATTTTAACCATATGAGTTTCAATGCATGCTTGTGTTCATTTTAGCCCAATGACATGAAAATGCAAGTTGTAATTGTAAATTTTAGGCCCAATGAGTGATTCATGCAGATTTGTTGTTCATTTTAACCCCCATGAATGAAATATGCAATTTGTTGTTCATTTTAAGACCAAATGAGTGACATGCAAATTGTGGTTCATTTTATTCTCATGAGTGTAAATGCAATTTGTTGTTCAGGTTAGATTATAGGTTAGCAAATCAACAAAGACTAAAACCCAAAGAACTACAAAGTACAATGGAAGCAAACATAAATAAAATGATTATACTAACTAATTGTTGAAACCTCCATGATTCATCTTCCTAGCACCTTCTAACTTGTTGGTTGACGTGTTGCCCTCAGATTCAACGTGTGAGAAATCTGAAAATGAAAGCCTAAGTCCTACACAAGCTTTGAAGGATTTAATTAAAGTCTATGCCTATGCCTATGAAAATATGACTCTAAAATGTAAAATAACTCTATGCATAAATGTGTCAGAATAACCAAATCTATGTGCATAATCTAAAAATGTGAGCAAAATAGCATTTTATAGAAAATGCAATTTTGATTGGACGGACGAGATCAAATTTTGACAAAAACCTAAAATCAGAGGACGAGATTAAATCTGATAATCCCTAATCAGGGTTAAGGGAAAATGATTAAGTGAGTGGTCGAGATGTCATCTAAGAAGATCGAATCAGCGGTGGAGAATAAATGAGATAATTAATTTAGAAAAATAAAGATTTTTGAAAATCAAGAAGATAAAGACTGCCTGATTTATGAGATTCAAAAAATCTAGAAGATAAGAGTTGAACTGAAGAACAAATTTAGAAAATCAAGAATCTGCCCGATTACTTGATTTTTGGAAGAATGTTACCATTTTGAATTAAATTAATTCAAAATATGGATTTTGTGAGATAATAAATAATTGATTTTCAGATTATTTACTAAAATGAACTGTTAGTTAAGAATGTGATATCATTTTAAATAATTTCATTTATTTAAAATGAGGGAAATATTAATTTTGGCAATTAGATAATTATTTAATTTAGAAGATATGATTAATAATTAAATAAACTAATAAATTCATTTAATTATGAGAATTAGTGATGTATTAAATGAATAAATAAAATTTATTTATTTAATAATCAGGAAGAAATAAATGAAGAAAGGTAATTAAATAAATTAAGAAATTTATTTAATTAGGGGAAGACTTAGACAATTAATGACGTATTTAATAAATAAATAAAATTTATTTATTTAATAATCATGAAGAATAAGAGGAAGTGAATTAATTAAATAATTATGAATTATTTAATCAACAGTCGAATGTGGACCAAGGACATAATTAAATGTCATAATTATGCTAGGACGAAAGTGGTAAAAATAGAACTTGGAGGCCTAGGTCATTTTTAAGTGTCTACACCACCAACAAGGTGGACCATATGGTCCCCTTCTGAACCAGTAATACTAGCCACAAGGTGTGCCACATAACACCCTTTTCCAGTCAACCCATCAACAAGGTGTGCCAATAACGCTTCAACAGGGTAACCTTCAGTTTAGTCCTTCCCAACAACAAAGTGTTCCATAGAGCGCCCTTCCTTAATCAACCCATCAATAAGGTGTCCCAATAATGCATCAATAGAGTAACCTTCAATTTAGTCCTACCCAACAACAACGTGTGCCACAAAGCGCCCTTCCTCAGTCATCCTACCAACAAGGTGTCTCAATAACGCATCAATAGGGTAACCTTTAGTTTAGTCCTACCCAATAGCAAGGTGTGCCAAAAAGCGCCCTTCCTCAGTCATCCTACCAACAAGGTGTCCGGATAACGCATCAATAGGGTAACCTTCAGTTTAGTCCTACCCAACAACAAGGTGTGCCACAAAGAACCCTTCCTCGGTAGTCCTACCAACAAGGTGTCCCAATAACGCATCAATAGGGTAACCTTCAATACACTTCATCTTAGCAACAAGGAGCTAACCCTCCTTACACCCAGCAGGGACCTAACCTGTTATATGCCCAAAACAGTTACCAAGGTCTCATACCTTCACAATACCCGATATACGACCCAAACATGGTGAGACAACAAGGCTATTATGCACAAAACTCACAAAAAAATGTGCCAAAATGGACATGGAAATGAGGCTAGAGGCCGTCACCCAATAGGTAGCAAGAATGCAAGCCAAAAAATAAAAGAAAACCTATACAATCCAAGAGATATGCCCATTCTCGTTTGATCAATCTATCATGACAATACCGTTTCCAAAGAATTTTGAAATACCCAGGTTTGACAACAAGTACAAAGGAAGAGGGGATCCAGTAGATCATATACGTGATTTATCTGTATCATGCATGTAAGTACAATACAATGACTCATACCTCATGAGAATATTTCCACATAACCTTACGAGCCATGCTATGGAGTGGTTCACCTATTTGACACCAGCAGTCAAAACCTTTGATGAACTAGCTAAAAAATTCAAAGTCACTTCTCCTTCAACATTGAACAAGATTTTACTATCACAAGCTTATCCACGATCAAATAGAATCAAGCAGAATCTTTTATCTCCTACCTACAACGATGGAGACACAAGGCTAGTAGATGTAAATAGCCCATCCCCGACAAGGAATTGGTGGACATATTCATTACCAACGTCTTACCTGAGATCAATTATCAACTCACAATGTTATGTCCAATAGACTTTGAAGAAACCATTGAGAAGGGATTGAATATTGAGAGAACCCTCATTACAAGAGGTGCCTTTTAAAAAAATAGCTCAAAAGACAGTTCGTCTACTTCAAGTGAGAACCTAAAGACTAGGTTAAAAAAAAACATCACAAATGATGGAGTGGTTGATGCTAGGACATTATGGCAGGCACAAAACACAATTCAAAACAAACCACAAGTAGCATAGACAAGCTATGTTCCAAATAATGCACAAAATAACCAAAATACCTATCTCAAGAACAATCAGGTTGTGAACTCACAAATGAATTAGGGAGGACAACAGAGACAGTACGATCAACCAAGAAGGAAATTCATAGTACTAGGTGAATCACTAGAAACAGTCATGCACAAACTAGTACAACAAAACCTCCTCAAAACTAATGATCGTCCAAACTATGAGGAACCTAGTTTCAAAACACTATGGTATAACGTGAAGGACTTGTGTGACTTCCATATGATCAAAGGACACACCACAAACAACTGCATGAGACTCAAGCACCTTATCCAAGATTTAATAGACAAAGGGGAGATAGATGTTGAACATTGTCCTGAGAATAAGGACCTACAAATATACTCAAACCCAATCTAAAACCATGACAAAGGAAAGAAACAAGAGTACCATAACGCCAATTGCACATATGGGGACAAAATTTTAGGAACCCTCTCACAAGTTGATTATAATAGGGAAAAAGTAATAACTCTATGAGGTGGAGACAATAACTGTAATGTAACCACCCACCAAGGAAGAGTTACAATTCAAGGAGTACCACCCAAACCTACAATCAAATCACCAATTACTACAATATTTTGGAGCAATTAAAGAAAACACCTACCCATAGGGAAATACTTGATAAGGCATTGAAAACAACAGTCCCTGATGACCTCAATCCTAGTCAATTCCAAGCTATGGTTGGTAAGATCACACAAAGTAACCATTTAATCTTTTTTGAGAAAGATCTACCCCAAAGAACATTCCATAACCAAGCCCTCTACATAGAGGTTGTTGTTCATAAAACCATGGTTAAACGGGTACTGATAGATAATGGTGCAGGTTTAAACATCTGAACCTTAAAATTTGTAAAATAGCTGGGGTATTCTGACGATGTGATTGACAAAGGAAAGAGTATGACAATAAGAGCCTACAACAACCTACAAATAAATTTAGAGGGAATAGTCAGGTTACTAGTGTAGGTAGGTCTGGCCCTAACAGAAACCACTTGTTAAGTACTCGACCTTGAGTTGCCATAAAACCTCCTCCTAGGATGCCCTTGGATCCATGCATTCCAAGCAGTCCCTTCCAATTTTCATCAATGCCTAAAGTTTCCCCATGAAGGAAAAGAGGTAACACTATATGCCAATCCTGAACCTTTTCATTTTTGTACTAAGTTAGACGAGAAATACAATAAAATCCAATGTGTGCTTAGCGATGACATAACATTCCAATCCTTTTCTTATGTTGGCCCTTCAACACTTCCATCCACCTCAACAAGAACACCTCAAGTGGCCAACCAAAAATGGAAGCCAAGATTCAGGTACTTGACAAGGGTAATGAGAATTACTATTTCAACCAAGCATTTTGCATTGGCATGCTTCCGCCAACACCCAAAGTATATGGAGTTCCAAAAGAGATCAAGATAGTGCAAATGATTGCAAAGCCCACTATCATCACTAGGTGGGGAGATATGCAAGATGAAGAAATATTTGAGGACTTTTCATCTATGATCTACAAGGAGGACCAATAAGAACCAAAAAATCTGCAACCCATTTTAATTGATCCTACTACTAGAGGTTATCAATTAGTTAAACAAATGGGATATAATGGAAAGGGTGGCCTAGGGCTACACAAACAAGGCTGATCAAAGCCTATTATAGTAGAACAAAGGAAGAAGAATATGGGGCTATGTTATAAGCCAAAGGATGTGGTTATTCCAAAAACTGGACAAACCTCTTGGAAGAAGCGAGAAACTTCTACTAGCATTAAAGCACTGGATACCTATCATACCTTAGACAACAATTTACCCGTTAAAGACTTATTTGATAGCTTTAGAATTGATAGGTTCCCTCTCCAACATATTCAAACCATTCCTAACATCTGCTACAATTCTGGTACAGACTCTAATGAATACAAATGGGATTCTCCTTCCTTCATCACTGGATATGATTCCCCCACTTCTAGCAATGATGACCTAGACACTCAGTGGGAAAAAGATACCTGAGCCATATTAACCCTTTCGTCTACTTCTATAGGCTTTGTAGATCAAGATGATAAACTCCCACTCCAGTACCCATAACTCATAGATTGGGATCAACAACAACATACACCTGTTTTGGATCAATTCTAGAATGATGAGGCAATCATAGAGTTCATGGGACTTCGAACAAACATACCAGTAGGAGACCACAAAGCAAGATTCATCATGGAACTTAAACAAGAGGCATACTTTGGTGGAGTTATTGAGTCTTCCAGTCGCAAAAATGAAAGATAGAACATAAAAATATGGTCCCCTAGAGAAAACCACCTTGTGGCTCTATTGGATCCAGAAAAGAGAAAAATAAAGGACACATCTGAAGGTGAAAACCTCTCAAAGGCACTCAAGGATGGAAGATTCAATGTTATGAAATAAATTGCACAATAGAAGAATATGATATGAAATATGCTGCAAATACTTGATAATAACTAAGAATAACAAGCCACTTCAAGGGGGAAATCCTCCAAATATCTCTAATGAGAACACACTTCACAACTTGATGATGAAATAAGACTCACAACCTCCTATATATACCTATTTATGCCTAGGATATCACTTAGGCTGACTTAGACACACCTATATAAATCTTAGGCCAACCTAAACAACTAAATAACAATATACTAATGATAATATGACTTCATAGAGAGTTAAGATAGCCACAAGCCGACTATTCATAACCTGATGTACACTAATATTAAGGGCGTAGCATGCCCCCTTCTTCAAATAAGCATTGTCCTCAATGCTAATCAAGTTTGTATTCTTTTGAATAAACTCCTCGTCCTCCCATGTGGCATCTTCAACTAGTAAATTCTTCCATTGGATGAGATACTCAGTGAGAGTTCTATTCCTCAACTTCTTTGTGCCTGTTTGACGAATGCACTCTAGTTCCAAAATGATTCTCCCTTCTTCATTGAGCTCTGGTAGTGTTGTTTGAGTGGGAATATTATGCCCAATTACCTTCTTCAAACAAGAAACATGAAAAACTGGATGTATCTTTGTTGTTGGTGGCAACTCTAGCTTGTAGGCAACACTACTGATCTTTTGCATGATTTGGTATGGACCATAATACCTTGGAGACAACTTATTATTCTTTTTTTGTTGCTTTAGTGGGATTTTCTTATAAGGTTGCAATCTCAAGAAGTCCTAATCCCCAACTTCAAAACTTCTTTCACTACGATGTTGGTATGCCTGTTGTTTCATTCAATTTTGTGCCATGGCTAAATTCTCCTTGAGTCCTGAAAGTACTTGTTATTGATGAAGCAAGTGGTCTTCTACTGCCTGAACTCTTGGTGACACCTTTATTGATGATGTGATGGAAGGAGGATGATATCCATAAAGTGCCAAAAATGGAGACATTTTTGATGAGCTATGAAAAGAAATGTTATACCACCATTCTACAAGTGGTAGCCAATCTACCCAGTGA
Source organism: Sequoia sempervirens (assembly GCA_007258455.2). Classification (NCBI taxonomy): domain Eukaryota; kingdom Viridiplantae; phylum Streptophyta; class Pinopsida; order Cupressales; family Cupressaceae; genus Sequoia; species Sequoia sempervirens. The sequence goes on from VDFB02270651.1 coordinate 48,761,248, forward strand.
GACTGTTTCTCTGAAGTGAAACAACGTAGATATCCTTCCAAACACGTATTAACAACCTCAATTTTCCCATCTGATTAAGGGTGGTATGAATAGCTATGAGCCAATTGTGTACCCAAACATGAGAATAAATCTTTCCAAAAAGTGACTAGTGAAGATAGGATCACGATCACTAACAATAACTTTAGGTGTACCATGTAGCTTTTGGATATTCTCCAAAAAATATTTTGCCACTGCACTTTCTGTAAAAGGATGTGATAATGCAATGAAATTTTCATATTTAGTGAGGCGATCAACTACTACCATGATGAAATTATGACCTTTAGATTTGGGAGCCTGTGATGAAGTCCATGGATACCTCTTCCCAACGCTAGCTAGGAATAGATAAGGGTTGCAAGAGACCTGGTGTCTTAATTTTCTCCCTTTTATTCCTTTGAAAAATGAAACATTTAGCCACAAATTTTTGAACATCACCTTTTAGCCCTTCCCAAAAAAAATCTTGCTTGACTTGATGATATGTCTTCAAAAATCCTGAATGACCACCCACTGGAGACTCATGCAACTCTGTGAGAATCTTGTGTTTAAGAGTGGAATTCTTGTAGAGATACAAATGCTCTTTATACCAAAGAGTATCTCCCTTCCAACAAAACTTATATGAACTACTACAATCACTTTTTAATTGTTCAATGAGATTACTTGTCGCAACATCATTTTGCCACTTTGCTTTGGCTTCCTCCACCCAATTTGCTTGTAATATTGAAAGGGAACACAATAAGGCTTCATATTTCTCATCCTTCCTTGAAAATGCATCTGCTACAATATTTTCTTTCCCTTTCTTATATACAATCTCAAAGTCATATCCTAACATCTTAGTGACCCATTTTTGTTGCTCTTCAAAAGATAGTCTTTGTTCCAAAAAATATTTTAGGCTATCATGATCTGTCTTAACCTTGAAGTGTCTACCCAATAGATAAGGCCTCCATTGTTTAATTGCATGGAGTATTTCTAGCATTTCCTTCTCATAAATAGGTTTTAGTTGATTCTTACCCTTTAATTGATGACTCTCAAAAGTAATTGGTCGACCTTCTTGCATGAGCACTGCTCCTATCCCATTTCTAGAAGCATCACATTCCACAATGAATTCCTTGGTGAAGTTAGGAGTGGCAAGCACTGGAGTTGTACACATAGCCTCCTTCAATCTCTCAAATGTTGTATTAGTAGACTTTTTCCAATGAAAATAATCCTTCTTCAATAGAGTGGTAAGAGGTACTACTATATGACCATAATTCTTCACAAATCTTCTATAGTACCCTGTCAATCCCAAGAAACCCCTCAATTTCTTAATGGTTTTTGGAATAGGCCATTCCATGATAGCCTTAATTTTGTTAGGGTCCACCTTTACTCCTTCATGTGAAACTATGTGTCCCAAATAATCCACCTCCTTAAGACCAAAAGCACACTTGGATGGCTTAGCATAGAGTTTATGATCTTCAAGTATTTGTAATGCTTGATCCACATGTTTCAAATTTTCTTCCCAAGTCTTGCTATAAATCAATATATCATCAAATAATACTAACACAAACTTTCTCAAGAACTTCTTAAAAATGGAATTCATCAAACTTTGGAATGTAGATGGTGCATTGGTAAGACCAAATGGCATCACCAAAAATTCATAATGAACCTCATGAGTCTAAAATGTTGTTTTACAAATATCTTCCTCCTTAATCCAAATTTGGTGATAACCAGATCTAAGATCTAACTTGGTAAAATACATAGCTCATTCAATTCATCTAGAAAATCATCAATGACTGGAATATGAAACTTATATTTAATGGTGTACATGTTGAGCACTCTATAATCTAGACACATGCGCCTACTATCATCCTTCTTACGTACCATCACCACAGGTGAGGAGTAAGCACTTTGGCTATGCCTGATAATTCCTGCCTCTTGCATCTCAACATTTTTTTCTATCTCACTCTTTTGTATGTGTGGATACCTATAAGGCCTGATGTTCGGTGGTTGGCTCCCTAGAACTAACTATATGGCATGATCATGATCCATCTTAGGAGGAATTCCTTTAGGCATATCTCCAAGAACAACTGTGTGACGATCAATTATAGCTTGCAAATCTAGATGAGTAGGAGCATTAGATTGAGAGACTTCTAATGAACATAGCTGGGCCACAAATACATCCACTCCTTTCTTAAGAAACTTTTTCATTTGATGAGAGCTTACCATTTGTGGGGATTTTTCCTTCAACCCCCTTAGTTCTACTACCCTTCCTTCTAATTGAAATCTCATGAATAGTTCTTGGAAGTTCATCTCAATTTTTCCCAATGTAGTAAGCCATTATACTCCCAAAACAATATTTGTTGCACCCATGGATATCGCATACATTTGGGTATCAAGTTGATAATCTTCCATGGATAATTTAATGCTATGAAACTTCCTTGAACAACTAACTGTACCACCATCTACAATCAAAACCTGAAACTCTGGAGCTAGATATATAAAACAATTTAGACGAGTAGCTAACTTTTTGTTGATGAAATTATGAGTACTACCCGAGTTGATCAACACTATTACCTTCTGCCTCTTTAAGAACCCCACCACCTTGAGAGTTTGTGGAGCACTAAAAAGTGAGAGTGCATGACAAGAAATTATTGGTTGAGAATAATGTGATTCCTCATTTGACTCCCTTTCATCCTCTAGTATGGGTTCCTCCTCTTCTTCCTCACTTGGACTTTCAATATAGAACAATTTCTTTTCACTGCATTTATGTCCTCGACTGTATTTGCTATCACAATTGAAACACAACCCTTTCACTCTTTTCTCCTCAATTTGTTGTGGATTCAACCTAGTAGGTTGTGTTGAATATCCTTTCTCTCTTGTCACATTAGCCCCTTGCTTCTAAGGAATCAAATACTTCTCCTCTACCCTACGTGCTAAGATAAAAGACTCATTTATGGATCTAGGGCTAAACATGTGTATCTCATGTTGAATGTGATCATTGAGATCCCCCAAGAATAAATCATTCAAGTTTTCCTCTGTAATTGTATCCACTCTTAAGGATAGATTTTGGAATTGCTAAATATAATCCTTAACTGATCCTATTTGTTGAATTTTAGCCAGTTGGCTGAAGAAGTTGTCTATCACGCTATTGCTATATTGTGCTTGGATTTCCTCCATAAAAATTGACCATGAGATCGTGAGCCCCTTTTTCCTTCGATGAGTGCAAAGCCAATGATACCAAATGAATTGATCTGGTTCTAGATATAGGGAAGCCATCGTGACCTTTTGTCCATTTGGGATTTGGTGTTCTTCAAAAAAAATCTCCATTTGGTTTATCCATGTTAGAGGATCCTTTCCATCGAACTTGCGCATATCCACCTTTGGAAATAAACTCCTAGATCCCATAGGAGTACTAAAGCTTGTGTCAATGTTAGCTGACCTAGAATTTTCACCTTGGTCGCTTGAGAACTTCTTTCTTGGTTCGGCCATGTAGGTGCTTAACATGTTTTGTATGTCTGATATATCTCCTCTTAGGTCACACATATCCATCTTCATTGAGGAAATGTATTCCTTGACCTTACTGATTTCCTCCTTAGGAGTAATATCCTCTATTGTTACCCCATCCTTATCAAGAGTCTTCCTCAGAGTGACAACATTCTTTTTGCCCCTTGTTGTAGGCCCCGTCATGATGGGAACCACTAATTTTGAAATAAATCACACAAACGAAACTTAAATTCTCTAAAAAATTTACTGTAACTTACTAGGGCCAAAATAACTCTCACCAAGAAATAAGCAGATTTGCAGCGTGGAGAGTGATAATTGTGAAAAATTTAATTTTTCATTAAATTTCTTATTTCTATTCCAATTCCTCCAATTTTTTTACTGTAATCTCCTTTATTATGTCTTCAAAAACCCAATAAAAATCAGACTCCAATTCGACAAGATGTGCGAGATATGTAGATTCCAAAAAAAATGTGTAGAAACCCTAATTATGCAATAATTCGCTTAATTTTGCTCCAATTCTTCTGAAATATGTACTGTATCTTCTTTAATATGTTCTTCAAAAACCCTTTAAAAATCAAAAAAAAAATTTCCAAAATCTGAAAGATATGCTCTTCCCAAAATCGCCTCCAAAATTGAGAAAAAACCTTGCCTCTACGGTGCCAAGATCATGCTCTGATACCACTTGTTATGAAATAACTTGCACAATAGAAGAATATGATATGAAATATGCTGCAAATACTTGATAATAACTAAGAATAACAAGCTAATTCAAGGGGGAAAACCTGCAAATACCTCTAATGAGAACACACTTCACAACTTGATGATGAAATAAGACTCACAACCTCCTATATAAACCTATTTATGCCTAGGATATCACCTGAGACGACTTAGACACACCTATATAAGTCTTAGGCCGACCTAAACAACTAAATAACAATATAATAATGATAATATGACTTAATATAGAGTTAAGATAGCCACAAGCCGACTATTCATAACCCGATGTACACTAATATTAAGGGCGAGCATTCAATCTCCCCATAACAAAATATTAGGAAAGATCAACACTACTAGTAGAAGAAGCAAAACCCATAAATGTTTTCATAGTAGAAGACCCAAAGATAACCTACCATGCTCCATCACTGGACCTAGAAGAAAAGGATAGCTTCATAGCTTTCATCAACGTACGAAAGATAAATTTTGCATGGACCTATGTTGACATGCCTAGACTAGATCCATCATTAGTAGTACATCATCTAGTTGTAATCCTTGGAGCAAAGCCTATCAAACAAAAACTTAGAAAAATGCATCCACATATAGCATTACTGGTAAATGTAGAGCTAAAGAAACTACTAGATGTGGGTTTGATCAAACCCATTGACTATTCGCAATGGATATCAAATCTAGTACCTCCTAGATACTACTAGATAAAAATCTCTCTAGATGACCAACACAAAACAACATTTACTTGTGCTTTGGGAAAATTTTATTGGAATGTAATTCCCTTTGGTCTAAAGAATGCAGGAGCAACATATCAAACAGCAATGACAACAATATTTCATGATATGCTACACACAATCATGGAGGACTATGTGGATGACATTCTAGCAAAATTAGTCAAAAGAGCAGACCACTTGACAAACCTGGCCAAGGTATTTGATCATCTTGAACAGTGCAATCTGAGACTCAATCCTAAGAAATGTGTATTTGGGGTAGCATCTGGAAAGTTGTTGGGGTACATAGTATCAAGAACAGGGATTGAAGTAGATCTGGCCAAAGTAAAAGAAATAATGGAGATGCCTTCACCTAAGACACTAAAATAGTTGAGAAGTCTACAAGGGAAGCTGCAATCCATCAAGATATTTATTGCACAATTGGTGGACAAATGTCACCCTTTCACTCATCTCCTACACAAGGACATCACCTTCAAGTGGGATGGGAGATGTGATCAAGCATTCCAACAAGTCAAGGAGTACCTACTTACTCCTCCTATACTCATGCCACCTATCCCAGAAAAGGAAATGACACTTTATGTGTCTACCACACAAGCAACACTGGGAGCTCTCTTGGCCCAACTAGATGATAACAATAAAGAAAGGGTAGTCTATTATATCAGTAGAAAACTGGTGGGTTATGAACTAAACTACTCACCCAATGAAAGAATGTGTCTCTTAGTCATGTTTTCAACACAAAAGCTAATACACTACATCCTAAATAGAAAGGTCAAGCTGATTTCTAAGATAGACCCACTCAAGTACTTACTAGCAAAGGAATCCCTGATAGGCCGAATAGCCAAATGGGTAATGATACTAAGTGAGTTTGATATAGAATATATGGATAGGAGAGCTATCAAGGGATAGATTATAGTAGACCAACTCGCCAAAGCACCCTTAGATGATCATAAACCTCTCATAGTGTATTTTCCAGATGAGAGTATCTTGATGACAAAATAGATAGACCAATGGACTCTATACTTTGACGGGTCCCATACTCAACATGGATCTGGAGCCAGTATTCTATTTCTCACACCACAAGGACATAGTATACCCAAGGCCTACAGGATTGCATTCCCATGCACTAAAAATATCTCAAAATATGAAGCTCTTATCACAGGGTTAAAAATGGCTATTGAATGGCGAATAAAAGAGCTACATGTCTTTGGAGACTCTCAACTAGTGATCAGACAAGTGAACGATGAGTACCAGACAAAAGATGAAAAATTGCTGACATATAAAAGGATGGTGGATAGCTTCAAGGAATACTTCATCAGAATAACCTTTGAGAAAATTCCTCGAATCAATAACAGAGCTTCAGATGCAATGGCAACAATAGGATCACTACTTGATATTCCACAGAACATGCCTAAATATGAGTTCCTCGTGGAATAGTTGTTGGTACTAGCATTCGACATCCTAGAATCAAAATTGGTATGTGTTGTTGTTGGTCCTAACTCCCCATGGTACCAAGATACCTTTGACTACATTTAGCATGGTACCATAACCATTGACTTAATGACCACCCAAAATAAAACCTTCACCCGTAGAACTTCCTGTTTTACCATCCTAGGAGATACCCTATATCGTCATAGTCTAGATGGTATGTTACTCTAGTTCCTCGATGTAGAAGAAACGCAAACAACTTTACAAGAGGTTCACAAAGGTATTTGTGGATCCCACTATGGCAGACTTAACCTAGTCTAGAAACTGCTCAGAACAGGATACTACTAGTCCTCCATGGAATAGGAATGCATACAGTATTCTAGAAAGTGTCAACAATGTCAGAAACACAGTGACCTACTTCATGCACTAGCACAAGAATTGAGACCTATAACCACACCATGGACTTTTTCACAATGGGGATTAGACTTGGTAGGCAAGATATCACCTGCTTCATCCAACGGGCACAAATTCATTATCACAACAATAGAGTACTTCACTAAATGGATAGAGGCAATTCCATTAACCTATATCACTGGAAAACAGATATCAAAATTCATTTTGAATTATCTGATCTGCAGGTATGGAATTCCCCAAACAATAATAACAAACAATGGAACCCCATTCAAAAATAAGGATGTCTAAGAGCTCTGTTCCCAATTTTTTATCCACCATCAATTCTCCATGCCCTATTACCCCTAAGGAAATGGTCAGGCTAATGCATCTAACAAAACCATACTGAAAATACTCAAAAAGACTGTTAATGAAGTCGACCATGATTGTAATTTGTAGCTAAATCTAGGCTTATGGGCCTATCGAACTAGCATTCGCACACCATTTTCCTTGGTCTATAGATCAGAGGCCATCTTTCCTATGGAGGTCAAAATCCCTTCATTGCGAGTTTCACTAAAAGGCATGGTCAACAATGAAGAATACAGGGTATCTAGGCTGAATGAATTAGAACTCCTAGATGAAAGACGTTTGAGCGCGTTAAACCATCTGCAATTTTATCAAAATTGACTCAAATGAAACTATGACAAAAGGATCAAGGATAGGAACTTTCAATTTGGTGAATTAGTCCTCAAAGAGAATAAAAAATACAACTAAATCAGGATGGCAAAGGAAAATTTGAACCCAACTGGTTAGGATCATTTGTCATCACAACAAGCTACAACTCTAGGGAATATTAGTTAGCTACTCCTGAAGGAGAACCTTTAGCTGAACCAATGAACAATAGCCACCTCAAGAAGTTCTACACATGAAGCACGTCAGAATACCCCAGGAAAAAGGATAAAATCCAAAAAAATAGAAAGGATTAAAAAATAAAAAGAAATCAAAAAGAAAGAAAAATAGTAAAGAGAAATAAAATGTTCTCTGAGTGAAAACCACTCTATGGCACTCTTAGAACAAGTACCATAGTGAAAACATGGCAAATAGGTGTTATGTTTGAATAAGACTTGCATCATTATCTATCGGTACTATCCACAACATCCACCCATTTCATTTCATAATAAAATAGGGTATCCAACAATGGCTTGTCATTGATTAAGGAAAGTCATCTTGTCTCAACTGGGGGTTGTTTCAAAAAGCTGGTCATGGATTAGATCTTTGAGCATCCTATCATGGTCATGAAAATTACAAAAGATCAAAAAACAATGGAAAATAGAAAAAAAATTCAAAAACATTTAGAAAACCACAAAATACAAAAACATTTGGAAAACATCAAAAATGAAATAACATCGTGGGGTTATTCCTTCACTCAAACAATCTAAGATATCAACATTTTCTTGAACCTCATAGCTAGTTCAAGTAGATTTCCCGCAACATATCATCTAGATGTAGAAGTGGAATATCAATCCAGATTATCATTGTTGTTTACCCAAAAATAGTTTATGCTTTGAGTCAAATGGTCGAACTACATGGTCTCTGCATGTACAATATAGGCAAGGCTTGAAAGCTCCCGAGACCCTAGGTTAGTTCCCTTAGGTTTCCAACATGCTTTATTTCAACTTAGTCAAAAAACACAAAATCCAAAAACAATCAAAAAATATAAAATCCAAAAACATTCACAAAACAGAAAAAGGTCAAAAACATTCAAACCAAGCGAACTATGAGCCTTTGCATGTACAACGTAGGCAAGTTTTATCTTTGATGAGCCCCCGAGGCCCTAGGTTCATCCCCTGAAAACAACAAACAAAACATCATAAAACTTAGAAAAATCAAAAAGACCCATGTCCGCCATCACAATTTGCAATAAGACATAATCCATAATAAATAGATCGTCACACTCACCCTTTGACAAAACAAACAAAGAAAGCATCAACATTGAGAACTTTCAAGCAGGCAATCACAAAAGAATTTGATGGAAAAATGAACTAAAACAAAGCCAAGTATCAAATACATATCTTTTTGACAAGACCCAACAACATCCTAAGATATGTCTTAATGGATTTGTTCCTACGATAGATAGGATCAACATTGAATAAATAGACCCACCCCAAATAGATAGGGCAAGTGATATAACAACATAGTTTTATCTTTTGTTATCTTATTTTTGTGATTTACATTATTGACTCATTCTCAAGATCTCTCGAGGATGTCCATAAGGATTTAGAGAAGAAGGAATGGGGGAAATTAGGCATCATTTCGATTTGTTGTTTGTGGATAGTCTTTTTATACTACCATGGCGAATACTTGCTTTGTTCTGTGTGTGGAAGTCATTTTTGGAATATTTTGTGTAATAGTGAAATGTTAGGTTCTTAATACCTCTTGTGTTACTAGTCTGACATGTTTTAAAGCTTGTCACCCATACACTCTAACAGGGTTTTCGTATGTCTGTTATGAGCAAGAATACTACTTGTTTGTAGAGTCAAAGTCCATGCAATAGATACAAAGTCACCTTGGTCATTAATACCCTAGTGCATCATATCTATTTGCTATATCAAAAAGGATTGTTCAAACTGCAAAGTCTCTAAAGAAAAGAAAAAGCAACTCATCAACTACTACAAACATCACATTTCTATCTATCATCATTATTTCTTCTAAATTAACATAACATTTCTATCTGTCATCAATATTTCATTTCTATCTATCATAAGATATTTCCTCTAACATCCACCCTTCATAGCAATTTCACTCATACCATATTCATCCTGCATCCACAATGTCATCAGTACATATCATGATGATAATAAACCAATAAAAACATCATATATCGTCATCACATAAGCATAAAACAAGAATGAATTGAAAAGGTATATATCATATATATCAACATCAATAAAGAGAGTACATCATCAGTGTGATAGGATATAAAAAATCATAATACGAGGCCTCGACTAGGCCGATGAATATATACATACAAAACACATGTCTACAAAATTCCTCTAAGAAATGAACAACATGAAGGTCAAGTACAAAAGTAAGACCCTGAAAGGAAGGACGAAAACCCTAATTTCACCTAGGAAACCCTAATTTCTACTTGGGGAAACTTCCTACTTTCAAATTAGAAGCTCTCAGAAACATCAGAATGAGAAACAAAGGACCTATAAACCTGATTCTACGACCTAAACACATCGAAAAGGAAATAGAACAAAGTTGTGAGCCTAACCTCAAAACTTGAAATTTTCGGTCAACCTCTCGAGGGGGCAGCATAGAAGCCTACCATCATTACACGAAACACCAAGGCACGGTGGGGAATAATTTTTTTTCAAAAACTTGATCTTAAAAATAGAATCTTTGAAACAAAGCAACCAGTACTTTGTATCAAAGAGGGGAAAAATGTAGACATGTAAAACTAACTTAAAACCTATCACACTTAGAATCAACCGGAAACATCTTGGAACAGCTCTAAATCAACTCGGAACATCTCAAAATGACTTTGAATCAACTCAAAACATCTTAGAACGACTTTGAATCAACTCAAAACATCTCAGAACGACTTTGAATCAACTTGGAATGACTCTGAATCAACTTGAAACGTCTCAGAATGACTCTAAATCAATTTGAAATGACTCTGAATCAACACTGAATCAACTCAGAATGTCTCAGAATGACTCTGAATCAGCTTCAAACATCTCAGAATGACTCCAAATCAAATCAAAATGTCTCAAAATATTTATGAACATCTCAAATCATCTTGAAATTATCCCATGATCATCAAACGACATCGAACGACATCAAACGACAACCAAAGCCCTGATTTCCTCTATTAATTGAATAATACAACATTATTTAATTAATTCACTTTTTCATCATTCTTGAAAAATTAAATAAATACTGTTTATTTAATAAAGTCTTGAAAAACCTAATTCTACTATTAATCGAATAATACAACGTTATTTGATTAATTCATGTTTCATTGTTTCGACCAATTAAATAAATTACATTTATTTAATAATATCCTAATCTAATCTTACTTCATCTTGATTAGTCAAACAACGTTAATTATTTGATTACATCACTAATTCACCTTATTCCTCAAAATTTATTAAATTATTAAATCATAATAATTTAATTATCACACTTTCCCTCTAAAATTTGAATAATCAAATCAAACTATTCAAATCAATTATCAAAAATCAAATCAAACTAATGCAACTCTATTTGCAAAAGTCAAAGTTGATTTGCACGTTCAACACAAAAAGAAATTAATTAATTAAATTAATTAATTAATATTCATCACCCACTTTTTGATTGAGAAAATCATGGGTTGCTAACTAAGCAATCTAATTTTGCTAATTTGACCATCTAATTCCTAACTCAACCCTAACTGATCAATCAATTGCTAACGAAGCAATCAAAACCCTAACTATCCAATCTATTTTTCAATCACCCTAATTGTGCAATCAACTTTGCACAATCTTCTCATGTCTAAATCCTCTCAACACATTGTGACCATTGATCTGGATATTATCCAATGCAATCTTGACCCTTGACTCAAAATCTCATTTGCTATAAAACAAACCTCTCCTCTCACAAAAAAGGGAATCAAAATTTTAACTTACCTTATGCAACAAAGTGTTGTCAAGATCACCATTGACATAGCTTCCTCATTTCTTCAAACACAAGCATCGTTCATCAAGATTTTGTGCCAAGCAATGGAGGCTTTGCAGTGATACGAACAACCCAACATCATGAAAATACACTCCAATATGGGATGGTAAACTCTTCTTTTGTTTGTTTGAATTTGTTTTGAATATCTTAGGATGTCATTTCATTCAAATAGCATAGATTTGTACATTTCACGAGTGATGGAATAAGATAGATTAAGTGTTTTGGATTAGATAGATTTCTGATTTCAATCTTGTATTTGATCGTTGCCTTCGCATTTTCCTGATGGATTCTTTCCCCTCACACAATATGTATGCCTATATGTATGTATGTATGTATGTATGCTTGTATGTATGCATGTATGAATGTATTCTTGTATGTATGTATGCCTGTATGTATGCATATATGTATTCATATATGTATGCCTATATATATGTGTGTATATGTATGCTTGTATGTATGTTTGTATGTATGAATGTATGCTTGTATGTATATATGTATGTATCTATGTATCTATGTATTTGCATGTATGTATGTATGTATGTATGTATGTATGTATGTATGTATGTATGCTTATATGTATGTATGTATGGGTTTTGGGTTTAGGGCATATAAGGGTGAGGGTATAGGTTATATGGATGAGAGTTGAGGTTTCAGGGTTAAGGGTTTAAGGTATAGGGTTGAGGGTTGAGGGATCAGGGCTTAAGTAATAGGTTGAGGGTTTACAGTTGAGGGATAATATTCAGTTCGTTAGGTGTATAAGATTAAGTGTGTAAGGTATATGGATTAGGGTTTATGGTATGGATTGAGGGTATAAGGCATAGGGTGAAGAGTTGAGAGTGTATGGTTTAGGGTTTAAGTATATGGTTGAGAAACAATATTTATGGTTTAGGGTATAAGGGTGAGGTTATAGGGTATAGGGATGAGTATAGGGTATAGGGATGAGGGTGTAGGGTGTAGGGTTCAGGGTTTAAGGTATATGGTTAAGGATTGAGGGATTAGGGATTAATTATATGGTTGAGGGTATAGGTTTTAGGGTTGAGGGTTTACAACTGAGGAATAATTATCAAGGTTTAGTGTTAAAGTATAGGGTTCAAGGTTTAAGGTTGAGTGTATAAGGAATAGGGATGAGGGTTGAGGGTTGATGGTTTAGGGCATAAGTATAGGGTTGAGGGTATAGAGTATAGGGTAGAGGTTTGAGGATTGAGAGATAATGTTTAGGGTTAAGTTTCTAAGGTTAAGTGTATAGGGTATAGGTCCATTAGGGTTTAAGATATTGGGTTTATGGATTATGACTTAAGTATAGGGTTGAGGGTTGAGGGTTGAGGGTTTAGGGATAGGGTTTAGGGTTTAAGGTTTGATGGTTAAGGGTTGAGGATTTAGGGATATGGTTCAGGGTTGAGGCTTAAGGGAGTAGGGTTTAAGGCTTAAGGCTTAAGGGTTTAGGTTTTAAGGGTTGAGGGTTTAATGGTTGAGGGTTAAGAGATTAGGGTTTAAGGCATAGGGTTGATATATTAGGGTTGAGGGTTTAATGTATAAGGTATAGGGGTGATGGTTGAGGGCTTGAGGGTTGAGGGTTAAGGGATTAGGGTTGAGGGTATAATGCATAGGGTAGAGAGTTTGCAGTTGAGGGTTGACAGTTGAGGTTTGAGGTTTGAGGGTTGAGGGTTTTAGGGTTGAGGGTTGATGCTTTAGGGATAAGGATTAGGTTTGAGGGTTGAGGGATCAGGATTTAAGGGTTAAGGGTTCAGGGTTCAGGATTTAAGGGTTGAGATTTTAAAGGATTGATGTTTAAGGGTTGATGGTTTAAGGGTTGAGGGTTGAGGGATTAGGGTTTAAGGGTTGGGGGTTTATAGTTTAAGGTATAGGGTTGAAATATTAGGGTTGAGGGTATAATGTATAGAGTAGAGGGTTTAGAGTTGAGGGTATAGGGTTGAGGGATTAAGGGTTTAATTTATATGGTTGAGGGATTAGGGTTGAGGGTTTAATGTATAGGGTATAGGGCTGAGGGTTGAAGGTATAATTTTTAAGGGTTTAGGATTTAATGGTTTAAGAGTTGAGGGTATATGGTTTAAGGGTTTAGGGTTTAGGGTTTAGGGTTTAAGGGTTGAGGGATGAGGGATTAGGGTTTAAGGGTTGACGGTTGAGGGTTGAGGTCCATTAAGGGTTTAAGGTATAGTGTCGAGGGATTATGGTTGATGGTTTAATGTATAGGGTAGAGGGTTGAGGGTTGAAGCTATAAGGTTTATGGGTTTAAAGGCTGAGGGTTGAGGGTTTAAGGGTTGAGGTTTGAGGGATTAGGGGATTAAGGGTTGAGGGTTTAAGGGTTGAGATTGAGTATTTAAGGTATAGGGTTGATGGTTTAATGTATAGGGTATAACATTGAGGGTTGAGGGTTGAGGGTATAGGGTTTTAAGGGTTTAGGTTTTAATGGTTTAAGGGTTGAGGGTATAAGGTTTAAGGATTTAGGGTTAAGGGATGGAGGGATTAAGGGTTGAGGTTTTAAGGGTTGAGGATTTAAGGTATAGGGTTGAGGATTTAAGGTTTTAGGGTTTAAAGGTTCAGGGTTTAGGGTTTGAGGGTTCAAGGATGATGGATTATGGTTTAAGGGTTAAGGGTTGAGTTTTTAAGAGTTGAGAGTTGAGGGTTTAAGGGTTTAAGGTTTAGGGTTGAGGGTTGAGAGTTGAGGGTTGAGGTTTGAGGGTTAAGGGTTGAGGGAGGGTTGAGGGTTTTTAAGGGTTTAGGGTTTAAGGGTTTAAGGTTTGAGGTTATAGGGTTTAAGGGTTGAGGGATTAAGGGATTAAGTATTGAGGGTTTAAGGGTTGATGGTTGAGGATTTAAGGTATAGGGTTGAGGTATTAGGGTTTAGGGTCTAATGTATAGGGTAGTTAAGGGTTGAGGGATTAGGGTCAAGGGTTGAGGGTTTAAGGTTTAGGGTTGAGGGATTAGGGTTGAGGTTCTAATGTATAGATTAGAGGGCTTATAGGGTTGATGGTTGAGGGTTGAGGGTTGAGGGTTTAAGGGATTAAGGGTTGAGGGTTTAAGGGTTGAGGGCTAAGGATTTAAGGTATAGGGTTGAGGGTCTAATGTATAGGGTAGAGTGTTTATAGGGTTGATAGTTGAGAGTTGAGGGTTTAAGGGATTAAGGGTTGAGGGTTTAAGGGTTGAGGGTTGAGAGTTGAGGATTTAAGGTATAGGGTTGAGGATCTAATGTATAGGTTAGAGGGTTTATAGTTATGGGTTTACGGTTTAAGGGTTGAGAGTTGAGGGATTAGGGTTTGAGAGTTAAGGGTTGAGGGATTAAGGGGTTTAGGGTTTAAGGTATAGGGTTGAGGGTCTAATGTATATGGTAGAGGGTTTTCAATTGAGGGTTGAGGGTTGAGAGATTAAGGGTTTAAGGGTTGAGAGGTTAAGGGTTTAAGGCATAGGGTCGAGGTATTAAGGTTGAGGGTTTAATGTATAGGGTAGAGGGTTGAGGGTTGAGGGATTAAGGGTTTAATGGTTGAGGGTCTAAGGGTTGAGGGATTAATGTATTAAGGGTTTAAGTTATAAGGTTGAGGGATTAGGGTTGAGGGTTTAATGTATAGGGTAGAGGGTGGAGGGTAGAGGGTATATGGTTTAAGGGTTGAGAGTTGAGAGATGGAGGGATTAAAGGTTGAGGGTTTAAGGGTTTAGGGTTAGGGTTTAATGGTTCAAGGATGAGAGATTAGGGTTTAAGGGTTAAGGGTTGAGGGTTTAAGGGTTGAGGGTTGAGGGTTTAAGGGTTGAGGGTTGAGGGATTAAGGGTTTAAGGTATAGGATTTGGGGATTATGGTTGAGAATTTAATGTATAGGGTAGAGGGTTTAGGGTTGAGGGTATAGGGTTTAAGGGTATAGGGTTTAAGGGTATAGGGTTTAAGGGTTGAGGGTTGAGGGATTAAGGGTTTAAGGGTTAAGGGTTGAGGGTTTAGGGATTAATTTATTAAGGATTTAAGGTATAAGGTTGATGGATTAGGGTTGAGGGTTTAATGTATAGGGTTGAGGGTTGAGGGTTTAAGGGTTTAAGGATTAAGGTATAGGGTTGAGGGATTAGGGTTGAGGGTTTAATTTATAGGGTAGAGGGTTTAATCATGGATAGGGTACAAGGTTGCGGGATTAAGGGTTTAAGGGTTGAGGGATTAATGTATTAAGGTTTTAAGGTATAGGGTCGAGGGATTAGGGCTGAGGGTTTAATGTATAGGGTAGAGGTAGAGGGTTAAGGGTTTAATATATAGGGTAGAGGGTTGAGGGATTAAGGGTTTAAGGGTTGAGGGTTGAGGGATTAAGAGTTTAAGGGTTGAGGGTTTAAAGTTTGAGGGATTGATGTATTAAGGGTTTAAGGTATAGGGTTGAGGGTTTAATGTTGAGGGATAGGGTTTAGGGTTGAGGGTTAAGGTATTAGGGTTTAAGGGTTAGGGGTTAAGGGTTTAGGGTTTAATGGTTGAGGGTTGAGGGTTGAGGGTTTATGTTATAAGGTTAACGTATAGGTTGAGGGTTGAGGTTGTAGGGTATAGGGTATAATGATAAGGTATATAATATAGTGTTAAGGTTTAGGATTTAAGATATAGGGTTGAGGATTAATGTATAGGCATTAGCATATAGAGAATTGTGGTGAAACTTCATATCACACACAAAATGAGACATACATAGCACTTACAAGATGTCATAATTGGCAGAAGAAATGTCTCATTGATGTACCTCAACCCAACCCCCTATTGACACATTATAAGAGAGAAAACCTTTACAAAATCAATTTTTTCAAAATGCGAGCATGCTTTGGAAAATTTGAAATATTATCATTTTAAGAGCAAGCCAAAAACATGCTCACATTATAACATGAGCATGTTTTGTCTTCCTCTAAAAAAGGTAAAAAAGGTATGACACTCGTGATCCAGGACCACATGCTTTGTTATTATCCTACTTGTGCACATGATTTAACAAAAAAATGTGTTTTCATGTTGTTGGGTAAAGCACATGCAATTCTAACACATTCCACCACATTTGCATCAACTTTACAAAAAAAATTCTAATTTTCCAACTTAGGAAGGAGGAAATAATATAGTTTTTACATCAAATTTTATTATATGAACTCAAATTTTCATGTTTGTAGTGTTGCAATGTTAATTATGATTGAATTATTATAATTTAATAGTATACATTGGTTAATTTTATAGTTTTTTAGTAATTCTATTAGAGATATAAAATTGAACATTGAAAATGAAGCAAGTTTGTGAAAAGCTCGAATTGTTGAGTTTGATGCAAGAAGAAAAAAAGACTACATGTAATTGGGTAGTTTCTCTAATTGAATCTCTGATTTTAAGGTATGCCAAGTATTTATACATGTTCTTTACATTTTCCTTCATTATCTTATGTTTCTTATCACTTCTCATCATACATGCTTAATAAAATGCTTTTATTTTGTTATCATGTTGATTTTGGGATTAGATTTTGCCAAGTATTTAAAATTATGAGTGCTCAACATACATATCCTTAATCAAATGCATTAGATTTTGCTAAGATATTAGATTAGATTTTGTTAAAATGCATATTATCCTATAAAATTTGAAGTGCTTTATGCTCCATTTACAATTTTTCCATGCTTCTTGTGAAATCATGTCACACACTTCAATTTTGTCAAAATTATGGAGTTCACTTCAACTTCAAAATGAAACTAATCGATGGAAACTTATTGTCAAACCCTCTATGACTAGGAAACAACTTCAACTTCACCCCAAAATGAGAATGTTGGTTAAGGTATGATATGAAGTGTGCAACCAACTTAGCACCCTTTCATATGAAATTACACTCAGATCTGAGTAGTCAATGCTCACAAGCATCAAACAAAAATGTTGATTGGATTGGAAATAAGTGAATAAATCCTTAAATACCAACAGATGTTAAAAAATGAAGCCCTAGGGTATTGAAATTACATGTATCTGATTTAGAGACCAATTTATCACCTTCAAAATGTATTTATTTGATTTTCTACTTGTTGGAGTAGCTTAAATTGAATGATATGCACATTTTTAGACCTACAATATTCAAGTTTTGTTTGGAAACAACAAATGTATATCTGCCATATGTTGTAGGAATCTCATATGGTGAATATCTAGCAATTTTGGCGGCTAGAGATTAAAGGAAACATGCCATGAAGGCTGCACAATGCCCTACAATTTCTCATATTTTATTTGGTGCTGCCTTATGATGATAAGAACCAACAATAAGAGATGGAAGATGACAAAAATGAAGTCCTAAAATGCTAGAGCTAAAGGATGAACCATTGAAAATGTTGGTAAATGTCCAAAAATGCCTCCAAACAAAGAAAAAATTGGATTAAACTTGCCCAAACTAAAGTCAAATTCTCCTCCAAGGCTGGTGCACCCAATTGAGTTTGAAGGTTCCTTAGTCTTTTTAGGATCAATGTTATTATTCTAAATATTTTAATTAGTAGGGTGTGGTAAAATAATATACTGAGAAACTTACACATCATAAGAAATAGATTTGATAAAGAGATCCACAATGTGACATGACACTGGGAACCATAAAAAACCCTACTAATGACTCTTATAATATTAGCAAAAATATTCCATACTAATTTTTACTTTATGTTTGGAAAAAAATTTAGTTTATGTTCCCTATGAGCCCCATTTTTCAAAGATAATACACTTTTTTTTTTTTTTTAAACTTTATCAATTTCAACACCTCTTATGTTGGTTTGATAGTTTGATCTTATGTTGGTTTGATCAATGTCCTCATGCTCTTTGCTGCCCTCTTCATGCCCTTTGCTACCCCTCCTCATGCCTCTTTTAGACTGTCATATATTGTGCGTACCATAATTTCATGACAAATTTTAGATTTGTGTAAGTTATTTATTTACTCTATAGTATTATGGTGGAACTAATATTTATCTCTTTTTCATGCTACAGATAAAATTCATCGTCATGCCAAGGAAATGATCAAGGATTAAACCAACACATGGAGAGAGAGAAGCTAAGAATAAATAAATAAAAAAGAACATATGAGGAAACTTCATGAGAAGAGGAAATTGGACATAATAGAAGAAGACATGCCAATTGAAGAGGAACATGAACCATCAACGAGAGATATGGTATTGGTGGCACAAAGGGAATGAATGCAAAACCTTCATGTAATGAGAGATTTGAATCCTGTAGTTGGAGACACATCCTCTACCACAACTCAAGATGGAGGGACACCATCTACCACATCTCAAGTTGAAAGTACATCATCACTCACATGTGAAGGAGGTACGCCATCTTTCCTATCTCAACTTCAAGATACATCATCTATTCCATCTCTGATCAAAGGTATGCCATCTATCCCATCTCATTTAATTATTGATGAAATTCCTAATTTTGAGAAAAATTTATCTTTGAGAACACCTCAAAGAATTTTATGTAGAAATCCCAAGTATTTAATTGATAGTGATGAGAATATTTACAACCAATGGAAGATAAGATTCCAAAATTTACTTGTAGAAGATATGCTTTTAAGATTTGGAGAGTGTTTTTTGAAAAATTAAATGAGAC
Source organism: Sequoia sempervirens (assembly GCA_007258455.2). Classification (NCBI taxonomy): domain Eukaryota; kingdom Viridiplantae; phylum Streptophyta; class Pinopsida; order Cupressales; family Cupressaceae; genus Sequoia; species Sequoia sempervirens. The sequence continues at coordinate 48,780,317 of VDFB02270651.1, forward strand.
TAGAAGATGTCAACTATTTGTTTAAATGATGAGAAATCTAAAGTATAGGCCCATTATGAAGATTCTTGGGCTAAGAACATCAGAGGCTTCAAGTGAAAAATCTATTGTGAAGAATTTAATGAGTGCATATGAGAGTGTGGGTAACACCTCACACACAAAATATAGTAATGTCACATGACATGTCATTACATTAAAAATAGTAAGTAATCAAACAAAGAAAGCTCATCTCATTAGAAATAAAATTCAAGCATTCAGAATAAATAGAAAAACTTTATCAAGAGCCCTTGGAAGGCGCCAAAGAATTGAAGACGCCGATGACAATGAATCATGGGCATTCTCGAGGAGACTACCACAAAAAGATAAACCAATTGTTGAAGTATTGAGATCACTAATTGAAGACTTTTGGAAGAATAACACAAGGGTATCTCTAAATCAAAGGGATGTGGTAAGAAAGAGAATTGGTAGTCAAAACTGTGAGCCACATCCAAAGCATTTTTTGAACATGACTCAAACACAATTTTTTGGTAAATTTCTAGAGATGTATCCTCAAGTTAATTTTTTTCAAAAACATTTTGAAATGCTAAAGCCTTTCTATGTCAAAATAAATCACACATGCACTACTTCTTGTTGTAGAGTACATATTGAGTTTTCTAACTATTTTGATGTTTATCGGTCTATATGTTCATATTTGTATATTAACTATAGATACCAAAAATTATTCTAGCCTATGAACTAACATTTTAACACTGATATTCGTTGTTCCCTAATGATTAAATAATGTTCAATTATTTAATTATTATCTAAAATCATATTTCCACTATTAATTAAATGACTATGTTATTTAATTAATTCATTTCAATTAATCTTATTGATTAAATAAATAAATACTATTTATTTAATTATATTATTAATTCTTAATCTTCTTGATTAAATAAATAAATCATATTTATTTAATTATATCTTTAACTTTTTATGCTTCTTGATTAAATAAATAAATCATATTTATTTAATTATATCTTTAATTATGTATTCCTCTTGATGAGTTAAAGAATTGCTTTAATTATTTAATTCTCCACATTCATCACTTTCTAAATTAAGTAATTAATTTATTATTTAATTATCCCTCTTCTCTCAACATTATCCATTCATCATGAATAAATAAAATATTTTATTTATTTATCTAATTCCCATTTGTGGATTCCTCAAATAATTAATTAATTTAATTAATTATTATCCTCTCATGCAAATCTAAATTTATCTTCTAACACACACTTTCTTTCACTTCACTTCTCATGCAACTAGTTAACTCACACTCAGTGAGTTATCTTCCACATAATTAAATAAATTTTATTTATTTAATCAGGTCACTAATTATTCTTTATTCTTCTAATTTAATTAAGTAAACTATTATTATTTATTTAATTATTTATCATTCACTTCTTCTAAATTAAGTAATTACATTAATTATTTAATTGTCCTTTTTTATCTCAAACATCATCCATTAATAAATAAACATTTTATTTATTAATCAATATTATCTTGCATGTTCCTCCAATAATTAATTAATTATATCATGCATTATTCCCTCAAATCCTAACACACACTCTCTCTTTATCAACTATTATTGATTGACCAATCTTCTAATCAATCAATTCTCTTAACTCCCACTTGCTCAAAGTCTTTTGATCAATTAATTGACTTAACATTTCAATCAATATCTCATGCAACTAGTTAATTGGAATCCTACGGCCAGTTACAGTTAGTTAATTGGGAATCAATTTCTCTCATTCATTCTCAACCTTTGATCTCAAAACAACACCTCATAATCTGGATCATTGATCTAATTTCTCTTATAAAACACCCTTCATCCTTCACATTTATTACCTAGAAATTTCATAGCTAATTCATGTCCATTTGAGCATTTATCTTTGCATCTAGGTCATCATACATCAAGCTTTTGCAAGCTATCATGGAGGCCTTGTGTTGAAGCAATCCAACATTTCAAACAACACAATTTACTCCACAATGTGATTAAGGTTTGCATTTCCTAGTTAGAATTCAATTTCATTTACTTTGAATATTTCATGATTTTGAATTCTAGTTTGGTTTTGTGAACAATTTCATTGGATTTATATGATTAATTGATCAATTGTTTAGCTATTTTGGTTTAATTTATGTCATTTGATCAATCGGTTTTATATGTTCACACTAACAATTTTTTGTAGGATTGTGGCATACATGCCCCACTTGCATCTTCAAGAGACTTCATATTAACAATTTTATGTGAAAGAGAGGAAAGCCAATTATTCTATAGGATATGCTTGGATGGAGCATGTCAGCATTGTGGTGGCTTGCAATGTATGTCAATATGTGAACATATGGAAAGTACACATGCAGTTGGAAATAAACTCTAGAGTAGAATTTGGAAAGTGTAAGACAATGGCCTACAATAAAAAATATGGTAAAGAATAAAAAATGTTATTCAAAAGATTCTAGTGTATCAGTTTATGTCTACATTCCATGATAGTATAGTGTATGAGTATGCAAGGAATACCCATAAAGTTGGATGGTTGGACTTGCAATTCAAGTTATGCAAGGACACATTTCCACTTAGTAGCATTAATTCAACCATTGAATTTGTAGAGAACTACATTCAACAAACACAACATGAGGTGCAATCACAGTATTACAACTCTACACAGGTTGCTATAGTTGTGCACATAGCATTCATTCATGCCAATGATAGTATAGAGGATGGAAAAAAGATCATAAGGGAGTATCATTTTTATATCAATGATGATTGCATGCATTATACAAAGTTTGTGCAACGTTTCTTTAAGGTGTTCTACCATGATTTGGCTAGAAGGGGCATATCATTCCATTAGCATATCATATGGTCAGATAATTGTGCATCACAATTCAAGAACTCACAGATGTTCTATTGGTTGAGCAGGATGCATAATATTATAGGTGTTCAACATATATGGAACTTTTGTGAGGTCAGGCATGGAAATGGGGAGCATGATGATGTAGGAGCATGTATCAAAAGAGCCATAGCATGAGAAGAGTTAAAGTATAAAGACAATGCAAAGTTGACAGATACAAAATCAATCATTGAGTAGTGTAATGCTTTGATAGGTCTAAGTAATGAAGGTAAGCCTTTAGTTTGTAGATTTTTTTGGTTAATAGATGATACTAATATTGCATAATATGAGGATTATTGTACATTGTCAAGATAAAGTGAGCTACACTCTTTCAAAAGCTCTAATGCAAGTTCATGGATATACATGGAAGATGACATGTTTTTTTCTTCATGGACAATTCAAGCCTAGAATGAGTGTGAGTCAAATGAGGTTTGATGAATGGTGGTTAAGATTTATAAGCCCACTTGACATGTATTAGCTCCCGATGACACTGGAATTGACACAAATGGAATCATTAGTTGATTTTGATCACATATCAAATCTAGTTCAATCAGATAATATATCTACTTGCATAGTTTATGAAATTCCTAATGTTATCTTACTTTGTAGTGTTTTTGTAATGTTGACTAAATTTATCTAATTTGTTGCACATATCAATGCAGAGCATGTTTATGTAGTTATTGTAGATGAAAACAATGAAGAGGGAACACATTATTACTTATGTCATTATGTTGAGGCCAAAAAAAAATTGGAGGCCCCAATTATAGATGGAGAAAATAGTGAATACCCTACAGGCTCGGTGGTTGCTACTGGAGCATGGATTAGAAGGTACCCACATAAGAGTGTTAATGTTTGGTTGTTTTAAGACTTTGAAACACACCAAAAGATTCTTCATTACTCAAACCTTGTCATAGCATCCAATGTTCATTTCATCAAATACAGGGGTAGACCTTTGAACAAGAACTTTTGGAAGGTGTGTGAGTCTAACCATGAGGCAATACTTGACACAATAAAGAGTAGAGCAGACCAAGATGATTAGTTGGAATAATTTGCAAGTATGCACATTGAATTTGTAAATTCATGTTATTGATATTAATGTATTGTAGTTGATAGTCAGACCTTTCACTATCACATTTCAAATTTACTTATGTTTTTATTTAACTTTTGCAGAGCATTATGGGAGACTCTTCTGGTGGGTTGGCATTTTTTCAAAATTCTGTGAGGGCAGGAAATGTTGGTTCTCCACCTAGTGGTAATGGGAGTAGGTTGAAAGCTATTGTCACTGATGGTGCGGAACTATTAGCTTACAGTGGGGCTATTGGCTTTGATGGTGGGTCCTCTTTTCTATCTTTTGTTCTCGACTCTTTGGGTTTGGGTGACAGTCCTCTTTCCAAACATTGTGTGGGGGCTATTCCTCCTCATAATGTGAGCATGTCCTCTTCCCCACATCCAAAGATTCCTGGAAAAGGTGTTGATGGTGAAGTACATAAGCATGAAAAGGTCTTTTCAAATGGACCAAGTTGGTCTAGCCTTTTGGGTGCTAAACCTAAAGGGAAGAGCTCCTTGGGGCTGGTCAAATTTTAGGCAAATCTGGTTATTGGAGATTACTTAGTGTCGGTTCCTGATTACATTATTGAGAATCAGTTGGTTTATATGGACCTTACTCTGGTTGGAAACTTTATGGGTCCTCACCCTAATGTCGAGTTGGTCCACAATCTTGCTTATAAATTTTGGAGGATGAAAGGCCAGGTGGAGGTAGCTGTAATGGCTAAATGTTTTTTCTCGCTCTCCTTCACTTGCAACAAGGACACAATCATTGTTCTTACTAGAGGGCCATGGTTAATCGGTAAGTCATAATTGGTTCTTAAGAAATGGGAGGCTAGTTTTAACCCCAGTTCTTGCTCTTTTTCCTTTACCCCAGTTGGGTAAGGCTCCCTGCTTTGGCTCTGGAGTTTTGGGATGAAAAAGTGTTTGCTGGCATTGCTAATATGTTTGGTAAAATTCTATGCATTGATCAAATGACTGCTTCCAAGAAGAGGTTAGTCTATGCTCATTTTTGTGTGATTGTGGATCAATTTGTGGAACTGTTTGAGAAGGTGATGATTAACTCAAAGCTGGGGAGCTGGAACTAATGGATTGAATATGAATCAGTACCCTTTGCTTGTTTCCACTGCAAAAAGGTTAGGCATTGGGCTAAGAAATGCCCCTCAAAGGCAAAACCTATCCTGACTCAGCCATGTATGGAATGGAAGGAGAAATAAAATGTTTTAGAAGCTGATGTTGTGGAAGGGGATGATGTTGCTAAGCATCATTTGACTTTGGAAAAGTGGGTCATGGATACCTCTTGTAAGGAGGTGGGTATGCCGGGAGCGGAGAATTTTGAGGTTGAGTCTCATCAAGGTATTCGAGTTCTGTCAGGGGATAATTAGTTTGTGGAAGAAGGGGAAGTGGTTGTTGGCGAGGAGGCTCTTCCATCTAATGGGGTGGAGGCACCAAAAATAGTTGAGGTGGTGGAGGCTATTAAGGATTCATCTACGCTGATGATTTCTCCCACAAATAGGGAGATGGGTGGTATGGAGGCTATCTTGCAGGAGCACCCTAGAGCTATTTCAAATATGGTGGTCACCTCTTCTTTCAATGGCTACGAGTTGGCAAGCTCACAACAAGTCAAGGAACCTCCCTTTTCTCTGGTCAAGACTAGAAACAGAAAGAAGAACCCTTCACCTCAAGGGGTTACTACCAGGAACTGGTCAAAGGCTGACTGTGGCTCAGAACCAAGGGGCAGAGGGAGACCCACTCTACTTCAAAGTAGGGAGAAGGAAAGTAAAGCTGATATTGCTGACAGCTCCCAGAAAAAATTATTTGAGATGTGTCCTAAGGGAACATCTTAGACTCATCTATGAAGATTCTATCATGGAATATTCGAGGGTTGAATAACCCTCACAAATAAGATCTCCTTGCTAACTTAGTGAGGGATCATAAACTAGATGTGACCCTGATTCAAGAAATGAAAATGTCTATTGAAAGGTTGGAGTTTCTTAAGAAAAGATTATTTAAGGATTGTGTCCTTCATGATTTTGATGTGGATGGTGCTTCCAAGGGCGTGCCTAATTTTTGGAATATGAAAGTTGTTGTTGGGAAGACCATCTATGGGGTCCCTAATCACATTGCTACATCCTTTTATCATAACAAAAGTGATTTTTCCTGGGTCATTTCAAAAATTTATGAACCTAATGTCAAAAGTAATTGAAAGCATTTTTGGGGGAATTTGTGTTCCTTCAAAGTTGATTTCCCCTCTAAACACTAGTTAGTTATGGGAGATTTTAATACTCTGTTGAGTTGTGATGATAAGTTGGGTGGCTCTTAGATTGACGGTGAGAGCAGATTCAACTTGATGTCTTTTGTAAATGACAATGCTTTGTTCAACATTGATTTGTGTGGGGATTTGTACACTTGGTCGAACCGTAGGATTGACGATGCTTTGATCTAGGTTAAGCTGGATCAGGCCCTCCTTTTGCATGAATGGTTGGCTCATTTTTCCTGTTCCCTCTCAACTCTTACAAGTTTAGGTTCAGACCATTTTCCTATTTTCTTGTGGGCTGAGGTGGTTGGTCATAGGAATTCTTTTCCCTTCAAGTTTGAAAAAATGTGGATGTCTCATCCAGAGTTTAACTCCAAGCTTGCTTCTTGGTGGGATATCCAGGTGGATAGATCGACTATGTACAAGGTGGCCAAGAAGCTTGTTGTGGTTAAGGCTAATGTGAGGAATTGGAATAAGGCCTCTTTTGGCCACATCTTCCAAGAGAAAGCTTCTATCAAGGTGGATCTTGATATTCTTCAATAAAATATTCAAGTTTACGGTTATGATGCCAATCTGGTAAATGAAGAGAGTGTGCTTTTGTCATGTCTCCATAATATAGTGGCTAGGGAGGAGGAATTTTGGAAACATAGGTCACGGGCGGTGTGGCTTAACTGTGGTGATAGGAATACTAAATTCTTTCATCTCAATACACTTAAGAATCATGCCTCCAATTGAATCAAGTGCATTCGTCAGGATGATGGGGTGATTGAGAATGAGGAGGAGATCAGGCAGGTGGCCATTGCTTTCTTTTCTAATCTCCTAATGGATGATTTTTCTCCTTTCTTGGATGCTCAGTATCAATTGCTGGAAGTTATTCCTCATTTGGTGACAAATGATCTTAATCGTATGCTATGTGGTATCCCCTCTACGGAGGAAATTAGGAATGCGGTTTTTTCCTTTGTTGGGAAAAAGGCCCCTGGCCCTAATGGGTTCCCCATGTTCTTATTTCAAGAATTCTAGACTATTGTTTCCAAGGATGTGGTGCATTCGACTAAAGAGTTTTTCGGCAGTCGTAATTTTCTTAAGGAACTAAATGCTACTTTTTTGGTGTTGATTCTGAAGATCCCTAGGGCCTTGACCTTTAATGAATTCAAACCTATTAGCTTGTGTAATTCAATTTATAATATTTTCTCCAAGGTTCTAGCGATTAGGTTGCAGAGGATTCTGCCTCTGATTATCTCTCCCAACCAAAGTGGCTTGTTGCGGGTAGGAAAATTCTTGACCCTATTATCACTGTGCATGAAAACATTCTTTCATTGATGTTTAACAAAAGGGTTGGATTCTTGTTAAAATTGGATTTGGTTAAAGCTTATGACATGGTTAATTGGTCTTTCCTATATAAAGTCCTCTATGCTTTTGGCTTCTTTGACATATTTGTTCAGTTGGTTCAGAGCCTCACTTCGATGGTTTCCTTTTCTATGTTGGTGAATGACTCTCCCTTGGATTTCTTTAAGAGCTCTTGGGGGGTGTGGCAAGGTGATCCAATTTCACCCTTCCTCTTCATTATTTTGGCTGAAACTCTAGGTAGATCATTGCAGTTGATGCTTTCTTCAGGAGCCCTGAAGGGTCTAAGACCCTATTTCTCCTTGCCTCCCTATTCGCATCAACAATTTTTTGATGACACTTTGATCTTGGGTGAGGCTTCTATTGCGGAAGCTAGGACTATTAAATTTACTCTTCAAAAGTATGAGGTGATGTTTGGGCAACTGGTGAACCTCCCCAAGAGCACGATCTTCTTCCTCAACACCTCAGAAAGAATAATACATAGAATTACTAGTATCCTTTACTGTTTTGTGGGATCTCTCCCATCTACCTACCTTGGTTTGACTCTTGGAGCTAATTCAAGTCATGAATCTTTTTGGAATGGATTTTTTGATAAATGTAATGCAAAGTTGGCAGGTTGGAAAGGTTCTTTGCTTAGTCAGGCTGGCAAATTGGTGCTCATCAAGTCTACTTTACAGAATCTCCCAATGTATGATCTTAGCCTCTTTCAAATGCCTCACAAATTCTGGGAGAAGATTGAGAGTGTCTAGGAAAGGTTTCTTTGGTCTAGTGTGGAGGACAAGAAGAGATTGAGTTTGGTGTTGTGGGAGGAGGTCTGTTGTTTGAAATTCCAAGGTGGTTTGGGTCTGCGCAGAATTAAATCTTTCGATTTGGCCCTTGTGGCCAAACAACTTTGGAATTCCCTTTGTGGTGAGAAGGATTGGTTGGAGATCCTGGCTTCAAAATATCTTGCTCAGGTGAATAAATTTTGGGAGTTTTTGAATGAGGATTTCTCTCCTCCCTCAGGTTCTTACTTCTGCAATCGCTGATCAGATCAAGAGGTGTTATTTCTACTGGCATCCAATGGTCGGTCAGGAATGGTTGAGATATTCTCTTTTGGGATGATTGGTGGTTTGGACATGGTCCGCTACGAGATTCTATTTGTGTAGATCCATAGAGGGATTTGTGTATTAGAGAGCTTGGGAGTCATGTGGCTAACTATATTGTGAACGGGGAATGGAGGAGGATCCATGAGGTGTTTCCTAAGTTGGTGGATCTTTTTAATGAGGTATCTAAAATTCACATCCATTTTTCCCCCCCAGAGGGACAAGGTGATTTGGAGAAGGCTCCTGAGTGGACTTTTTTTGGTGGTGTATGCGTTTAATTCTTATAATGATATTGTGGGACCTAGGCCGCCATGGGGATTGGTGTGGTCTTCCAAGCTGATTCCCAAAATCAACATGTTTTTGTGGTTAACGGTGTAGGAAAAGATCTTTACTATTAACAATCTATGGAAAAGGGGGTTCTTCATGCCCAACAGATGCTACCTATGTAAGATGGATGTGGAGGATAGTTCTCACCTATTTATTGGTTGTAATATCTATGCCTGGGAAGTCTAGTCTCTCTTTCTCAACTTTTGAAGAGTGGATTGGATTTTCCCTTTTTCGGTTTGGGAGCTTTGGCTCCAATGGCATGCTCCTTCTTCTAATCCCTCCTTGAGATTGCTTTGGTCTTTTATTCTCCCTCATATTATCTAGGGTTTATGGAAGGAGAGGAACAACATAATTTTTAGGGATGCTTCCCTCTCTCCTCTCTCCCTTTTTTTCAAAATTGTGTCATCTATCAGGGATAATTTTTTGTTGGTGGTTGAGAAAATTGATATTCCAGGAAGAGTGACAATTTCGGATTATGATGCTTCAATGGAAACCCATTGGAAACTCTCTTGTGATATTGCTAAACCCTTGAAGAAGGCTAATTTGGATAGGGAAGGGATTGTTTGGTTTCCTCTTCCTCTTGGTTGGCACAAAATCAGCTTTGATGGTTTGGCTAAAGGAAATCTGGGTCCTATTGGTTGTGGGGGAGTGTTGAGAGATCACAATGGTAGGTTAGTTTCAGCAGTGGCTCTCCCTTTGGGAATCCAGACAAACCACTTTGTTGAAGTTGTTGCAGCCTATCATAGTATCAAGTTGGCCAAAGACAAGGGGATCTCTAAGCTCTAGATTGAAGGGGATTCCCTAAATATTGTTAATTTTCTAAGGAAAGGGTCCCCCCCCTCTTGGACTATTAAAAATTTCATACTGTATGCCCTTACCTTAAGGCGAGAGTTTGATAAAATTTATATTTCTCATGCTTATAGAGAGGTGGATTCTATGGCTGATTGATTGGTGAATTTTGGGGTGACATTGGCAAGATTTTGGGAAGTGAATGGTGTCCTTCCTATTGAATTAAGAACTCTAATTCATAATGACACACCTTAGCATGTTGACGTTGGCCACCTCCTCGACTTTTGGAATGCATGGGAATTATGGAGTTTTTTGGATGATTAGTCTCTTCACGTAGATGATGCTTATTGGAATTAGTGGTCATTCAAATCTAAGTTGTATGAGCCTCTTCTTCATTATTGCTATCGGTACTGTCCCTAGTAGATTCACACACTTTCTGGGTGTACATCTTCCTCTCGCCTCTTTCTTGTGAAGAAATCAAAGCCAATGCCGACATCTGGGCTATTCTGCAGAGTGGTGGCATGACCCCTTTCATGGAGAGGCTGCATGGCTTTAAGGCCAGTGTGTCCAAAGATTTCGTTGATGCTTGGCATGGACACGTGCTCAACATGTTTGGTAGGGATACTACAATCAGTGAAGATTTCATTACAGAAGTGATGGGTATGATGATGGAAGGCAAAAAATTCTATAGGGACAAGAATCTCTCACAGTCGGCTAGGAAAAATTTTCTTCAGGACATAGTACAAGATAAAATGGTTAGATTGGATTGTGGTGGGTATGACAAGACCAAGATTAAACCTATATGGCAAGATGTGGTGGTGACGTTGATGTGGTACTTTACCCTTGCAACAGATACATGGCACTGTATGGTCACCATTTCGTGTTGCTAAATCACTTTCAACATGGTAAGCTTGTGTCCTTCCCATTTTACCTTTTGATGTCTTTGGAGGAAGGAATTTCGAATTCTAGGAAGAACCCTAGAAACCCTTTTCTGCATTAGGGTTTGATGTTGCTCATTGTATATTTTATTAAAGCTAACTGCATTGTTGGAGCTCCTCGATCCCCTATTTCAAAAAAGAAGAGGAAAGGGAGTGGGAAATGTTAGATTGAGGAGATTCTAGACAGTGAGAGAACAAAAATTGAAGAGGAATCATAGGGTTGGTCTAATGGATATGACAATGACCTTGATTACATGCCCTTGTCTAGAGGGCTGAAACCCTCAACTTCCAATGCAAAATCTTCCCTCACGCATGTTAAATGCAAACTCAAGGAGGATTTCATGGAGGGTGTTGGTTGTTTTTACTGTAACCAGGTTGGTCTTCTAATCTACCTATGGAATTTCCAATTCCAATCAAGGGCAGCTTGAAGGACCTAGACCAACTGACGAGGATTTTAAAGACCTCCTACACTTTGGGCTCTGCAAGACCTAGGAGGGTGATCCCTTAATGTGTTTACAACCTCTGCACCATTATCATAAATAGCATTAACAACAACATATAATCTCATTTAATAACTCAACATAATAGGATAATACCGAATAGAATTGGCTGTTCATCAATAATATCAACTATTTAGAGCATGAGATAACTACAACACATAGGAATTTAAAATGATTTTGAATTTATAAAACATTTCTGAGATGCACTAAGCTGCAAGATAAATCAGTGCCTCATTCAGGGCCATGGAGTCAAACACATAAAAAGAACTCATCAGCAAATGGCATTAAACTAGTGGATTTAAATTGTTAATGCCTTGCATCAACTGTTAGTGCCTTACACCAACAATCCCACTCCTATTATCAATCAAATTCTCCTTGCCAAATCCAACCTACACACTTGAAATCACTGTTATCTGCTCAAAGTATTTAACCATTTCCTTGAAATAGACCCATAAACAAATAACACAATCTCATGAAATTTGAGATGACAAACTCAAAGATACCTTGTATTATTGAATTCATATGATTAAACTTGTACAAGTATGGAGACAATTTGAAGATATTCATGAATGTGCACACACTTTTATGATTTATTTGCATAAACTGGCTATATTTGCTCATGAAATCAAAAATTATAGCTTACAGACTCAAGAAATGACTCAGACTTAGCATTTTCTATCTACCCAGCCCCATACAAAACCTCAGAACCTTGAATAATGAGAAAAGAAGAGAAGAAATAGAAGAATAGAAGTATCCAGAAGAATCCCTAAAGCTAATCCGGAGATGCCATCTAGAGACCTCTTCATCGTTGATCAACAAAATGCAAAGCATCTCTCCTCTCTCTTCATAAAACTTATTTTCCTCTTCATCTGTGCCTATAAAATGAGTAAAATTTCACATAGAGCATTTTTCCATGCTTTTATTTCTTGGGCCCACCTTTATATTTCATTGGTATATCACCTTAAATGTTTTTCTTTTAATAAAGCAAATGAAACATTTTAAAAAATATCCCCGCCCCCTTTAAAGCTCTTGACCTGTGAATGAGACTTGACCTGGGCCCACTGCCATGTGTCAGCCAGCCCACTGTTTTGCAGGATTTAACCATCGTGCACCTTGAGATCACAATTTGGTGGGGAATGGTTGTGATTTGCCCGCATTTTCACCTCCATTTGTTGATCATTGATTTCAACTTTGCATCTTTCTCATTTTCTCTTTTCCCTAATTCCTTCATGTGCGTTTCACGAACTCTGTAATTTCATGGTGGAAGAACATCCTTCATCTTCATCAGATCATAGTGATTGCACTTTGCTCTTAGTAGAGTAGATCAATCCTTCTGCCTTCATTGTATTTGTTCACCAGTTTCAGAGGTATTCCACAAATCTGCATTAGCCTCTTCTTAGCTATGTGTGGCTTACTTCTGCAAACAGACATTTGCTTGAAAGCTTCATTGGATTTGTTAACATTTATTCTTTGTTTGATAGGCTTCCTCCACATTTGACTTAGTTTCTAAGATATTTAACGCCTTTACCTTGTATGCAGGCTGCAAGCAATGGCATTCCTCCCTCTGAAGCTTCAACCGCGTGCCCTATTCCCTCGAAACATCGCTTGTGCTATGTTTGTATGTCTTCACTGTGGCAGTTGAATCCTATAGCGACCTCCCTGTTGCACGGTGTGCCTGAAAAAAGCTCTTCTGTCATTGGTGCTTTGATGGAAGCCCATATCCTGGATTTTACATTTGCTATTAAGTTTTGTGAGACCTATTAACAAACTCATTTTGCATATATCATGTATGTTGTGTGTTCCTCTGAGACCACATTCAAAACTATTTTCATGCCCCAAAAGGGTGTACCTTGTTGTTATATCAGTCTGCTCCATCTTCTATGCTATGATAAGTATCCATGACGACGCCATCTTTAGTTGATGATTGCATTTTATACCTGTGCAAACTTAGTCGCGCCCTTCGATCTTACTTGCTTGAAAATATTTAAAGACTTTTCCAAACTTCCTATTTGGTGTGTATTTTTCCATGTCATATGTTTTCTTTAAGGCTACTAAAGTCTTTTAATACCAAGTGCCTCCTTTAACTGGTGCATAGCCTTCATTTCCTTGCGTACTTCGATGGATATCCATCATCTGGCACCAATGTTGCAAACCATTTCCACTGTGCTCTGATCTTTGCAATAGATAGACTTATGTATATTCCTGCTCTTATTGTGTTTCCTTGAAGTTTCTGAGTCTCATTAAACAAATTTGGATTTATTTCATTGTATAAATGTACCAAATGCCCATCTCTAGCTGTGTAGAGATCTCTTTGCTCAGTAATCAATGGATTTCTTTGGAATGCCACATCAACCCATACAACTGAAAACCAAGTGGCGCCATCACCCATGGTGTCCATTGAGCCCATGTTGCTCTATAATTGATATTCTATGAAGTCACATGTATCTAGCATTTTACCATATAATTCACATGCCTTTGTCTGTGCTTCCAATTTTGCATATACATCGGTCCCCATAGTGAAAAAAGTGGTGAAGAAAACCCCAGCAATGGTCCTCCTTTGCACTAATATGAACATTTGAAACATATCCATTTCCAACTGAAGAATGGCTTTAATGTTTTTCTCCACCAATTCTCTCATAATCAAAGAAAACACTTCAACCTTTGGGAGAAGCCCACCAATATTGTTAAAAGGATGAAGAATGTAGTGTGCAAATAAAGATCATCCTGTATGTGGATTATGAGCTTATAACACTAAGCAAAGGGGCAATATATTCTCATTCAATCCTTGCAACATTTAAAACATCATAATAGTGCAAAGCATGTCGGGCCCCATGTGGCCCGACTAAAAAAACTTTCGTTTTGAAACAACTTTTGTGTTCAATTGACTCTCTAGCAGTTTCTGAATGCTCCAAAGGTGAAAAGATGAAAAGGGTTTGCATTAAAACTCACTTTTGGGCACTTTTGAAAAATGAGCAAACAAGCCAAGTAAGTTGTGGGATCGGCTCTAAAACTAGGCAAATGACCTCCTGAAACTATAAAAACTTGCAAGAATGTAGACATTCCTCCCAAGAATACAATGCAAAAGAAAAATTAGAGGAATCAATCATGAGGCAAAATTTATTCAACCTCAAAGTTGCTCAGTTGAACTTTCTGCAACAATCAGCTGTTCAGAATCAATTGAAACTCACCCTGTTGCCATTTTGCAAAAATAGCAACTAACTCTTGGTGAGCTGCCACTGGACACACAAGCACATTTAGGCACACTGAACATGTGTGCAAGAGGTATTGGCTTCAATAATCACTGATCAAAAGATATTGACGGTCAAAGTTGATCTCTTTGAAATGCTGTCAAAAATGCAAATGCAAAACTGGAGAAATTGCATTTGGTTTTGATCTGCTAAAATAGCAAATCAGCTCATAAACCTCTGAAAACTGACATGGGAGTTCATCTTGGTATAGAGAATGAAAAACAACAATCATTCTGACATGACGGTCAACCAGTTGCAAAATGCAAGCTCAAACAGGAGGCAACTTGGCAAAATCGAAGGTTTGCAAACAACTGAACAGTGACAAAACCCTCCAGCTTCACTTTTTGAAACATTGACAAAACTCATCATGGGAAGCTAAAAATTGACATACACATTCACATAGGACACATGAGTGTGTCTGTAAAGGGATTTTGCCTAGAAATCAATGGGCTTCAAATTATGACCCTCCAAAGTAGGTCATTCAGGCAAGTTCATCAGGTGCACTTCTGAAAGTGCAGAGGCAGAATTTTAAAATGGGCATCTCAAATTTGAAAAATTTGAGAGTGCCAACAGAGGGTGTAGAGGAGGGACTTTGTAGTGGTAGGAAGGCTAAGGGTCGTTCTAAGGATGCGGGGGATAAATTTTAGGAGGTGGTGGAGGATATCCAGGGTGATGGGATGGGGAATGATGGTGATGGTGGGTCCCCTCATGCTGGTAAGGGGAATTATGTGGTCAATGTGGATGAATCTGCTAAGGTGTCAATGTCCAAGGATAGGGGAAAGGACAAGATTTTCCCTGATGTGTCTCAAGATGAGGATCTTTCTGTTGGTTCACAATAGGGAAGAGGAGTGTTTTGGGGGGCTATGGATTTTTCACAGGCATCTAGTTTGGTGAAAGAAGGGGTTGATATTTCTTTTAATTTACTGATGTGGCTAGTTCAAGAGGTGCAGGACCTACACAATAAGCATGGCACTATTTCCTATTACAACATTTCCACTTTATGTAGTCTTAAGGAGAAGGACTCCATCTTTGGGTTGACCAGGTCATTAAATTCTAGTGTTGGTTGTGTGGTGGACAAGCTGGCTAATTTGAAGAAAAATTACGGATCGAGGTCGGCATTGCTGGAAAAGTAGAATAGGTAGCTTCATAAGGACATGGACATGATTATTAATATTAGTAAGGAAAATTTGGAGGCTTCGACTGAAGTATGGTCTTCCTCAACCAGAAGGCTAAGGAATGGACGGGCAGAGGACTATTTAAAGAACATGTGAGCAAGGATAAGGGGACAGTGTTGTCATGGAAATGCATACCACAGACTTGGATGCTGGACCAAGTGTGCATACTCAGAGTAAAACCAAGAAATGCAAAAAAATCCCTGGATGAGATGTTGAGGATATCATGGAGATGCACGATAGGCTGGCGTTTAAGGATATGGAAGTGGGAAAGATGCTCAAATAACTTCTCTAATGGTCATTTTTTTTGCTCTGCTATTTTTTGTTTTTTGTTGTTGCTTTTCACTGATGGTTTGTTGATGTTCTGGTAATCAACTTGTTTTTGGTGTGTTGGGTGGGCAATCCATTGTTTCATCTTTTCTACCACTGTTCCTTTTTATTCAAGGTTTCAGGTACCCTTCAAAACTTGTTTATTGTTAATCCAAAACTTTACTTATGTTTTGGTTCCAAATTTCATATGGGATAGGAAGGAGTTATTACCTCTCTTTAACTTAAAGTTTCTCATTTTCTTGTTGCTATATTTTTACACATATATAGTGAATATTGGGCAGATTATATGCATATTTATGGTAGGTCTATTTAAAATGACCCATAGTGGACTTTGTTGTGATAAAAATTGCATTCACCATCTTTTATTGTGTTTCACTATCATGTCAAAATGACATGATGTGGTTCCCTCAGTGGTGGTAAATAAACCATCTTCTTAGGTGTAACAATTTGATATGACAATGTAATTTTGTTCAACTCTGTGTGATAAGTATGATCTACACTTTGATACTAATGCAATAGCTTTGTCTCATGTGTGGGTGTAAGTGTTGTCAAGATCCATTTAGGTATAATGATGAGTCTCTATATGAGTGTAGGTGGATTTTTGTAATCTCAACATAATATTGTTAGTGATAATATATTCCCCCTTCAATTGGTTGTATACAAAGTGTGAAAAAAATTAGAGTTGAAAAATAGTTTATGTAAACTACATGAAATCTAAAATTGAAAGCATGCAAGAACATAGATCATGAAAATTAATGCAAAAATCATAATTGATAACATCATGTAACAATCAATATATATTGAATGATAACTATGAAAATTATATAGACACTAGATAATCATCAAAATATAGAAGATTGATCCCAATAATGGTAAACAAGTATGATATAATGTGTAGGTACATAGGAGATTAGCATCAAGGTACATTCACATGTTTTGAAAAAGATAAATCATTTGCAATAACCGTATTATTTTTTGTCTTCATTTTATTCTGATATTTTTAAGATTCTTCTCTAAGATAGGGTAATCATGTTCTTCTATTTATTATGTGTCAGTTGTATAGTTCATATTTAGATTATGGCCAAGTTGATCAACAATTGTAGCACCTAGCGCTTGGGAATGACCAATTGATATTTAGATCTTTCGCTGTCACATTTCAACTTTATTTATGTAGAAAATAAAATCATATTTATAACATTTTATTTATAATGTCATTCTTTGAAAATTCCATTCTATTAGTGCCCTTACCCTACTATATATCATTCAACAAACTATATGTTTAAATGGTATCCTATCTAAAATCTACAAATCAAAACATAATCTTCAGCAACTAAGTCATTTAAGCTTTCATTTACAAAAACTAGTTAAAAATTTTAAACCTTATATTTGAACATCTTATTCGCATTCACATAAGAAATTTAATTAACTACTCATTCTTCCAAATCCTTCACCACTCTCCATACTCTCTGACCAACTCAAAGATCTTGTTTCACACCCCTGCATGTTGGAACATTCTAGGCTACATTGCACTGATGATTTCTCTTAAGATACCAAAGTGCAAAAGGTAAGTAAACTTTGATGAGATGTTACTTGGAAACCATGGCACTTAGATACATTTTGTCTAAAGGTACAAGGTCATGTAGGGTCCCTCTATAATAACCTCTCTCAATTTTCATACCTCTTGTTGTAAAAGGGAGATCGATAAGCATGAAATGATCAAACATGAATGAATTAAAAACTAATCTAATTCAAATGAAATATTTAGATTCATACCCATTACTCACGAAATGAAACTACGAATAAATGAAATCAAACAATGTAATGAAAGAAGAGAACATAAATTGAATTCATAAAACATAGCATTACCATCTCATGTTGAAGTGTATTCACAATGATGTTGGAACATTGTATCAATGCAAAGCCTCCATTAATATGTTACAAAAGCTTCGAATGTGTGTGTTGATTGAAGATGTGTGTCAAAGTTCTTTCAAGAAATTAATTTAATTTGAGCATTACTTTGTTTTGCAATGGATATCAATTCTTCGATAGTTTTTAAGGATGAAGATGATTGTTATATAAATTTTGTGTTTTGAAATGAACAATATTGAGATCACGTAGTAGAATATCCTAATCAACGGTTCAAAACCGATAAGAGGAATTAGATGGGAAGAATTAGTGGGTTTTGATTACATAATCGGTGTGATTAATGAAATCAATTTGAGTGTTTAGTAGAATTGAGGAAATCAAGTTGAGCCTTCAGTAGGATTGAAGAATAGATGAATTAGTCAAGAAATAGATGAATCAATTAGCCAATCAAAGTGAGCAGTCAGGGGATCGTAATTTGCTCAATCATGAAAGTGGTTGAGGGTAATTAATTAATTAATCTTTTTGAGTTTAACGTGCAAATCATGTTTGAATTTCATAAATAAAGTTGTATTTGTTTGTTTTGACCTTTTTGAATGATGTTTGAATAATTTATTTAATTATTCATGTTTAGGGGAAAGTGATTTAATTAAACTATTAAGTGGTAACAATTTAATTGATTTGGGGGAATGGGATAAATTACTAACATAATTAAATAATATCAGGAGGAATAAAGCTAGATTAGGACTTTATAAAATAAATGAAATTTATTTAGTTGGTCAAAAGTGATGAGAATGTGAATTAATTAAATAATGTAATATTATTCAATTAATAGAGGAAATTCAGGTTTTTTATATAAATGATGATTGAGGATGAATTAATTAAATAATGTTAAATCAATTAATTAATAGACAAATATAAAATTTGATAATAATTAAATAATAATGTATTATTTAATCATTTAGGGAAGAAGGGTAAAGTTAGTGTTGTTTTCCAGTCAAGATAATTTAGGGTATCTACATTTTTCCCCTCTTTGATACAATGTGATTTTGAGCATTGTGTCAAAGAAGATTAAAAAATTCTTGCTCAAGAGTTGTCCCAAGCACAAGAGTTGCCCTAGTATGCCCCAGATAGGATAACATGGTGCCCCCTCAAAAAATTTGGTGAAAATTATAGATAATTGAACCAAATTTTATAATAAGCTGATGTGATGCATTTAAGTGCAAGGACTAAAAGAAGAAAAATTAAAAAGAAGAAAATGTTACTAAGAAGTGAAGAATAGTTGATGTTAGTCATTGATGAGTTTTCTTTTGCTTTCATGGAGGATTCATGTCTTTAACAATCCTTCTTGATGTAGCAAATAGATATGATGCACCAGGGTATTAATAACCAAGGTGGCTTTGTATCCATTGTGTGGACTTCAACTCGGCATACAAAGGATATTCTTGCTCATACTAGACATAAAGAAACTTTGTTAGAATATATGGTTGAGTTGTGTTAAAAAAATTTGGGCTAGTTACACAGAGAGGTATGAAATACCTAACATGCAACCGCTACATGAATTATCTCAAAACAACTTCCATACACCAAAAAAAGCAAGTATTAACCATGGTAGTATCACAAAAAAGTATTACAAACAAAACTAACAAAAATTGATAGTCAATACCACCATTCCTTCTTCTATAAATCCTTATGGATATCCTCAAGAGATCTTGGGCATGTGGTATTACGATAAATCAAAAAAAGATAAGACGATATGAGCTTTGCTAGGGTTTTGTGGTTTTCTTGGTCACCCTTGGCCCCTCTTGCATCATATTGCGCATTATGAGTAGGAAACCCCTCTTTTCTTGTGTGTACGGTCAAATTTACTACATTTTTTGTGTTTTAATATGCCTTCAACTGACTCTAACCTGACAGTTCATACTGGTGTTAGCAGTTTGACGACACTGCTCAATGGCTCCTCCTCCAAACAAACATCCCCAAAAAATTGTTCTGAAAGTCTTTCACGAGGTAAGAATTCTGACTCCCCAGCTGATGTGATTTTTCCTTTACCAAATTTTGAATTTTCTTGCCAATGGCTTGAGCAACACACCCTTGTGGGTTATTTTTTTGGGAGGAATCCCCTTGAAAGTGTGCTTAAAGAATGGGTCAGCAAGGCCTGGGTCCCTCATGGGGTCCACCTTGATATGGTCCAAAATTTAACCAAGGGTTTTTTCTGTTCCACTTTGCAGAAGTCAATCATGTCTAAGCTATCTTAGCCCACAGTTCTTGGTATGTTAGGTCATCCTTGTTGGTTTTCCAGGAATGGACTCAGGATTTTGCTGTCTCAGATGACACTAAGTTGCAGGTCCCGGTCTAGATTGAATTCCCTAGTTTTCCTTTTCCTTGTGTGCCTTTTTTGAATCATATTGCATCCTCACTGGGGAGGGTCATTTGTGTTGAACCTGATAGGTTTCTTTAGGACCAGCCCCAGAAATGGGTATGTGTGGAGATAGACCTCTCTGAGGATTTGAAAGAATCCATTGATACTTAAATTGGAGCTCTCTGACATACCCAGAAAGTCACTTATTTTAATCTACCCAACACGTGTTATAGGTGTTAGTCGACAAACCACACGATTAAGGACTTCCCTTTGGAAGTGCCACGTACACCTTCTCCACCATGAGATACTGAAAAACCTCATCAGGTGGAGCCTTTTGCTGCCAAACTTGATGAAAAATGGACCACGGTTACAAATCAAAAAATAATTCAACTGGTTCTGGGTTAGCCTCTAAGGCCTCTGAACCATCGAAGGTCGTTTCAAAACCTTCAGGGAAGGGGACAGATGCTACTGTTGGAGCTAATAATGTGTTGATGTAGCCCAGGACAAAGGCAATGCCTCAGCTTGTTGCCGTTATGATTGCTCGGCCGAGCGTTTCTCCTCCCATGTTGGGAGCTCAAAGGTGGTCTCGAAGTCCGTCTCCACCACGTGAAGAGGGTGAATATGTGTAAGAAAAGTGGAGATTTTCTTCTCCTATTAAGGTTGGGACATTTCTACTAGAGTTTCTATAGAATAGTTTCTCTTCCCCGAATGAAGAGGAACCAGACTCCAACAATATGGAGTTTCATTCATGAATTTCCTCTCATGGAACGTTCAAGTTCTGACATACCTCTCCAGAAAGTATTTTGTTAGGGATACTTTGCGAAAATATTCTGGTATTGAAGTGCTTTGTCTCCAAGAGGTTAAAATTTCCAGATTTTTGCTTGCTTTGGCTTGTCATTCTATTTGGTCGACTAGTAAAATGTTTTGCACTATGCAGGAGGCTAGGCGTGGTGCTGTCACCCTTTTGTCCCCACGGTGGCATGCTTGTATGGTCGACCATGGGTCTGATCCCACTCATCAGCTCGTCTGGATTATTCTTAACATTGATAATCATTCCTTTGGGATTATTAGTGTTTATGCTTCTAATGATGTTGTAGAGCGCTCTTTGCTTTGGTGCTGGATTGTTGATTCATTTCCAGTTGCTACCTGGTTATTATGTGGAGATTTCAATATGGCTGAGATGGCGTATGACAAGGACAACACCCTACCTTTCAGATGGGTAGCTAGAAAATGGGATGCGTGGTTTTACATGTGCAATAAATTGGGGCTTTTTGATCCCAATATTGGTCACCGCCATTCTCATTCTCTCTGGCACACTTGGTGTAATTTTAGGGCCAGTTTTGACAGAATATTTAAGTGCCTTGATCTTACCATGATCTCAGCTCAATCTTTTTTCTCTTTTGATAGCTCTTCTCTATCGGTTAAGTCGTTAGTGGATGTAACTCTGTCCGACCACTTCCCCATTTCTTTTTGCAATGAATGAGAGACATGACAGCCTTGTACGTGTAAAACTCAATTTTTTTTAACACATCTCTGCTATGTCACAAGCCTACCTTGGCCCACATTCATAGAGTGTGGAATTTGCAATGTAGACCAGCTCATCATATAGGTTGGATTACTTGGTGGAGCGATGCTATCACATGCATGGATATATTTCTACATATTTATGGGAACCAACTGGCTATCTTTCACCGATGGTCTTATGAGGCTACCATCGCTGACCTTTGCTCAGCTACTAAAGCTTTGGCGGCCAACCCCTTTTCCCCATGATTGCAAGTCAGGGTGGCGGGATTAAGGCACAAAAAGCAAGTTGTAAAAAATTATGCTACGAGAGGTGCACAGATCAAAGCCTGGCTACATTGGCTAAAAATTGGTGATTGTGCCTCCAAAGAGTTTTTTTTGGTGTTGCATGCCAGACACTCATCCCTGAGCATTAAAAAAATCAAAGATGGAATTCAGGTACTCTCTGAGCTCCCTGACATTCTCCAGGACTTTGTGCATCATTATGAGTAGGTTTTCACTGCACAAGAACCTACACCTATGTGCTAGCAAGCCCTTTAGTATTTCCTTGTTGTTGTGCCAAATAGGCTTTCCTCAACCCAGAGAAATTTTTGCGATCACTTGCTAACAATTAATGACCTCAAGGAAGTTGTTCATTCCATGGCTAATGAAAAATCCCCAAGGATCGATGGTTTCCCTTGTGAATTTTACAAGGCCCTTTGGGACTGTGTTGGGCAAGATTTGCATCATGTTTACTTAGAATATTTTCATGCTCATTCTCCAGGTAACTTAATAAAAAAAGGCAATAAAAAATTTATACCTAAATTTGGGGATCCATAGGACATTTGCAACTGGAGGCCTGTCACGCTTCTCAATGTCTCCTACAAAATTATTTCCAAGGCTTTGGCTCTGAAGATTCACCATCTTTTTCCTCAGATTGTGTGCCCAGAGCAAACATGATTCATCAAATCTAGGTTCATTCAGGATAATATCATTGCTATTTGGGAAGGCATGGAATGGGCCAGGCGTTCAAACCAAAAAGCCATTTTTATTAAAATTAATTTTTCCAAAGCCTATGACCGTATTGAATGGCCTTTTATTCTTGCTATGTTGCAAGCTTTGGGTTTTGGGCCTAATTTCATTCAGGTTGTTCGTATGCTTTTTGCGGATGCCTCTACTTGTATCACCATCAATGGTCATCAATCTTCTACCTTTGGACTCTTTCGTTCCATTTGACAAGGGTGACCACTTGCCCCCTCTTTGTATGTGCTTTCAACTGAAGGATTTGGCTACCTCTTGGCCAACGTGGTTTCCCAACAACGTGTCAAGGGTATTGTGTTGCCTATCTCTCAAGATCAACTGGTTAATGGCCATTTTGTTGATGACTCTTTTCTCACTCTTCTGGAGGAAGAAGAAAATATTAAAGTGGCCCTAGATTTCCTTAATAATTTTTTTCTTGCTTCTGGCTCTACCATTCAGTGGCACAAAACTTTGTACTATAGACAGTCTATTCTGCCCACTCCTTGTTGGTTTCAACAGTATAATTGGAAGTGGATTGGGCTAGGAGAAATTTTTTAATTCCTAGGCATTCCCTTTGCTTTCCAAGCATCTTCAGCTGAGTTATGGGAAGTTGTCCTTTCTAGGGTCAAGCAAAAGCTTTCTTATTGTATTACTAAGCCCCTCTCTCTGGCAGGGAAATTCCAGGTGTTCTCTATGGTGCTTGCAACTACCTATGTCTATTATTCCTCTTGTTGGGCCCCGTCAAAAGCTGCCTATGGCAAGCTTGAAAAACTACTCAGAGATATTCTTTGGGCCTCTGTTGATTCCCACAAAGGGTTTCATCATGTTACCTTAGAATTATGCTGCCTTCCTAGAGATTCTAGAGGACTTGGGTTACTCTCCACTCAATGGAAAGGGACTGCCTTGTGTGTCAAATGGATAATTCGTGCCCTTACTGTTGATGAGGCCTGGAAAATTCTTCTCAAACATTGTATCTAGTTTGGATTTCCTACGCAGAGACTTGTCTGGAAGGGGATTGGTTTTCAGACCCTTCTGGTCATGGAGGAACTAGTCCAAATTGTGGGGACTTTTGTGGCTAAAAGCATTTGGAGAGCCTGGGAGGCAGTTAATCCCTGGCTTTGCTGGGCTAGCTCTAGTTTCCGTGATGGGCCTTCACTCAACCAATAGAATGTTTGGTGGTCACCCCTTTTTTCTAGCAATGGTCATCTGTTGGCTAAATTTCCTTGGCTTAAGGTGCTCAAATTCCACAAAAAGGGTATCCAAACCCTGCAACAGATTTTTCATAGACCCACAATGTGTATCATGCAGTGGGAAGAATTTTGTGCCTTGTACAGGCTTCATAGCCAAGACCATGCTACCTTTGATGGTTTGGTGAATGTTATTCCTACAGAGATGCTTCATAAGGTTGGAATTTGTGGGACCAAACCCTGGTGGAAGGACTAGTGGTATCCAGACACCCCTTTCAGGAATTATAAGCCTCGGCTTGGTTACAAGTGGCTTTCACCACACTTTCCTATGATTCAAAGTTTGAACTAGAGGTGGCTTCTTCAATCTCTCACTCATGTCTGGCATAAAAGATTTATTGCCACTTGGTCTGCAATTGTTGAGCCAAAACTTTCCCACTTCACTTGGTGTATTCTTTTATAAGGCTTCCCTGTGGGTTCTCGGCTTGTTCACCTAGGGGTCTAGGACCCTCGTTTCCCTTTTTGTGGGCAAGCTGATACTTTTAAGAATCTTTTCTAGTTTTGTCCCAGAGCTCAACAGTTTTGGACTTAGATTCATGACTTCTTTCGGCCCTTTAGGCCGGAGCCTTTCTCCTGGCATATGGTTCTGCCAAGAGACTCGCCCATATTTCCTGCTAAGTATACCTAGCTTTGGCACACATTCAGGGTGGAAATCCTTTTCAATAGCTGGAAATAAAGAAATTCTTGCATATTTTCTCATTCTCAAATGGATATTAATGTTTCTTTATATGCTAAAGCTATTATTTGTTCTAATGTACTCTTACAGATTCAGGTGCAAGCTAACAAAGTTGCACTTGAGGTTGCTCACCTACAAGTGTTGTTGGACCACTAAGGCAATGCCCTGTGTACTATTGCTCGGGTGCCCACTTTGCCCACCTCTTCCCATGACCGGTTGCCTCCTCAGGGCTGGCAACGGAGTGGTTTTGTGTGTCCCTACTCTCAGCCTCCTCTTCGGCAGGATTCTCGCCCTCCTCAGCAAACCCACTCTCCTCTATCGTGGGCTAGCCAAGGGTGGCCCTCTGGTGGTGCTTCAAGGAGCGGCGATGGTGGTTCTGGGTGGCCCTTTGATGACACTCCTACTTCTAGCTTTGGTTGGATAGACTTTGGTAAATGCTTTATGTGTCTGATGCTTGCAATCCCGCCCCCACGTGAGGATAAAGATAAAGAGAAGGAAAAAGATGTTGATGATGGTTGGGGTCCTCTTGCTGACGTCACTAACCCTATTGATGTATGGGGAAAGAATTTGGATGAAAAATACCCTCCTGGCTCTATTGGCACTGCTCTAGCCACTTAATGGCCCTTTTTATATGTTTTTTAATCATGGAATTTTGGGCTCGGCCCATGTGACTGGTTAATTTTTTGGTTTTTCTGGGCACTGCCCATGTGACTCTCGTGGTGTGCCTTCTTACCACCCACTTTTTTGTGAATATGTAACTTTATATTTATTTTAATAAAGATATCTTCCTATTCATCAAAAAAAAAAAGATAAGACTATAAGAAGAAAAAAAATGTTGTAGTATCACTTGCCATATATGTTCTAAGGTTTCAGGCTATTATCCCGTGTCGATGATGTCTATTGTAGGAATGTTTTATCCATTAAGACATATCTTAGGATGTTGTTGGTGAATTTTCAATTAATAGGTAGTTAACACTTTGGCATTGTTTTCACTTGATAGTTATCTAATTGTTTCGATCTTCTCTTTAGAATTTTTTATTTTATTTTATTTTTGTTTGTTGTTTGTGTTTGTCAAAGGGTGATTGTGATGATCGTTTATTATGGATGAAAATTTTATTTCGGATTGTTAATAATGGAGGTAGGATCTTTTTGGTTTTTTGAGTTTATATGATGTTTTTTTTATTGTTTTCAAGGGACTAACCTAGGGCCTCAAGGGCTCATCAAAGATAAGCCTTGCATACGTTGTACACACAAAGACTTTTAGTTCATTTGGTTTGATAAGAACATATTTTTGGTCTTTTCTATTTTTTGAATTTATTTTTTTGGATTTTGAATTTTTTGACTAAGTTAAAATAAAGCATGACAAATACCTAAGGGGGCTAACCTAAGGCCTTGGGAACTAATCAGAGATAAGCCTTTCCTACGTTGTACATGTAGAGACCACGTAGTTCGAATGGTGTTGACTCAAAGCATAACATGTTTTGGGGATTTTGATGTTTTACGACTTTGTTTTGATTTTGTTTGTTTTCTAGATGTTTTTGATTTTGTTAATTTTTGACCATGATGGGATGTACAAGGATCCAATCTACTAATAGTTTCGGGAAGTTTCCCCCAATCCGAGGATAGATTACCTTCACTAGGGGAGATAGATGTTGATGGTGCAACAAGGTTCAATACTTAATCAGTTATCAAGCCATGGTTGGAGATGTATTTTATTATGGGACGAATGGGTGGATGCTTTAGATAGTGTTGATAGATAACGATGTAAATATTATTCAATTGTAGCACCTATTTTCTAGGTTTTCACTACAATACCTATTCTAGAAGCACCACAAAGTGGTTTTGACTTAAAGAACATTTTATTTCTCTTTACTGTTTTTCTGCTTTTTGATATTTTTTCCTTTTTATCTTTTTCGAGGGTATTTCGACATGTTTAAGTAGATATTTTTTTAAGATGGTTGTTGTTTAGTGGTTTGGCTAAAGTTTCTCCTTTAGGAGTAGCCAATTAATAAGCCCTAGAGTCGTAGCTTGTTGTGATGATGAATGGACCTAACCCTTTGGGTTCAAACTTACATTTTCCCTCTTGATTCAATTGTACCTTCTAATTTTCTTTGAGTACCAAGTCACCAACCTAAAAGTTTTTATTTTTGATCTTTTTATTGTAACTTTGTTTGAGTCAATTTTGATAAACCTAAAGATGGTTTAACGTGCTCAAATGCCTTTCATCTAGGAGTTCCAACTCATTGAATTTGGAAACTTGATACTCTTCAATGTTGACCATGCCTTTTAGTGATATTCATAGTGAGGGGATTTTGACTTCAATAGGTAAGACAACTTCAAATCCATAGACCAAGGAAATTTTTTTGGCACATACAGGTGTATGAATACTAGTTCGGTAATCCCATAGGGCTGGGTTCAATTGCAAATTCCATAATGACCGATGTCATTAACAGTCTTTTAAAGTATTTTCAGGATGGTTTTATTAGATGCTTCAGCCTGACCATTTCCTTGGGGATAGTAGGGCATGGAGAACCTATGCTGGGTAAAAAATTAGGAACAATCTTTGACATCTTGGTTTATGAATGGGGTTTTATTGCTTGTTATGATGGTTTGGGGAATTCCATATTGACAAATCAGATAATTCAAAATGAACTTGGATATCTATTGTTTTGTGATGTAGGTTAATGGAATTGCTTCTATCCATTTCATGAAGTATTTAGTTGCGGTAATAATGAACTTATTCCCATTGGAGGAAGCAAGAGAGACCTTACCTACCAAGTCTAATCCCCACTACAAAAAAGGCCATGGTTTTGTGATAGGTCTCAGCTCCTGTGTTGGTGCGTGAACAATTTCGCTATGTTATTGACACTAACAATATTTTTTTGAGTACTAAATGCATTCCTATTCCATGGAGTGCCAATAGTACCTTGTTCTCAACAATTTTGGTACTAGGTTAGGTCCACTAGAGTGGGACCCACAAACGCCTTCGCGTACCTCTTGTAAGGTAATTTGTGCTTCTTTTGCATTAAGACATCAGACTAACATACCATCTAAACTTTGAAGATATAAGATGTCTCTTAGGATTGTGAATCAAGAATTCCTACAGGCAAACGTTTTATTTTGGGTGGTTGTCAAGTCAAGAGCTATGATACCATGTTGGATATAGTCGAATGTATCTTGGTACCATGGTGAGTTAGAACCAACAACAACACACACTAGTTCTGATTCCAAGATATCGAATGATAGTACAAGTAGTTGCTCCACCAAGAATTTGTACTTATGAATGTTCTATGGAATATCGAGAAGTGAACCTATCATTGCCATTGTGTCGACTCCTCTGTTATTGTTTTGGGGAACCTATCCAAAGATGAAAGTGAAAAAATATTATTTGAAGTTGTCCACCATCCTTTTATATGGCATCAAATTGTCATCCTTTGTTTGATACTCATCATTTACTTGTCTGATTACCAATTGAGAGTCTCCATAAACCTGCAATTTATTTATCCTCCATTCAATGGCCATCTTCAATCCTGTAATTAGTGCTTCATATTCTGAGATGTTATTCGTACATGGGAAAGAAATTTTATAACCCTTAGGTATGCTATCTCCTTGTGGTGTGAGAAATAGGATACCTGCTCCTAAGTCATGTTGAGTGTGGGACCCATCAAAGTACAAGATCCAACGACTTGTCTGTTTTGTTAGCAGTATGCATTCATCTAGGAATTCTATTGTGAGAGGCTAGTGATCATCCATTGGTGCTTTTGATAGTTGATCTGCTATGATTTTTCCTTTGATGGATTTCCTATCTATGTACTCTATGTCAAAATCACTTAGTATCATCACCCATTTAGCAATCCTCCCTATTAGAGTTGCTTTTACCAATAGGTACTTTAGTGGATCTACTTTTGAGATCAGCTTTACTTGTTTGTTCAAGATGTAGTGTCTTAATTTTTGTGTCATAACGATAAAAGAGAGGCATGCTCTTTCTATGGGTGAATAGTTCAATTTGTATCCCATCAGTGTTTGGTTGATGTAGTAGACTGCTCTTTCCTTGTTATTACCATATAGTTGTGCTAGGATAGCTCTTAATGTTTCTTGTGTTGTAGACACATAGAGTATCATTATTTATCTGGAATAGGTGGCATTAATACTAGAGGAGTGAGTAGATACTCCTTGACTTGTTGGAATGCTTGATCACATCTACCATCCCATTTGAATGTGATGTCTTTGTGTAGCAGATGGGTAAAAGGATGACACTTGTCTGCCAACTGCATGAGGAATTTCCTAATGGACTGTAGTTTCCATTGTAGACTTCTCAACTACTTTAATGTCTTTGGTGGAGGCATTTCTAATATGGATTTTACCTTTGTATGATCTACTTCGGTGCCTCTTCTTGATACTATGTACCCTAGCATTTTTCTAGATGTTACTCTGAATACACTTTTTCATATTGAGCCTCAAGTTGTACTGTTTGAGCTGATCAAACACTTTTGCAAGGTTGGTCAAATGGTCTTCTATTTTGATGGAATTTTCTAGTATTCCATCCGCATAATCTTCCATAGTTTTATGCAACATATCATGAAATATTTTAGTCATTGCTCATTGATAGGTTGCCCCTACATTCTTTAGACCGAATGGCATGACATTCCAACAGAAGATCCCCCATGCACAAGTGAATGTTGTTTTATGTTGATCATCGATAAATATAATTTTATTATATCCAAAGAATCCATCCATTAGTGACAACATTTCATGCCATACCATTAGATTTGCAATCATATTAATGATCAGGATAGGGAAGTCATCTTTTGGGAAAGCCTTGTTTAGATCTCAAAAGTCTATGCAGATTATTATGCCCCCTAGTGGGCTTTGATATTGGTACTAGATTCAATATCCATTCAGCTAATAAATTGGTCTGATGAAGCCCACATCTGGTAGTTTCTTCAATTCTACTTTTACCAAAATTGTTATCTAGTGATACATCTTTCACATTTTTTGCTTGATGGGTTTAGCTCTAGGAAATACGGCTAGGTGTTGTATGACCAATGTTGGATCTAACCCTGGCATGTCTGCATATTTCCATGTGAAGTTTATATTCCTTTCATTGTTGAATGTTGAAAATTTCACCTTTTCGATCAAGTGACGTTGCATGGTATGTGATTTTGGGTGTTTCTAATATGCCAACATTGGTAGGTTCAGCTTCTTCAAGTAGGAGTGTTGACTTCTCTTGATATTCAAAAATAGGGAGATTGAATCCTCCATCCTCGAGTGCCTCAGAGAGGTTTTTTCCCTTAGATTCGTCCTTTATTTTTCTCTTTTTAGGATCTGATAGAGCCACATCGTGGTTTTCCCTAGGGGATCTCATTTTGATTTTTACATTGTCTTTTTCAATTTTGCAACTAGAGGACACAATATCCCCTCCAAAATATGCTTCCTATCTGAGTTCCATGACAAACCCTACTTTATGATCTCTTGATGGTATATTGGTTCGAAGTCCCATAAACTCTACGATAGCTTCGCCATTCTAGAGTTGATCCAAAATAGGCGTATGATGTTGTTGGTCCCAATCTATTAACTATGAATAGCAGAGGGGTGGGCTGTCATTGTTATCCATAAATCTTACGAAAGTTGTTGAAATGGTCAATATAGTTGTGGCATCATTCTCCCATTAAGTATGTAGGTCATCGTCACTAGAACCAAGGGAATCTTATTCAAACGCATTAGAGTTTGTTTCATAAGTATAGTCTTTAAATATAGGTTTTCTAGGTCGAGTAGGGACTATACTTATTCTAAAGCTTTCAAATAGGTCCTCGATTGGTAAGTTGTTTATATGATGGTAGGTATCCAATGTCTTAACATCAGTAGAAGGAGCTCTTTTCTTAAGAGAGGAACATCTAGTGTTTGGAGTACCCACATTTATCGAACCATATCCTAGTCCCATGTTCTTCTTTCTTTGTTCCACTATAATAGGTTCCCATTTACCTTGTTTGTGTTGCCCAAGGCCACCATTTCCAGTGTATCCCATTTGTTTAGCTAGCTAACACCCTTTACTACTAGGACCAATAGGAAGGGATTGTAGTTGTTCTGGTTCTTCTTGTTCTTTGTAGATCATTGACGAGAAGTCCTCTTTGAATATTTCCTCATCCTTCATATCTCCCTACTTGGTAAATATTGTGGGTTTGACTACCATTGTTACTGCTTAAACATGTTTGATCTCCTTAGGCCCTCCATAAACCTTTGGTGTTGGGGGAATCATTACAATGCAAAAGGCTTGATTGAAATGATAGTTCTTGTTACCTTTATCAAGTACTTGAATCTTGGTATCAGATTTAGGTACCTCATTTGGTGATGATTTAGTTAAGGTTAATGGTAGTGTTGATGGGTCAACATATGAGAAGGAGTGGAATGATATATCATTACTAGGTACTCATTTTTTTTGTATTTCTCCTCCAATTTTGCACAACAGTGGAAGGGTTTAGGATCAGTGTATAATGTAACCTCCTTTCCTTTGTGAGGAAACTTTAGACACTGGTGGAATGTCAAGGGAATTTCTTGTAGTGCATGAATCCAAGTGCATCCTAGAAGAAGGTTATATGGTAGCTCAAGGTCTAGTACCTAGCATGTTTTTGTTGTTGTCGGTCCTATTTTTACAGGACACCTAATGGTTCCTTTTGAATTTATTTTGAGTTCATCATAAGCCCTTATAGTGATTGTTTTCCCCTTGTCAATTACATCATCAAAATACCCCAGTTGCTTAACAAATTTCAAGGTACAAATTTTTAAACTTGCACTGTTATCTATCAATACTCTTTAGACTTTATGTTTGTGGACACCAACCTCTATATAGAGGGCTTGGTTATGGAACAATTTTTGTGGAAGGTCTTTCTTTGAAAAAGACTAAATGATGAGTGGTCATGACTTAACCAACGAGGGCTTAAACTGATCCAGATTGAGGTCATCAGGGACCGATGCTTCCAAAGCTTTCTCTAGTATTTCCTTATGCGTAGGTGATAATTTCAACAGATCTAGGATGGAGATCAAAGGAGTCTTTTTCAGTTTTTCCACAATACTATAGTCATTGGATGACTTAGTTGTGGGTTTAGGTGGGGATCCTTGTACTATGAATTTCCCTAAATAGGTAGTTATGTTACATTCAAGGTCCCTACCTCGTATGGTTAATACATTGACCCTAGTGTCACCTTCTTGGGGGAGGGTGCCTAGGATGGTGTCACCATAGGTGTAGTTGGCATTGTGATAGTCTTGTTCTTTCCCTTTGTCATTTTTCTTAGTATGGTTAGGAATTTGATTTGTGTAAATTTGGAGGTCTTTATTTCCAGGACGGTGTTCTATATCAACTTCTCCTTTGTCGATAAGTCTTGCACTATATGTTTAAGTTTCATGCAGTTATTCATCGTATGTCCTTTAATCTTATGGAACTCACATAATTCTTTTTCATTGTACCGTGGTGTTTTAAAACTTGACTCTTCGTAGTTTGTGCGCTCATTGACTTTGATGATATTTTTTTGAACTAATTTGTGCATGATTGTCTCAAGTATTTCTCCTAATGCAGTAAATTTCCTCCTTGGTTGGATATATTATCTTTATTGTCCCCCCTAATTTTTCTATTGGTTATTTGATTGATTATTTTGGGGATAGTTGAGTTGATTATTTTGTACATTATTGGGAGTGTAGCTTGTTTGTGCAACTTGGAATTTTTTCTGTGGTCCACTGGGATATTGTACATTCCATATAGCTCTAGCATCAACTACTTTGTCATTTGTAACATTTTTGTTCTTGGCCCAAATCTTGGGTTTGTCATTTGAACTAGAAGGGTTTTCTTTTGAGTTGTTTAGTTTAATGACTCCCCTTTCTATGAGAGCTCTTTCAATGTGTATTCCCTTTTCATTAGTTTCTTCAAAGTTATTGGGGCACAACATGGTGAGTTGGTAATTGATTTTTGCTTGGACATTGGAATGAAAGATATCCACCAATTTTTTGTTAGTTTTAGGCCACTTGCACCTACTAGCTTTGTGCCTCCATCTTTATAGGTAAGATGTAAAGGGTTCTCCTTGGCTTTGTTTAATCTTGTAGGGGTCAATGATGGTGACATCCTATTCTATGTTGAATGAGAAGGGGTTCACAAACTTGTTAGTCAATTCATCAAAACTCTTAATACCTAGTGGTAGATGTGAGAACCATTCCATAGCATGACCAATAAGACTATGTATAAAAAGTATCATTAGCTAGGAATCATTATTTTGCACTTCCATGCAAGCTATCAATAAATCTCACATATGTTCTATCGGATCACCCTTTCCCTTGTACTTATCAAATTTTGGTATTTTGAAATTTTTAGTGAAGGGGAGCATAGTAATAGAACAATCAAAAGGGAATGGACATATATCCTATAGAGTGTAGGTTTTCTTTGGTTTTCCAATTTGGTTGTCTGATATTCTTTGATACATGGCTTGTAGTTGCATGCCTACCTCTGTGTTTGGTACATTTATTTGGGGACCTTGTGCATAGTAGCCTTGTTGTCCCAAAATGTCTATTTGGTCATAGGTTGGGTATGGTGGAGGTATAGGACCTCGATAACCATGTTGGGTGGAAGGAGGGTTAAGTCCTTGTTGTATGGAAGGAGGATTAAGTCCTTGTTGATTGTAAGGAGGGTTAATTCCTCATCATGTGAAAGGAGGATTAAGTCCTTGTTGATTGTAACCTGAGGGTTAAGTCCTTGTCATGTGGAAGGAGGATTAAGTCCTTGTTGATTGTAAGGAGGGTTAAGTAATTTTTTTGTGGAAGGAGGATTAAGTCCTTGTGGTGTGAAAGGATGATTAAGTCCTTGTTGATTGTAAGGAGGATTAAGTCCTTGTTGTGTGGAAGGAGAATTGAGTCCTTGTTGGATGGGAGGAGGGTTAAGTCCTTGTTGTATGGAAGGAGGATTACATCCTTGTTGTATGAAAGGAGGATTAAGTCCTTGTTGTATGAAAGGAGGATTAAGTCCTTGTTGATTTTGTTGAAGAGGGGTACCTTGATAGTGCATTGGTGGTACACCTTGCTATGGTTGATTATGTTGAAGGGTACCCTGGTATTGCATTGGGGGTACACCTTGTTGTTGGGATGAATTATTTTGAAGGTTACCACGGTAGTGCATTGGTGGTACACCTTGTTATTGGGGTGAATTTTATTGAAGGTTACCCTGGTTGTGCATTGGTGGTACACCTTGTTGTTAAGATGAATTGTATTGAAGGTTACCCTGGTAGTGTGTTGGTGGTACACCTTATTGTTGGGATGAACTATATTGAAGGTTACCCTAATAGTGTGTTGGTGGTATACCTTGTTGATTTGGTATGTTGTTTGAAGGATCAATATATGATGCATTATGTGGCATGTATTGAGATGGACTTCCTTGATATTGTTGGGACACTGTTGCTTGCTCATTTTGATACAATTTCCTAAACAAAGGGTTGTCCATTGGTTGTTGTTTAGGTTGATTGTTGCTTTGTGAGAATATTGGTGGAATGTTCGGATTCTCCACTGGTTTGGGTATCTTTCTCAAAATTAATTTATCCCCTAAAGGAATGAGTTGAGGATCCTTAAGACCTTCCACATTAAAGTTTATAGTTAGTTTAACACCATTTTGTGTTAATTTGAGTATGTGTTTGGATCCTTTCTTAGTAGTTTTTCCATCAATTTAAGTACCTTGGGATTGTTGGAGTGTTGAAAGAATTATTCATCTATTTATTCCTCACTATCCACTTCTTCTATGACCATGTCCTTGGGATTTTGATTTGACATATCCATCATTTCTTGTTGTCTACGGATTACTTCCTCCTCACTTGGTGGTTGGTTTGATGTTGCTTTGAATGTTGGTTCTTTCTGAGGAGTTATAAGGTAACTTGGTCTATAACCCCATGGGTACCTTTGTCATTTGTGGTGTTTTCTGCAAGCATACTAGAGCTAAAAAAAATTCTTCCATCTTTTTTCTATGTTGAGATTGTGTGGTCATACACAAGTGCCAATATTTTGTGGAAGTTGGTGATTTCTAACTTATGGAATGAAATAATGCTTTATTTTTTTGGGGTTTTTTTTTTTTTGAGTGTTTTGGGATGTTCTATTTTTAAAAGGATGGTATCTATTGCCACATAGGAGGTGGTAATATGGGTCTTTTGACTGCAAGATCTACTTTTCACTCCTCTTTGTCTATGATATTAGTTGTGTTTCTCCACTAAGTTGGTGTTTCATTTCTCTCAAATACAAAGCTTCTCAAACTACTGATGATATCTTATTGTTCACCTTCAATTCATGTGAGGTTTGGTTGTATGCTAGCTGTCATAAGATTTGGTTGTTGAATTGGAGCAATAGGATGTCAAATGGCCATAAAGTGGGTGGTGTTTTGATATGGTTTTCATGATACTCAAGACCCAAAAGTTTGAGTGATGTTTTAGATGACACTATTTTTTACTCAAAATGTTGAAAACTTGGACTAATATTTCACTTTATTTTTCTAGAGGATATGCTGTGAAGAATCTACTTGAATTGGCCTTGAGGTTCAAGCAAATGTTGATATCTTAGAATTTTGAGTGAAGGAATAATCCAAGGTTGTGTTTTGATTTTGAATCCTAAAAATAGATTGGTGTGTTTGATTTTGTAAATGGATATGCACTGATGTAGATATGATGTGTTTTTGGAAGTATAACTTTTTCTTTCTCCAAAGGCCAAAAACATTAACCAATTCAGGACTAGTTTTTGGTTTTCTCCAAAAAATAATGCATAAGTGGCAATCTTAGAGCATAAGTAGTATTTTTTGTCAAAAGTAGCCAGATTTATGTCAATAGTGGCTAAGTCTGAAGGACAACTACAATAGGATTTCTCAAAAGCGGCCTTTATTTGTGATTTTCTAACTGGTGAATTGTGCAAGAAAAAGCGGTTGTCTTGATTAAAAGCAACTAGATTTTAGTCAATTACGGCCAAGAAAATGGATCAAGTGTGGTAATGTTAGGATCAATAGCAGCAATTTTATGTCAAGTGCATTTAGTTTTGCAAAAGCGGAATGTTTTTGATACTGGCCATCAAAATCTAGAGAGAAAAAGCACCTATTTTAGGTCATCTATAGCTATTTTTTAGTCAATAGCGACATAAACAACAACAATAGCGGTTTTGTATGTAGGTTTGTTTTCTACTTTCTATGTTGGTAGTAGTTTGGATTATTTTTTTGATTTGATGTCTCATTTTGATTTGATTTTGAGAACTTTGGAAGGTGATACAATACAACACAATAATCAAAACTATTTAACCCTAAATGTCTATATCTTAAGCTAGTATCTTTCCACAAAAGCTCAAAGCTTGTGAAAGTCCAAATAGTAAAGCCATAGTTTCCAATGTTGACTTTGTTGTTAATGTGACATGAAATGTAAGCCTAAATATTCAAAAACCTTTAAAGATATTTGTTTAAGATATATTTTTAGGAGTGAAAATATAGGGCTCTTTTCAAAGTATTCACACTAAGTCTAAAGGGTTTGAATTTTGATAACCATGTTCAATGCTTATTTTGATGTGTTCATTTTAAAATCAAGCAAAGTGTTTGATGTCCAAAGTAACCAAGAATTTTGGTAAGTTCATGAAGAAAATTTACAACCTAGAGAGAGACATGTTCTTTTAGGTGGGCTTACCTCATGCCCCGAAGGGATGATTTTACATGCAACTTATGGAGAGTGTTTTAATCTCAACCATAGGTTGGACTTGGTAAGTAACTTCTAAGAAGAAAAGTTTCGATGCACAACTTTCAAAGAATGTTTGGCTAAAAATGTGGGCTCTACTACATTGGTTCTTAGTCATGCTCAGGGGATCCAACCTTTTGCTAGCATCTAGCAGGCCACTTAAGGATTTAACCAACTTACTCAGGGCTTGATATACTCAATGGCACCTCCCCTTTCATGAATGACACTGACGGGAAACTAATCATCAATGCAATTCATTTGGCCTTTAGCCTTGACCATTTATATAGTGGCCTAAGTAAAAAACCATTTTTAGTCACCTTTGAGTTCTCCAACGTGGGATGTGTCTCAAAGGTAGGCCCTCTAAAGGTAATACTTTTGAAATAAAACAAGTGTGAAACTCAAAATGCTTTTCATCACCCAAGATCACCAAAAGACGTGAGGGGAGAGGATAGACACCTAGTTTTCCAAACATGGAAGACAGTATAAAATTCATTGCAATATTCTTTTTAAGCCCCTCAAATGGCACTATCCAAAAAACAAATGAAGTGTAAATAAGATAGAATTTTTTTTTCATGTGCACCAAATTTGAAGTGTTCTGGATTTCAAACAAATAGATAGCAATGTGCAAATCAGAATGTATTTGTCTAGTTTTAAGCACCAAAAATGAGTGTT
Source organism: Sequoia sempervirens (assembly GCA_007258455.2). Taxonomy (NCBI): domain Eukaryota; kingdom Viridiplantae; phylum Streptophyta; class Pinopsida; order Cupressales; family Cupressaceae; genus Sequoia; species Sequoia sempervirens. The sequence goes on from VDFB02270651.1 coordinate 48,817,332, forward strand.
ACTAATAACCTTGTCTTAATGTGGTCAAAAAAATAAACTCATTCATTTTGTCAACATAATAAAAGCGTTGGTCAAAATACAACATTCCATTTTATGAGCACCAAAACTAAAGTGTTGTTCTAATCTACAAAATCTCTTCAAAATTCTTTTTAGAACACCAAATTGAAATCATGCAAGTTATGCAATTCATTTATATAGCACCAAATTGAATTTTTTTCTAAGCTAGAAAGCTTTCGAAAAGTTCTTTTTAAGAACCAAATCAAATTTTTTTCTAAGCTAGAAATATTTTGTGAAAAGTCCTTTTTAAGAACCAAATCAAAAAAAAAATTCTAAACTAGAAATCTTTTTGAAAAATTCTTTTTAAAAAAACAAATTGAAAGTGTGCAAGTTGTGTGGGTTCATTTTTATAACACCAATTTTGAAGTGTTTTCCTAAACTAGAAAGCTTTTAATAATTTGGGCTTGGACCATTCACTTTCTCTACAATGAAAGAGTTAGTTTGTTCTTGATGTAGAGTGTACCATATCCCTGCAAGAGCTGCACAAATGAAGTCAACAAACACAAAACATTCCAAACAACCACTTGTTAGCATTAGAAATTGAAAAACTACTTTGCATATTTAAATCAAAAAAATACACAAAGAAAAAGCATAACTTTTAAGCAAAAGTGACCATATTATTTTTTGGAAAATGCGGTTAGAAAATTAAAAATTTCCCCTATCATTTAGCAATTGTGAACCAAATTTTCAAAAGTGGCCCTTTTCTTATGCAACAGTGGTCAGAAGATTCAAAAGCAGTTGAAAAAAGGAAAGTGCGACAGAAACAAAGGAGCGACTGCGTGAGGTTCATGTAGCTTTTGCGTGAAATTTTTTCAAGTGCATTTGCATTTTGAAACCTACAATTGCTCAAATAAAACTCATAAAAAAATTTAGTGTTAAGGACCATGGTCCCATTGGGCATGTCAGAATGTTGTAAAGGGGAAATCAATAAGCATGAAATGATCAAACATGAATGAATTAAAAACTAATGTAATTCAAATGAAAGATTTAGATTCATACCCATTACTCATGAAATGAAACTATGAAGAAAAAAAATAAAAAAATTTAATCAAATAAGTGAACATAAATTGAATTCATAAAACATAACGTGACCATCTTGTGTAAAAGTGTATTCACAATGATGTTGGAATGTTTTTGAAAAGGAAAAAATAGGTTTTACAGGGACCTGAAACCACAAAGTTAAAACAAACAAAGATAGAGCATAAAAAGTCCGATCAAACATACAGCTGTCCCAAAAAGGAAACGACAGCAAAAAGAGACAAGGTCCAAAAAAAGGACCACCAAAAAGCCAGAAACGACCACAGCAGCACTACTCCAAGGTGTTCATCAACTCCTCGGCTTCCTTTTCAGCTTCACTCATATCCTGTAACCCCTGCTTGAGGATTTGAACCATGTGTGGAGAAGCAGGGGCCTTCCTCTTCGTATTAGCCCGAGTTTGAGTACAATGATGTTGGAATGTTGTATCAATGTGAATCCTCCATTGATGCATTGGAAAAGCTTCAAATGTGTGTGTGTTGATCGAAGATGTTTGTCAAAGTGCTTTCAAGAAATTTATTATAATTTAAGCATTACTTAGTTGTGCAAAAGATGTCAATTCTCCATTCATTTTTTAGGATGAAGATGATTGTTATATATTTTTGTGTTTTGAAATGAACAATCGAGATCGCGTAGTAGAATATCTTGATCAATGGTTCAAAATCATTGAGAGGAATCATATGGGAAGAATCAATGGATTTTGATTATGTAATCGGTGTGATTGATGAAATCAATTTGAGTGTTTAGTGGAATTGAGGAAATCAAGTTGATCCTTTAGTGGGATTGAAGAATAGATGAATCAGTCAACCAATAAAAGTGAGCAATTGAGGGATCGTAATTTTCTCAATCATGAAAGTGGGTGAGGGTAATTAATTAATTAATATTTTTTAGTTGAACATGAAAATCATGTTTGAATTTCACAAACAAAGTTGTATTTGTTTGTTTTGACCTTTTTGAATGATATTTGAATAATTTATTCAATTATTCATGTTTAGGGGAAAGCGATTTAATTAAACTATTAAGTGGTAATAATTTAATTGATTTGGGGGAATAGGATAAATTAGCGACAAAATTAAATAATTGATGTTATTTAATTAATTAGGAGGAATAAAGCTGATTAGGACTTTATTAAATAAATGAAATTTATTTAATTAGTCAAAAGTGATGAAAAAGTGAATTAATTAAATAATATTATATTATTTAATTAATAGAGGAAATTAGGGTTTTTTGATGTAAATGATGATTGAGGATGAATCAACTAAATAATGTTAAATCACTTAATTATTAGACAAATATAAAATTTGATAATAATTAAATAATAATGCATTATTTAATCATTTAGGGAAGAAGAGTGAAAGTTAGTGTTGTTCCCCAGTCGTGACAATTTAGGGTATCTACACTTCCAATCCATTTTCTCGTGGTGACAAGTTTTGAGTCAATGGAAAAAGCGTTAGATGCATGCAGTGTAAAGTTGCAAGGTGGTGTAATTTTTATTTTGTTCTTTGTGTGACCAAACTAACAATTCCAACACATTTGAATGGGTATGTTTACTAGGAAAGGTCCTATTTCACACCCTAGCATGTTGGAACATTTTGAGCTACATCGCATCAATGATATCTCTTAAGAGACCAAAGTGCAAAAGGGCAGAAAAATTTGATGACTTGTTACTTAGAAACCATGGCACTTAGAAATATTTTTTCTAAAGGTAGAAGATCATGTAGGTCCCCTCTACAATAACATATCTCAGTTTTCATATCTCCAATCCATTTCCCCGTGGTGACAAGTTTTCAGTCAATGGAAAAAACGTCAAATACATGTAGTGTAAAGTTGCAAGGTGGTGTAATTTTCATTTTGTTCATCGTGTAGCTGAATCAATAGTTCCAACACATCCATACGAGTAGGTTTATGCTAGGAAGCATCCTGTTTAACACCCCAGTATGCTAGAACATTTCAAGCTACATTGCACTGGTAATTTCTCTTAAGAGACCAAAGTGCAAAAGGGTAGAAATTTTTGATGAATTTTTACTCAGAAACTATGGCACTTAGAAACATTTCATCTAGAGTTACAAGATCATGTAGGGCCCCTCTACAATAACCTCTCTTGGTTTTTCATCTCTTTGATCCATTTGCCCATGGTGACAAGCTTTTAATCAATGGAAAAAGCATCAGATGCATGCAATGAAATTGCAAGGTGGTGTAATATTTTTTGTTTATTGTGTGACCAAACCAAAAGTTCTAACATGTCTAGATGGGTAGGTTTTCACTAGGAAAGGTCCCATTTCACACCCCAACATAACAAAACATTCAGAGCTACATTGCACCGGCGATATCTCTTAAGAGACCAAAGTGTAAAACAACAACAAAATTTGATGAGATGTTACTCAGAAACCATGGTACTTAGAAACATTTCATTTGAAGATACAGGATCACATAAGGCCCCTCTACAATAAATTCTCTCATTTTTTCATATCTCCAATCCATTTTCCCATGGTGACAAGTTTTCATTCGATGGAAAAAGTGTCAAATGCATATAGTGTAAAGTTGCAAGTGGTGTAATTTTTCATTTTGTTTGTCGTGTGATAAAATCAACAGTTCCAACACATTAGAATTGGTAGGTTTATGCTATGAAAGGTCGTGTTTCACACCCCAACATGTTGGAACATTCCAAACTACGTTGCATCGATGATTTCTCTTAAGAGGCCAAAGTACGAAAGGGAAATAAACTTTGATGACCTATTACTCGAAAATCGTGGCTCCAAAGAAAAAGCATCTAAAGGTATATGGTCATGTAGGGTCTCTCTACAATAACCTCCCTCAAATTTTCATATATCCAAGTCATTCCATTTTGGAAAAAATGTTTCAAATGTTCCAAAAATTGTTAATTGCATTTAGTAAAAAGTTATTGAGAGGCATTGTTTACATTCTTCATCTCCTAGGGGTAAATTGACAATTCAAACACATTGGGATGGCTATAGAATAAGTCCACTTTATGGTTTTTGGTCAACGTAGGTACCTTTACAATCTTATGACTAAATAATCTACACTAAAGAACTAGTCTCCTCTATTGCTTGAACTCAATGTAGTCATACTCGTTTTGGTGAGTATAGGAAAACATTTTTTTGAGATGAAGGAAAGTGTGGGAATGAAGAATACGTCTCTAAATTTGAAGTAGTGATTGGCCAACTAGAGGATGGGTACTTGCATACACTTGAATAAAATTATTGGAAGTTACTGTTGTCAATAGATTTGCACCCTGCTAAATGCAATATTCAGCAACCTACTGAAACATGGAAACCTCCTTTAGATGTGGGTGATTTGAGCGAAGGAGGAATCTCTAGAGTGAGCTGGTTCTCTGAATCATTGATCTTATTCTAAATAATTTCTAAGGAAAGGGATAAAAAGATGTCTGAAAACTAAAACCTATGACTACTGATGTTTAACTTATTACTTCTGACAGAAATTAGATCTTGCCACTCACAACAATTCCTTTATTACAATAGTTCATACAATCTCACCAGTGCGTGATTTCATCAATAATTCATATGAAGATTAAGAGACATCGAATACATCATACAACCTGAAAACATGAAAACCGGTCTTGAGACAAGAAAATGGAAAGAACTCTGCTGCATTACTGAAACTGAAAGAGTGTCAATCTACCAAAAAACTAAGTACAAAGGGTCCACAAGCTCAAAAATGCATATGAGTAGGAACTGAAATCTGAACTGAGAAGGAGAGCTAAAAATACTAAGTCTTTTGAAAGGCATAACTCTCAAGAAACCCTAATCCGAGCTCAGAAAAAAGCTCAAGGAAAAAAGCTTCAAACTGTCTCAAAAATTGCATAAAAGCAGAAAAAAGCATAATGCTTTTATGATGAACCTGTCAAGCCTCTAAAAATAGGCTAAATCTGCTTTAAAAGCCCAAAAAACACCTTATCTCTCCAAGATAAGACTCAAATCCGACCAAGAGAAGAAGTCAACAATCAATCTGCTAAAATAACAAGAAATCATAAAACAATTTATAAAAGATTACTTTACGATTCTGCTTTACATCAATGCAGATTTTATAATTTGTCTATTTTTTGCAATTAAAGATTGAAAATATTTTGCAAAAAGAAAACGCCTTATTTCTCCATTACAGTGCTTTGATTTTCTCAAAAAATCATAAAAATATTAATACATATCATTATCTTCTCATCAATCTCCAATTGATTTCTTCAAAATCAATTAAACAGAAACCCTAAAACATCCCTAAGTCATAAGATATTCACCATTACACCCTTATTTTTTTCTCATAAAACAATAACATAACCCACATTCAAGTATTCACTTTTCACTAAGGCAAAAGAATAAATCAAGACCTAACCATCGACCTAGGCACATAACTTCGGCTACCCTCAAATACATTAGACTTCAGACTTTAATTAACATATGATGCAAGGATTAACCTAATTCGAAATCCCATGTGCTATTTTCAATTGTGAATATTCTGGACGATTATGATGTTGGGTCGAACTAGGTCATGAGGAAAACAAGGTCAAACCCTAAATTATTTCATTTTGCATATGATCACTGTTGAAGAAAATGAGCTCTGCCAGTAAGCATGTCGCCATGATTGATCTTAGACTGGTACTCGTGTGCCTTGCGAACTTCACCATGCTCTTCAGTATTCGAACTCCTCCATGGGGTAAGCTCGCTTTTGTATTATTGAAGTTCTTTCCTTCACCCTTGAAGTCATAAGGATCCTAAGGCCACGACCTGTTCATGCATTTCTTCTAACTTTCTCCACACTCCTGTGCTTCGCTCTTCTTTGGCCGTCATGAGCTCGAACTCAGCCTCTGTCTAGAGACTCCATGAGAGAGCTCGCTTATGGGTTTTTTCTTTCGCTTCTTGTGCACAAGGTAAGCTATGTGTTCATAGCCTCTATGGCTTTACATTTTTGCTCACTCTGGCCTTATGGTCGCGGCTACCACCACTTCTAATGCCTCTATTTTGTATTTTTTGTGTTCATATTTAATATTCTGTGCTCTATTCCCACTATGAGAGCTCGGCTATTATTTAAGAGCTTGAAATCTTGTTTTATGGAAGCTCTGTGGAACTCTTGGCCGCGGCTAGGGTGCTTGTCCATAGACTTGAAGTGGTGAGTTACACTTAAACACATACTGTCTCTTTTTAAAAAAAAACTCGACCATCTTCACTTAAGATTATATGGCCATGTATAGGCCACCATACATGTGTTGTAGAAAGCATTTTTTTTGAGATTTTGGGCTCGACCCAAAATAGGAAATCCACCTTCTTATGTATTTGAAGACATATATGTATATGGGTATTTGAAATTTCTAAATAAAACTGCATTTCCTTCATTTTGAAGCCCGATTCACCACAAGGAATTCGCATTATTATGTCTTTGCTACTTCATGTAAAAACCCCATATGGGTTAGTTCTGAAAGTTACACTTTCTGTATTTTAAACATAACCCCGAAAATGGGTACTTGAGATTCAAAACTGCAAATTCATTTGTATGATTCTATTCATATGGGCTCGACCCAAACAACTAGTGGTTTTATTTCGGACTCCTAAAACATAAAAATGACATGGGTATTTGAATATTCATTTTTATCTCCTTGGAATTCTACACTTTATGAAAAGAATGCATCTCTGTTGCATCACTGCTAAAAACCATCACATAGCTACGATTGTACAAAATTTGAATAAATCTGACCAAACACCCAGCTAGAAACAAGGAAAACTGACACTCACTTGAAACCCCAATGTGGGTATTTGTTGTTTGTCTTTATTTGCATGGTGAGCTGGAAACACATCTGTTTATTTTTAATACTCTCATGCAACTTAGCTCGACCACCACGGTTTCTTTTGCACTTTCAATTGCAAAACCCATACTTGGAATTTGTATTAAAACTGGGTTTGACCTCTCTCCTATTTTTGCATTTTCAGTTAATCATGTAAAACTAGGCTTCTGAAACATTTGAATTTCTTACCTTCAGCATGATTCTGTGTTTTCCCATTGCGAAGAGAAGAATCTCTTAATGTATACTATCCCCATGCTTGTCCTTTGTGCACACAACATTGTCTTTTGGATTCCTTAACTCTGACACACAGCAACATTTGCTTTATGCTCTTGGACTTATGTAGAGATTTGAATTGAAAAATTGTAACACCATGGACTACATGCTACTTGATTTTCCCTTATCATTCTGGAATGAACATTTCTCACCTCAAAACCCCTAATGTTGTATTTGACTTACCAGTCAAACTAGAACTGGTTATTCATTTATCACTTGAATGCACTGTCTATCTTTCATACTCTTGAGCTTCAACATGGTACTCTTCATGCATTTTTATGTTTCACTTGTTAAACTATTCTTTAAATCTACTCTCCTTCATGATGAAAATCAAAACAAAACTCTTTATTAAGGCATAATGTATGCCTGTTCACTATCCTTGACTATGAAAAGAATACCGATGAACTGGAACTTGCATGACATATGTGATCATGACGAGCCAAATAACACAGAACATGAACTTATACAACAATATTTGATGTAAATGTACTCAGATGAATTAATTGAGTGAGTTAAACTCATTGTTCACATGTAGCCTTCAGAAAACATTAACCTGATCGTTATGAATGCACAGTTGGTTTAATAGCTTAATAGATAACTATGCTTTACTCTTTCAGTTGTAACTCATTTCTTTTGATGAATATATGATGTAATCTTTAAATCAGCCCATTTGTAATCAATAGGGCAGCATGGCGAGCTTTACCCTTGTGGGAGCCCATTTTTCTCCACATGCTTGGTCTTCAAATAATGATCAGCTTTGTGATTTTCCCTATACCTGCACAAGGAAACAAACAATGTTAGCATAAAAATAGAATATGATGATCATTATATTGTTGTTTCTCCTTCAGCTCATTTCCTCTACACTTCTTTGATTGTTTCAATGCATGATTAATAGTAGGCTGCACTATTGTGGGTGACTCATATAGGTTACTTCATAATCAGAACCACTGACATCCCTTCTTTTCTCTTACAGGTCGACGGAATTCGACAAGACAAAGGTGCACCATTCATCGTCAACCATCGGCCAAAACAAGCAATGATGATTATGTTGCCACTTATATGTTTTATTTTCCGCATCTTCAATAGTGTAGTGTATTATTAGTCATACATTGTGACAGTTACATCCATGGCTTGTGTGCATATTTGATTTCAATTCTTTGCTTTTCATTTGAAAGGAAAATGCTTTTAAATGCAAACATTGTAATATCATTTCGATTCTTGCAATCAAATGAAGCTATGTAAATATGAATCTTTTCATGAAATAAATGAAAGCATCTAAAATGCTCTATTGTTTATATGCTCAATTCTATATTTCACGTCATTCTGGAACATCTGAAAAACATTCTGAAACTTTGTTTCTTCTTTTAAATGCACAACTGTCACTTGATGAATAATGATAAAAGATGAAAACAACATTTAAACATAATCTGCAATTTCACCTCATGATATAATAACATTCAACCAACTCCGCTAATCGAGTTGTGGCGAAAAATTGGTAACAGTTACATAGTGTAAATTGTTTGTAATTTGTCTTGAATAAAACTTTATTCCATAACTATATGCCAAAAATATGTCATCGAAGACCACAAACACATACTGGTATAGGAAAGTTAATAATTAACAAACAAATATAGGTGAAATTAATGTGAAATAAGTTATGAAGCATGGAATACACTTGGATTTTAAATATTTGAAGTAAACCATCTACAAATATCTATTGAAGTGTGGATTTATAATGCAAATATGGAAACCATCAATAAAAAAGACGTGTATTAACCAAATAGCCATACAGGCATACATCAATATATATCGATATAAGTATAACATATATACAAAATAGCCATATAGGCTTACAACAATGCCATATAGGCATACAATTCACGTATATATAATACAAAATATATTTCCTTGAAAATGTCATATAGGAATACAACAAAGGACCCCAATAAAAATTCATTCCCCTCCAAGTGAAGAAAATAAATCACAAGTGGCCTTTGATTGTCAAGGGGATGGAGATGCATATGTTAGTGGTCTACTTTAAACCTAAGGGCTGCTCCTCCTATTTAATTCTTCATGGAGCTTTACCCATTACAATAAAAAGTATAGACATTAATATATAGAAATTACATTATACAAAATGAGATATTTAACAAAATAATTACTTACCACCACCAAATGATCTCTCTCTCCTCATCTACAATAGCAACATGCTTAAGATGTGGCATTCCAAAGTCATATAGAAACCATCTAGATAGAAATTAAACTAAAAATCAATAATCATTTGATTTTTCAAAAATAAACAGCTATGACAACTAATGCAATTTGAAATTTACTAATTTGCCTCATACCCCTGTCAAAGGCATCAATTTTTCTATTGTAGTAGAAACACCATGCTCCATTTACCTATCAACATCGAGACGAGTCTCTACTTGCATCATCCGAAAATAAAACAACATTATTCAATTAAAAAAACTAGAAGAGTGATGCAGGTCATGGCTTATAATGTATGAGATAGTCAACAAAATTTTGAGTACTTATTGAACTATATATTGCTTCAAGGGTTTGCATGTTTCATAAGGAAAATTTCAAAGTAAAGGATAGTCGCAAGATGACAGTCCTGGGGGATGATCATAGCTTGAAAGCAAGGGAAAATATCATGATTACATAAAGAAGTCATGCAAACCTTTTTTTATGTGAAGTGTGAAGAATTTTTGAAGTGGAAATAAGATTTATGGAAATAATGTAAACCTTGATAGTGAGATGCATGAAAAGAAGCAATTATGAGCACTCTCAACTAAGGAAAAAATGATGTAGTGATAGTGAGCAATGAGGGGACTGTGGTCCTAATATTTTGATAAAAATTCACACCTATAAAGACACTCCATGATTTTCATAAAACCTAAACATTCTATTCATATTCATGGGTGAATCACAAAGAAGAGATAGCTAAGAAATGGAGTGAGATATCTTCATTATAGTGGATAGTGTAATATTCACATAGGCAAAGTAATGATCACAAGGAGAAATGATGAATAAAGGACAAAAAATGAACAATAAAGGATATAGAATAAATAAATAATTGTAATAGGAAAATTACATAACAATGAATATGTTAGTTTATGGCCACTTAATATGTAATAGGATAGTCACATGTATTTCAATACCAAAGAATGCTTCAGAGGATAATTATGGAATATGTTTTTTTATGAGAAGATACTTTATATGTTTTCAACAAAGATACCTCAAGGTAAAGAGTGCATAACAGTCATGAATGTGGTGGAAATCACATGAAATCCAATGCTACAAGATACTCTCATAGGAGAAGAAACAAATTTAGTACAATGGTATAAGAGGAGCATGTAATAGTTTATTATAAAGGATAGTTTAGAGTGATAGTGCCCTTTCAATGATCATATTCATAGAGGATAGTCCTTGTGAAGGGATAGAAAGAGGGCATATATTTCTAAATTATAAGTGGAAAGTACCTTGTCTATGGAGTAGATACCATTGAAGATAATTGATAGAAGCTGACAGTATACAGTCAAGAAAGCAAGAGATCAGTACTTTATGATGTCAAGCACTTCAAAGGTATAAATGAAAGTCTACAACCATAATGTATTAATGCAATAACATAGTCATCATGATAAGTATAGTCAACATAGGACAAGGGTAGTAATAAGGTCAATATCTTGAAAAACATTCATGAGCCCAACAGTGAGCACAAAGATCGTATGCTACAAGATAGTGATGACAATTAGGAGGATAAGAGTGAAATGGTATGCTATAAGCTAGTGATGCCACTAGCCTATATTTTTGGAGGTCAACAACGTGAAAAAATGAAATTCATATATTACGAAGTGCATAACAACCTGAAATCAAATTAATTAAAAAGTACAAAGAATAGTTATAAACTATCTAGAACCTTCAAGTCATTAAACATTATTTAATTACAAAATACAATTTTTTTATTATAAAATTATAAATAGTATGTATTACCTAAGTGAAACTTCAATGACCACCTCCACTGGCAGGTGCTTTTGTCGAAACTCCAAGATTAACCTATTCAACATCCAAAATGAGATACAAGAATACCATTCATATAATGTTTTGGTTATATGGGAAAAATAGGTTTTGAAGGGACCTGAAACCCTTTAAAACTTTAGGTACAAAATGTTGCTCATAAGATATTACACTAAGATATCAACAACAACCCAAAAACCAAAACAACAGAAGTAACAAAATTTTTCTCAAAGATATAACACTAAACTATCAGTAGCAACCATAAGAAAAAAAGGAGCAAAATAACAAGAAAGAAAATGAAACCCAACAACAGAGAAACAAACAAAAAAGAGATAACAGGACACTACTTCATACTTCTTAAGGTGTTGGCCACCTCAAGTTCCTGGTTCCTATGGAGCCTGATCATGTCCAACAATTCTTTTTTCTTGTCCTCAAAGGACTTCCTCTAGTCACCTAGCCCTCTAGCAGCAGGGCCTTTACCATCATCCTTTGCACCTTTTTTCCCTTTACCTTTAGCCACTTGCTCCTTCTCCATCAACTCATAAAAATACAACTAGTCATCTCTTAGCTCAATAATCTTGCGAAGCAGGACCTCCAAAGAATCCACACTATTCTTCACAAAAATATGACAGGCACAGAGAAGTTTCTTGATATCTACATTGGTATCCAATACTTTGGATTCTAAATAATCTAAGTGCTACTCACAAAGGGACTTGAAATTAGTGAAAAATCACTCAAGATCTAACATTCTATCAATCAAAATATCTCAGGCCATTCCTTTTGGAATATTTTGCTCATTCTCCTTCAATCCCCTTATTTGATGTTGACCCTATTGAATTCCTATAGAGTCATTTTTTTCCAATTTGAAAGTACTAGTGGCCCCCACCCTCACCATGTCGAGAAGCTCAAACATAGAGGTGGTGTCATCATTAAGATAGGAGAAGTCCTCTGATAGGGGATTAACCTTTAGAGGCTCAGGCTTTGCTTGCTTCTACTCAACACCCTCCTCCTCCCACACCATTTTCTCACCCACAGGTTCCACATTTGGAGAGTTTCAAACTAGGGAATCATCAATTTCTACTGCCTTCTCCTTGCAGAGCTCTGTGGTATCCTTTACCATATCTTTTGATTTTTGGTTCATCATCTTGGCAATGTGCTTAGAAACCCTTCTAGGCTTATCCTTGGCCTTCGTTTTCACCGCATTCTCCTAAAACCCTTCCTCCTTACCTCCAACCTGAGTATCAACTTGACCAATGTTCATAGCTTCCTCCTTGGACCTAGAATCCCCAGAGCCCACCTCCATGTCATTACCATCAAACTAGGACTCTGAATCATGCATAATGAGTTTCTTGGCTACCCATTTTCCTTTAGGGTTACCCTTCTTCCTCTTTTTAGAAGGGGTAGCCACAGGGGAAGGAGTCCCATCCTCACCTTCCTCATTCCACTCCCCTTCCTTATCCACACCGGTATCCAAGCTAAATGAGCTAGAATCCTCACTAAGAGTCTTCTCCTTGCCCTTAATTGAGGTGGCAGTAATTAGGGCTTTAACATGCTCCATAATTAACAAAATAAGGCCCTCATGTAGGATTGGTGCCCTCCTCTTTTTTAAGTGTGCATACACAAATAACTCCATGGAGGAAAAGAGAAATAAAATGAAGGAAATAAATAACCCATGCCTAAAATGATTTAAAAGAGTAAAATGATGGCCAAGGATTGCACTAAACCTGCCTTCCAGAGTCACATACTACATTATTATTTATGCTATATTTTCCCATATCTTCTTGAGAGACTTTTGCTCATAGCCCCAAGCCTCCATCTTGATGAGTTTTTTATGTTCATCATCTTTGAAGAATTGAGCCATTGCCTCCTCATTACTCTTCTTGTCTTTGAAGAATTTACAGCCAACCATAGGCAACCCAGTCACAGTAGCTATAAGCTCCTCATTGATTTCAACAACCATACCCTTAATCTGGAGTTTTTGATTGTGCCAATATGAAACAAACTTCGTCAAAGCATTTGGATCATGTCCATGCAACCTTTCCAAGAAAGGTGTAAAATTCCCATGTTGGAGAATCCTCCAAATTTTCTTCTTTTTTCTCAGGCTCGCACAAGAATGAGGGTCAATTCTACTTTGGTCGCCTTCCATATTCACAAGAACCAGTAGAAGAAAACCCTGGCAAGAAGTGTTCATCTGAGAGCCAACAAGTCAAGTGCTACCCAAAAAAGCATGTGAGTATAAAACTGGTACTAATGTTAAAATAATGCCACCACAAAAACTCAGCCAAATCCATCATTTTGAATTAAGATCTTAGCTACCTCAAGAAGGAGAGATTCCTCCTCCCATGCTCTATACTCATTAATTTTGACATCTTCATTGGAAAAAAAATCTACCAATGAATTTCCTTCTCGATATATGTGAGAAACACGGGTTTCCTCACAAGATCTCAACATTATAATAGCATCCTTAATTAATTGATCAACACTCCAGCTAGGCTTATGGGTTCCACGTAGACAATTGATGATGTTTAACAAGTCTTCTTCCACCTATAATTTAGAGTAACCCCTATCCACGACAAATTTGATACTTATAAATGCAGCCTCCACCTTAGCATAGTGATTTGTCTAATTTCCCAATGGGAGTACCACCGTGCCTAAGAGCCTGCCATCCTCATTCCTCAACACCCCCTCACAACTTGTAAGACTAGGGTTACCCTTGGATGCCCCATCAAAATTAATTTTAACCCACCCTGAAGGTGGTGGCCTCCACTTAGTATCCAATCTAGCATTTAGGTTGGACTTGGAATTCTTAGACAATATAGAGGGGATCTTCCAGTTAGAAATCACCAACAAGTCATACCCAGCCAAGCAAGAGGACGACACACAACATGGAGACTCAGACCCAATGAGAGCAAATTTTTCCAAGATTTCCCATGACGAATCTTAATGAAGAGACTATTTATCTTGATTTTAGAATCACGAAAAATTATATTGTTACATTCCTTCTAGATACACCAAGCAATATGCGGGGCCATAAGCTCCCATACCCATTGAAGAATTGGGGATGAGGAAGGACACTTCCACTATTCAACAAAATTATAAAGAGAATCCAGGAAGAACCAATCCAAGTTCCAAAGGCCAAGAAAATTACTCCAGAGAAGAGAAGAAAAACTACACCCAAGGAAAATACGGAAGGCACTCTCGACATCAACTTCACAGAGGACACACCTATTCAAAATTGCAAATCCCCTTTTATAGAGATTATCTTGTGTTAAGACTCTACCTTACATGAGCAGATGAAAGAAAAAATTCACCTTAGGTATCAACATCTTGTTCCATAATTTCCCCTAGAATAGAAAAAGTGTTAGGCTTCTCCAACAAATTAACAAAAGTAGAGGCCCCTGAAAATTTACTATTAGCACAGGGGGCCCAAACTACCTTATCTGGTCCCAAATAAAGAGGAACTCAAACATTACACAAGAAATCTTTTAAGACCTTTAGTGATAGGTCCCTAACCTAGAAATCCTTCTACTCCCCAATTTTGACAATAGTCAGCTACCATAATACCAAAGAGTCGCTTGCATAATGGAACAATGGGAGGGGCCCAAGGATGATTGATCAGAGGTTCTGCATCACACCAAGTGTCCCAAAAAATAATTTTGGTACCATCATCCAACAACCACCTAACACCATTAGCAATCATGTCCCTACAAGGAATGATATTTCTCTAAAAAAAAGAGCCAACAGGGATTTCATCAGAAGCCAGCATATTCCAAGTTCTCCCAAAGCCATATAGATATTTGTTTCTAGCCAGAGAAGCACAACCAACTTCCCCATTGAGAATCCTCCAAATGTTCTTCAACAGTAAAGCCTTATTGAAAATTTTTAAGTTTATAATTCCCAAGCCACCCCACTTCTTAGGCTTTCAAACCAAGTCCCAAGCCACAAGAGGAATTCTAGCTTTAGATTCAACACCTGACCACAAAAATATTCTCATGATCTTTTCCATTTTCTCCTTATATTTAACAGGAATTCTAAAAAGACTCATAGCATACAGGGGAAGATTATGAAGAGTAGAGGAAATGAGTTGCACCTTCCCCACCTGACTGAGAAGTGCCCCCTTCCAACCCACCAACTTTCTACTAAACTTATCTATCAGACTGAGCCAGAAGGACTCTAGAGTCTTGGAAATACACAATAGTAACCCCAAGTAGGTTGAGGGGAGCTCACCCCTATTAAAGGAAAGGATCATGGATAGCTTCAGTTGGATAAAATTGGTGGTGTTGAAAAAAATTTGACTCTTAGGAAGATTAATATGTTGGCCAGACACCTTCTCATAAGCCTCAATCAGCCCCTTCATAGTTCTGACCTCACAAATAAAAGATTCACCCATCAAGAAAGTGTCATCAATAAATGTTTTATGAGTAACAAGCTCACATCTGGAAGAAGGGGAAAGACCCCTCAAAGAACCTATAGATAAATCCTTCTAAATATTTTTACTGAGGGCTTATGCCATCAAGATAAATAATAGCAAAGAAATAGGGTCTCCCTACCTCAAACCACATGAACTCCAGAAAAAAGGAGAAGGAGAACCATTCACCATAACAACAAAATGATTCAAAATGAGTTGTTCAAAAAGTTATAGAAACTTCTGAAAAAATCCAAAACGAGCCAAAACCGCAATCAAGAACCTCTAGCTGACCCTATCATAAGCCTTAATAAGATCCAATTTCAGACGAAAAAAAAACCAACTTCTTATTAGAATTAAGAGAATGAGAAAGTTCATGAACAATTATAATGGAGTCTAGAATCTGTCACCCCTTAACAAAGCCACTTTTTTGTTTTGAAATCAGATTAGGGAGAATCCTTTGAATTTTTGTGGCTAGCACCTTCAAAAATATCTTATAGATGGAGTTGCAGAGACTGATCAGATGGTAACCTCCAAACTATTGGCATCAACAGTCTTGAGGATCAAAACGATGAAGGTTGCATTCAATTCTCTAAGTAATCTTCTAGAACCAAAAAACTCCTTGGTGGTGTTGATCACATCTTTTGCAACAATCTCCCAACATAAAATAGAAAAGGAAACTCATCAAGCCTACTGGCCTTGTTCCCTTCAAAAGAGAAAATTGCATCCTTGATTTCCAAAGCAAAGGGGATGGAGTCAACTCCCTATTCAGGTGCTCTGAGAACAAATGGGGGATGACATCTAGAGAAGCCTCCACACTATTTTGGTCCCAAACTAGATCATCTTTGAGCATATGCTCAAATAAATTTGTTGCAGCTCTCCTAATAGGCTCCTCATCTGCCAACAAAAAACCATCAGCCATGAAAGAGGAGATCATGTTCGATGATTTGTTCCTGAAGGAAGTTAGATGAAAGAACTTGGAGTTTGGGTCCCCATACTTGAGCCAAATGGCACGAGATCTCTCTCTCCAAAAATATTCCTCCTTTGTAACAATGTCATGAAGCTGAGCTAAAAGATAATCCTCCTATAGCTAGAGCTCCTCCAACAAACCCTTTGACTTAATATCATCCTAAACACTATCCAGTCATTGAATAATAGAATTATTAGAGTCAAAAATATGACCAAATGACTCTCTATTCCATTTCTTGAGATTTCTCTTCACAAAATCCAACTTCTTAGCCACTCTAAACAATGCACAACCATTAATGTTCACTTGCCACCAATTCTAGATGTAATCCATAAATGTAGGATCCCTCAACCACATAGCTTCAAAACAAAAAGGAAAGTGTTTCTTACCCCCAATCCTCTCAACCACAAATGAGATAGGAAAACGATCCAAACCACATCTCATAATTGTTGAGAGAGAGCAAGAAAAATCCACAAACCACAAGGCCAACATTAGGGCCCTTTCTATCCTCACTTGGATATTTTTAGCACCAATAGGCCTATTAGAATAGGTAAACTTGGCCCCCATCATCTTCACATCAATAAGAGCAGTATCATCTATGAACATTCTCAAATCCAAACGGTTGTTAGGATTGGCTTGAGAGCCACCCACTTTCTCATTATCATAAAGGGGAGTGTTAAATCTCACATTACCAGCCACGGGAGGTCTAGAAAATTATCCCAAAGACAACCAAGCTCCTCCAAAAGTCTCTTCCTATCCCTCTTCAAGTTGGGGGCATAAACATTGGAAATAATACAAGAGTAAGAATCTTGAAGTAGAAAAAACTTCGTATCCACATGATTAAATCCATCTGCAACCAAGACACCTTTAATCAACCTATAATTCCAAAAGGTAGCAAGACCACCCGAGGCTCCCTCAAAGCTAACCCCATGAAAACCATAGTCTTTGAAGAATAAATTCTTTAAAGCTTCCAACTTTTCAATTTACATTTTGGTTTCTTGAATCAACAAAATGTTTGGCTTATGGTCCTAGATCAGGTTCTTCAAGAGTCATGTTTGTGCACATTTTTTAACCCCCTGATGTTCCAAGAAATAATCTTCATTTGCATGAGGAGGGGGTGCTCTTAGAGCACATATCAAAGAGGGTCTTTTGAACACCCTCTGCAATATCCCACTTATAATCCCACTCCATGCTTTTTCTGATAAGAGGGCCTCCCTTGACCCCTTTGTTCAAATCCACAATCTAACTTTTTCCTTCTTGTGGTAACACCTTTGTGGGGTTGAGGAGGAGGGGAAGAGGAAGTCTTATTCTTTTTTCCCCTCGCTAGAATATAATCCTCCTCTTCCTTACTCCTCGTATCAGCAACCACTAAATCTCCCTCTCCACCCACAAGCCTAGATGCACGATCTAGGGGAGAAGGAGGGGCAACATTCAGCTCCAGAATAGCATGTTTAAGGGAGCACAAAGTATCTAAAACATGATCTACATCCAGATCCTTAGACTATCTGACAGCCTCGTCCTAAAACTTCTTGGTCTCCTCACCCATAGGGGGGTGAGGAGAAATGTGATTCTCATTATTGGTTGTAACCTCCTCAATATTAGGTCTAGGACCCAGAAACTTTCCCACAAGAGAAAGTTCATTCTAACTATTGTTTTATCCACAATAGAGTTCAGAATGGACAAAGCAAAGCCACCTTCCATGTTAGAAGAAGAAACTAATTTGAAAGCAACTCCTTTACCTTTAACCTTTGAAGATAAAAGGTCAGCCCATCTATGCCCGAGAAAAGACGATTTCCCAATTGACCAGTTCTTTTCCACCAGAACATGCTCAATCCAAGAACCTTTTGATTTAACCATAGATGATTCACCAATTGGGGCCCGCACGATCTCACCAGGTGCCATCACATGACCCCTAGGGGCCTTTGGAGCTTGAACCAATGCCTCCACTAACAGAAACCCAACACATGCTTCCTTGGAAGCCTCAATTGCACACTACCCCTCAGAGTTCGTGACTTTGACCACATCCACACCACAGGATCCATCCTTCCTAGTAGGGTCAACAGAGAACATTGAATCCATAGGCTAACCAAACTGAAAGTTGCCATGATCACTAGGAAGTGAGTTTAAATTTAAATCACTCAATCCTATGTAACTAACGGTTTTTTCCATAATGATCTTCTCCTCAAGAGTCCTCACCTCCATCGTAGTCCTCCTACGTATTCATATAATGTTTATCTATTCACATGTAATATTTATAATTCTTTACTAGTTAAATACCTCCATAGTACATGTGGTCATGTAATAAGGAGGTGGGGGACTATTGAAAACAGAGTGAACACTATGATCTTAAAATTTTATTATAATCATTCAACTAATTTAGTTATTCTTGCATTTCAAAAATGAAATTTAATAAATTAAATTCAATGAACTTGCTAAAATTTACTTGACTATCAAGGTTGAATGCCTCATGAAGGAGGGAATTTGTCATCACCATATGATCAGTTGTAGATGTACCCTAGGCACCTACATATTGACTATGTGTCAGATCACAACCATAGGATTACCCACAAGCCTGACAATAATGAGGTCAAACTCTACTCCCCAAAGACTCACCTGACTCACCCTGTGTTAGAGGACTACTATGTTGTATGCGGTGAGCTAGGTCAAGGAACTAATTGACTACAATGTATCAATCTCAACACTCTCCTTCACAAAGGAAGGGATAGTCACATGCTCATATGTTAGTCTAGCGAGTGCTTGTCTCGCTGGCCACTATGCGTCAATATGCACCCCCACTCTGTCCTGTGTAGAGCCCCCACCTCTACCCTAGAAGTCCTACATGTCAAAATAGTTTGGGATTTTATTGAGGACTGATGCAAAGCATGGTGGAGTTTGTCTAAATAATCACAACTCAATCAATCTTGAACAACCTTTCCACTTTGAAGACCCTAACTTGGTGTTGTCTTACAATTTCCTCATATTCCCTTGTAGCACATCAAACAGTGAATTTTCTTCATATCATTCAAAAGAAATTTCAAACCCACAAAATAATTGTCATTACTAATACCCTTTATGGCCTTCTTTGACATATCAAATGTATTCATAGACTTTTTTCAAAACATCACCTTCAAAAATGGACTGCTACGCTTCCCTTAAGCCCAATTAGGCCTCTTTTACAAAGAAACTATGTGGTAAACCTTCTCCCAATCACCAATCTTCACTCCAACACCTTAAAAAAATCACGTGGGGTCTGAAACAATAGGTTTTATCAATTGACACATCTAAAAATTCATCTAACAACAAAACCCTACTTCTTCCTATCAATTCTAGCTTAATACATAGAGATATTAGGCTAGGGCTTGCACAAATAGGGCCCTAACTCCATCCCCTGCATCTACAATCACTACCAAACTGAAAAAACCCTAACTAATGCCATTCCACCAATTTTCAAAGAATTTCACTAGTGGAATGGTCTAATATGCCATTTTTCCTACCAAACCCTCTTAACATAGGGTTTCAAACCATTCTCAATAATTTGGCTCTAAAAACCTTCAAAATTTATGAAATCAACTCAAATAAAATCCAAAACAAAGTTAGTTCATTCCTCCACCGAATACAATGCACTTTAGATCATAATCACTCAGTACAGAACCGTATAGAATGTTGTAGCAACAAAATTGCACAAAAGATTGCAGAAAACAAAGCACTTATTGTTTGAACTTAAAAAAAAACTTCTAAACCTTTCCTCAAAGTTTTCAAGGCATATTTAAACTTTCACAACCCAAACACAATAGTTCATAACCAATTTTTGAATCAAATGACTATTCAACTTCTACATCAAGCCAAAATTGCAAAGTTGCAAAGTAACTTTTGCAACAAATTACAAAAATTGACAACTTTTACTCAAACCGACCCCACAAGACTTATTACATTTAAAATGGTCTAAATAGACCTTATTACACCAAACATGACTCAAAACACCAAAAAATCCAACATTTGACCATATTTACAAAATGAAGTTGGGTCCCCCTACACCATACACCTGAGGAGAAAAGAATCTCAAGTTCCACCTAAGATCAGCTCTTGGACTATTGTGCCATGTTTCTTAATTTCCTCCTCTGTCATCCATGTTGCATCTTCATGAGGTAGACCTTGCCACTTCACTAGATATTCATTGTACCCTTTATGCCTTGTTCTCTTCACTTCCTTTGTGTCCAAAATGCTCTCAAGCTTCAAAGGCTAACTTGGTGGTAGGTCCTTGACCCAATCTTCATCTTGAACTCCTGGTGTACCTACATCATCACCTAAAATCATAGATCCTTTGAAGGGATAAAGGTCAAAAACACTAAAGATTGGAGAGATAGAAATTTCAGGAGGGAGTTCTATCTCATAGGCATTTGCACCAAATTTGTGGACCACCCTGCATGGCCCAATATTTTTCATTTGTATCTTTGTATACTTCCCCTTTGGTAGCCTTTCTTTCCTCAAATGTTCTAGAACCAAGTCTCCCACTTTGAATTGAACATCCCTTTTCTTCAAATCTACATGTTTATTATACTTCTCCACACTCTTTTAAAGATTTTCTTTCACTTGTTGATGAATATCCTTCATTGCAACTGCAAACTCTTCACCCTCAACACTTCTTCTCTCTATACTACTCAAATATCTGAGCTTAAACACTCCTCTTGGCTTCAATCCATAGACTATCTCAAATGGGCTCTTTCCAACACTCCTATTGATTGATTCATTATAGGCAAGCTCATTTTGTGGAAGAATCAAATCCCATTGTTGTGAATTCTCTTTTGTCAAACATCTGAGAAGATTCCCAAGGCTCCTATTGACAACTTCAGTTTTCCCATCTATTTGTGGATGATAGGAAGAACTAAATGTCAAGTTGGCTCCCAATTTCTTCCAAAGAGTCCTCCAAAAGTGACCAACAAACTTGTTATCCCTGTTAGACACAATTGTCAATGGTAATCCATGAATTCTAACTACCTCTTTGAAAAATAAGCCAACAATATATGAAGTATCATTTGTACATTTGCATGGTATGAAATGAGCCATTTTGCTAAATCTGTCAACAACAACAAATGTACTATCAAACCCTCTTTGATTTTTGGGTAAACCCAACACAAAATCCATGTTGATGGATTCCCATGGCCTGTTAAGAATTGGAAAAGGCTAGTAAAGACCTGAATTAGTGCTTGAACCCTTTTCTTTTTGAAAAACTACATAATTCTCAACAAACTTTTTGATCCCACATTGCATTTTTGGCCAATGGTAATATCTTCTTACCTGCTCCAATGTCTTATCTACACCAAAATGACCCATTGAGCTGCCACAATGCTTCTCCTTAATCATATTTTTCCTCATAGAGCACTTAGGAATACACAATTGAGCACCCTTAAACAATAACCCATCTTGTATCAAGAAATCAGAATATTCTTCATGGAAAGCACCACCAAACTGATTACAAATAGCATACACATCCTTAAAATTATCATCTCCTTCATACATAACTTTCAATGCATCAATACCCACACTTTGAAGTTGAATTTCTTGCACCAACATTTGTCTTTTGCTCAATGTGTCTACCACCTTGTTTGACTGTCATTTTTTGTGTTTTATGTTGAAAGTATAGCTTTGTAGGTACTCCACCCATTTCACATGCCTATGGCTCAATTTGTCCTGGATGTTCAAGAAACTCAAAGCATGATTGTTAGTAAAAACAATAAATTTATTTGGAAGGAGATAGTGTCTCCACTTTTTCAATGCTTGAACCATTGCATACAATTCTAAGTCATAAAAAGAATACTTCTTCTTGGCCAAATTAATTTTTTCACTAAAAAATGTTACAGGTCTTCCCTCTTGACTCAAGATTGCACCAATTGCAAACCCACTTGCATCTCATTCTATTGTGAACACATTATTTAAATCAGGGAATGCTAAGATGGGTTGTTGAGCTATCTTCTATTTCAGAATTTGAAAACTTTTCTTTGCCTCATCAGACCACATAAACCTCTTCCTTTTATCCCCTTTGATTGTATCAATGATGGGTGAGCAAATATGATTGAAATTCCTTACAAATTTTCTATAGAAACTAGCAAGACCATGTAAGCTTCTTACCTCACTAACTGAATTTGGAGTAGGCCAATTCAAAATTGCTTCTACCTTGCTGGAGTGCATCTTCAAAGTGCCTTTTGAAATCACAAAACCAAGGTAGACCAGCTCTTCCTTCATGAATTAACACTTCTTCAACTTTTCTTCATTCAGCCTCTTCAACACCATGTCAAAATGTTCCAATTTTTCCTCTTTAGTCTTGCTAAACACAAGAATGTCATCCAAGTACACAACTACAAGCTTTCCTATGAAAGGCTTCAAAACTAGTTCATTCATTAGTCTCATAAATGTGCTTGGTGCATTTGAAAGCCCAAAAGGCATTACCATCCATTCATACAACCCCTCATTGGTTTTAAAAGCAATTTTCCACTCATTCCCTTCTCTTATTCTAATTTGATGATAGCCACTTTTAAGGTCAATTTTTGAAAAGTAACAAGCTCCTCCTAAACAGTCCATCAAATCCTCCATACTAGGTATTGGAAACCTATACCTTATAGTGATTTTGTTGATTTCCCTTGAATCAGTACACATTATCCAATCTCCACCTTTTTTAGGTGCCAACACAGTAGGGACAACACATGGACTTAAACTTTCTCTTATGAGACCCTTATCTAGCAATTCTTGTATTTGTTTCCTTATCTCTTCATTTTGTTGAGGAGTCATCTTGTATGCAGACTTATTGGGTAAGTTTGCACCTAGTATAAAGTCTATGTGGTGGCTCACATTCCTTATAGGTGGCAAAGAACTAGGGTGCTCATCTACAACTGTCTTGATACTTGTTCAACAAAGTTTGCACTTCTTTGGGAACATCTTCAAGTTTTGTTGATGCCATAGCATACTTGGGTCTGATTATGATTGCATATCCTTTTCCACCTTCCTCTTTCATAGTTTTCAAGAAATCCTTTTCCCCAACCAACATGACACTTGACCCAACTTCAGTATCTAGGTTTTCATCTTGCAAAGGAGTGAGGGTAAATGAAACACCATCTTTTTCAACTACATATGTATTTTTATGCCCATCAAGTTTTTCTTTTCTATCATACTGCCAGGATCTTCCTAACAACAAGTGATAAACATCCATTGGGATGATGTCACACAAGATCTTGTCTTTATACCCCCCAATGTTAAACTCAACCCATTTTTGACCCTTATTCAACCAAGAAACCTTATAAGGTGTGGTGTGTGGGTCCTTTTCATCTTTAACTTTTCAACCATCTCCAAAGACACTAAATTATCAACAGAACTAGAATCAACAACAACCTTACATACCTTGCCTTGAGATTTGCAAGTTGTTCTAAATAGTGAATTTCTTTGTGGAGGATCCTTCACCATAGGAAACTTGAGTAGTTTCCTCCTCATCATGAGAGATTCTCCAACCTCTGGAGCAACATGTTGAGAGGGAGAGTTAACACTCTCACAATATTCCTCTTGCACCAATTGTGTTCTCCTTTCACTGCCATGTGATGTTCAAGGTTGTTTCTCCAAACACTTCCATGCTTGATGGCCAAATTGATTGCATTGGTAGCATCTTCCAAAGAAGGTATTTTAACCCCTACCTTGTCCTCTAAATCTTCCTCTACCATTAGGTCTCCTACCCTTGAAACCACCTCTTGACTCTGAGCTTTGTTCTTGTTTCCCACTTGTCTCACCTTGTGATTTTTGCGATTGTCCTCTTCCACCAAAGGATCCTCTGCCCCTAAAGTTTTGTCCTCTGCCTCTACTTTGTTTTTCCTTCCTTCTTTTCAATTTATCTTCTTCCCTAACAGCCAATTGGAAGCACTCTTCCACCGTTCTAGGGGTGACAAGACTCAATTCATCTTGAATATTGAATTTTAACCCATTCATATACCTTGCTATCTTCTCAACTTCATCTTCAACATGACCTGCTATAATGCTCAATTTATGAAACTCCTCTGTGTAGGCCATGACATCCATTTCCTTTTGCAATAGGCTTTGCAACTTCCTAAATGTTTGAATTGCATGGTCACTAGGCAAGAATTGACTCTTAACCTTAGACACCATCCTATCCCATGAATTTATTTTTCTTTTCCCTTTTTCACTCTCTTCCTGTACATAGTTCCACCAAGTTAGGGTAGGTCCTTTCAACTTAGTCTTTGAAAACTTCACCTTTTGTTCATTTGCTACCTCCTTGTATCCAAAGTAATTGTCTAGTGCATCAATCGAGTCCAACACTTCTTCACTATCCATCTTTCCACTATACATGGGGAATTCTATTTTCACCTCAGTATTCTCTCCTTTGACAACCTTCAGCATTTTAACCATCCTTCTTTCATCAGGGTCCAACTCATCATCACCTTGGACTCCTCTTTGAGGTTTTTCATTCTCACCCTCTTCCTCTTCCTCTCAGTCACTCTCATCTTCAATGGCCTTACCTCTTCTTTGGTTTGTTTCTAATGCTACAAGTCTAGCTAAAAGAGCTTCTTGAGACTCCTTCATCATTCTTATTTCCCTATTAATGACTGCACTACCTTTTGGAGGCATCTTTCCTTCTTAAAATTGCAACTTTTCCTTCTTTAAACTTCAACCTCTTTCCTTCAAATGATCAAAATCTATGCTCTGATACCGATTTGATGCAGAGCAAGGTGGATTTTTTCTAAACAACCACATTTCAATAAATATTGAACAACATTTCCACTTTGAAGACCCTAACTTGGTGTTGTCTCAAAATTTCCTCATATTCCCTTGTAGCACATCAAATAGTGAATTTTCTTCATATCATTCAAAAAAAATTTCAAACCCACAAAATAGTTTTCATTCCTGATACCCTTTATGGCCTTCTTTGACATATCAAATGTATGCATAGACTTGTTTCAAAACATCACCTTAAAAAATGCACTATTGCACTATCCTTAAGCCCAATTAGGCCTCTTTTACAAAGCAACTATGTGTTAAACCTTCTCCCAATCACCAATCTTCAATCCAAAGCCTTAAAAAAATCACATGGGGTCTGAAACAATAGGTTTTATCAATTGACACATCCACAAATTCATCTAACAACAAAACCCTACTTCTACCTATCAATTCTAGCCTAATACATAGAGATATTAGGCTAGGGCTTGCACAAACAAGGCCCTAACTCCATCCCCTACTTCTACAATCACTACCAAACTGAAAAAAAACCCTAACTAATTCTATTCCACTGATTTTTAGAGAATTTCACTGGTGGAATGGTCTACTATGCCATTTTTCCTACCAAACCCTCTTAACCTAGGGTTTTCAAACCATTCTCAATAATTTGGCTCTAAAAACCTTCAAACTTTATGAAATCAACTCAAGTCTCAAATTAAATCCAAAAAAAATATATTTCATTCCTCCATCGAATACAATGCACTCTATATCATAATCACCTAGTATGGAACCGTACATAATGTTGTAGCAGCAAAATTGCACAAAAGATTACAAAAAACATAGCACTTCTTATTGTTTGAACTTCAAAAACAAATTCAGAACCTTGCCTCAAAGTTTTCAAGGCCTATTTAAACTTGCACAATCCAAACACAATGGTTCATAACCACTTTTTGAACCAAATGACCGTTCAACTTCTACATCAAGCCAAAATTGCAAAGTTGAAAAGCAACTTTTGCAACAAATTGCAAAACTTGAAAACTTTTACTCAAACCGACCCCACAAGACCTATTACATTGAAAAAGGTCTAAATAGACCTTATTACACCAAACATGACTCAAAACACCCAAAAATCCAACTTTTGACCATATTTACAAAATGAAGTTGGGTGCCCCTACACCAAGGACAAACTCACAGTAGAGTTTCCTCAAAAAGTATTGTGGCACCTCATTGTTGTTGCATGGAGGATGGTCAAGAACCATCCACCACATCCTCCAAAATTGGTTCTTTATCCCTTGGTGGTTGTACCAATGGATAGGGAACCACTTTTTTGAAGGATGTAAAGGTTGATTTGTTCTAGGGTTTATGAATAGGGCACACAAGTCAAATTTTGTAATTTTTTCATCTTTCACTTGTTTATAGGATAATTTATCTGCATAAAATTCTCTAAACTCTTGTCTCTTCTCCGACCAACTACTTATTTGCTTGCTAATTGAATCTACATGTGATACTATTGATTCAAGTGATTGAGCAAATGTGGTTCTATGCAAGGTTGAGCTTGCAGGATCTTTCAACCTTGCAATTATATCCTCAATTTATTTTTTGTTATTTTTAATTTGCCCCATTAAATTTTCTTGAGTTCCTGGAGCATGTTGAGGAATTGTTGGAGGTTTTTGTTGGGGTTGCTCCTCAGCAAGGATTTTGGCATGAGGTGAATCAGGAATTTCAAGAGGAATTTCAAGAGGGTTTGGAGGTGCATTATCATTTCCTAAAAATTAAAGAAATTTGCATCAAAAAACATATTAAATCTACCTATTTGATTTCAAATTCATAAAAAAATAGAAATTACTTACTTCTTTTACCTCCTCAATGTCATGGTGACATTTTAAAAAAGATTCTATGAAAAATTGAAGTAGTTTTGGCCTTCCAAAAGCGTGAGTGTGTTATGCAAGGGTTTCAAGTCGCAGAGAAAATAGAAACTTGCAAAAAACACAAATTGAAGTTTTTTCTTTTCTTGTAAATAACATATAACACACTTGTGTTATAACGTGAACATGTTATAGCTTGGGAGTGATTGAGCTTGAGGCTCAATCACTCCAAGCCATAATGTGAGCACATTATAATGCATTCACATTATGGCTTATTAAAAAAATTGAAAGGGGTGGCCACTTTTTAGATCCTCATCTTTTTGCACCTGCCCTTATATGCACTTTTTTTACCAAAGATATGCACCATTTTACATAACATAAACATCAATCACAAATTATCAAAGAAAACAGTTAAATTCAAGTATGTGCCTCCCACCAGGCATGCCAAAATATGAATGAGATTGAATGCAAAAACTAAAAAATAATGCCAATACAATGAAAATACCTATTTCAATATTCAATAATCACCTTCAATAGAGCATGAGCATAATAAATCAAATCAAAAGAAATACTAAACTATATTACCTGCAAAAAATGCCTCATCTTACTCCATTGTATATGATATGGTGTAAAATTAATTGGTGTGGGTTGATCTTCAATTATAAGCATAGCCTGTAATAAAAAAATGGATGTAGCATGATAGCTTGAATTCAATATTGTAGATTCTCAACATAATTATGGATGGATTGATGGGTTGAATGATGCTGATTTTATACCTTTCACCTAATATCAATCAACGATGTAGGATGATCAAAAGAATTGATAGATGAGATTGATTGTGGGATCATGATGAATGTGCAAGTGACATGCATCTTTTTATTGATGATTTAACTGATTGCATGAGTTGATTGATTGCATGGATGAGTGAAGTGAAAGTGAGTATGAGTGAATATAAGTTTCTTTTTTTAGTTGACTCATTTAGAAGAACATAAATAGAATAAAATAAATAGATTTATTCAATTCATGTGCATGAGGTAAGATATAAGTAGAAAATAAATTAAATATAAATTTTATTTATTTATTAAAGAATTAAAGATAGAAAAATAAATTAAATTACTTTACTTAATTGTAGAGGAAATGTTAGTTAATTAAATAATTAAAAAATCATTTAATTATAGTGGATAAGAAGAATTAATGCATGGATTAATTAAATAATAATAAAATAATTAATGTGGATGGAGGAAAATAAGAAATTAATTAAACAATGTCGATATTGGCATGGTGTGATGGTTTAAAGGTGGCATTGTTGTTCTTGCCACCAAGGTTCAAACCCCATTGGGGTGGTATTGTTGAGTGGTTGTATTTTGGTTCATACCTTCTGTTCAAAAGCGTTTACCCCTTGAATAAAAAAAAAAAAATTAATTAAACAATAAAAAATTATTTAATTAATATGAATGGAAGAAATTAAGAAATTAATTAAATAATTAAAAATTGTTTACTTAATGTAGATGAGAGAAAATGATGAATTAATTAAAAAAAAAAAAAATATTTAATTAATGTTGATGATGGAAAATGATCAATTAATTAATTAATTAAAAATTATTCAATTAATGTGGATGAGTTGTTAGATCAATTAAATGATTAAAATTATTTAATTAATATTGATGGAGAAGTTGATGAGAAATGATGATAAGTTAGATGAAATGTGTTAGTCATTTTTAGGCATCTACTAGCATACTACAGAGGATGCCTATAACTCTTGGGTATTTATTCTTCTTGAATCATGTCTAAAATTATGCCCAAATGTGTTTGAGTGTACCTACAAGGCATGGAGGAATGTTCTTTGAGGACTTTCAAATGTCCTTTGCAATAATGGTGATTGGATTTAAAGTACTTGACATGAGAAAATGCTTGTAATAGATTATAGAAATAGCCTTGAAAAGGTGCATGTCATTAATCTAGTATGTAAAATTCTTGGAGTTACAATCAGGTAGGTGAAACAGTGGAGTGCTCAAGTTTCTATGTTGGAAATGCCTTTGGTTGGATTTTCTATCTTTGAAATTTATTTTGAGTTTTATTAAATGATGAACTCTTCAAATTCTTCCTTCTCTTAGTTTTCCTTTATTATTTGTCATAGTTTTGAACTTGGGGCAACCATTGTTGCATTTTCATAGAGTTCATGAACTTACAAACTTCATGATATTTGGAACTTGGCATCTTCTTTGTTCTTTTATTTCTCTTTGGCACATCACAATTTTAGAAAAATGAATATCTCATGAACCTACATTATACGCTCTAGTAAGTTTGTGACCTCATGAAATTACTAACAATGTAGACCTTGTCTCTTTCTTTATCTTTTTCTTCATCATTATTTTTCAATTTCAACATCATGAACTTTGGAACTTGCAAGCCTTTAGATATTACCACTTCCCTTTGTTACAATTTTGGAAGGTTCAAAAACTCATGAACCTATGAGCATTTATAATCTCATCAATTATTCATCAAGTTCATAAAATTGTGAATTTATCAACATATAGAACCTTATAAGTTAATTTTTTCTCTTTGTAAAGGTTTTAGGAGTTTCATGAACTTGTGAAATTCCCAAATGTTGTAACTTAAATGCAAATAGAAAACTTATACTCATTTTTTATTTTTTTTATCAATTTGGGTAATAATCTAAGTATAACATGGAAACTAACATAACACAGAGACACTTGAACACATAGTCCCATTAAAATTTCTTAGATTGGGTAAAATGATGGGTCAAAAAAGGCCAAAATATACACAAGAGTTGAGATTCAAGAAAAATTGGGCACTACAGGTTTGAGTCCCAAAAGCCTCTAGTTGGGGGCATGTGCCACTAGCTAACATAACAATAATCTAGTTATCTTTGAGAGAAAACCAAAATATGAGAATACCAAGAATAACACACTTCATGATAAAAAAGGATCATGACTACACAAAAAAAATGATATATATAGGAAAATGCAAAACACAATGATATGTACAAGACAACAACCTATAGCCAATGACATGGAAGCACAAAGAATTGAAATATATGGTTGCAAGTAAAACTTAAAACATGATTTTAGGTTAGACCCTACATGAATACCCATGACACATGACCATTGATAAACTATTGTAATCACTTGTCTCTATCAAAGACAAGAATGTTGAAAGAGCTAATCTCTCTCAAACCACAATTACAACTACCACCCAACTACAATAAGTGAAGTCGTCTATCCACATGCATCAAACTATAAAAATTTCCCAAAAATTGAATAAGTACTTCACTATCAACTTTACTAATATAAAGAAACCATATTAATAGGTGCTATACCTATTCTATGATACGTCATTCATATCCATATATTATCAAGGGTGAAACTTGAAAAACTAGGTCAACATCAAAATAATTGAAAACCACTAAAAAAGTAAACTTCCCTCATACATGAGTGCAATTTTTCATACATAATGACTTTCGTACTTGAATTGAGAAAAAAATAAAATTCCTCCAATCACATAACAAAAAAAAGTATATATGACTACAACCCTACTCAACACAAGGAAGGAAATCACCTTGCACTCCAAATTAGAATGCCTCAAGCTCAAGCACATTATCAAGTTGAGAAACCTACTAATATTCAAATTAGAATACATTTTTTTTTTCAACATCATTATCACTTGTACGCTAGGCCCACACAAGAGATTCATTTTCAAGAATAACACTGTCATCCACAAAAATAGAAGCATGAAATTCAAAAAGGAAAGCCTCATAATCAAATTTCCTCAAGAAAATCTAGGAAAATTAATAACTATCATACAAAAACTTCACATGTATTAATGCAATCTTCATCAACACAAAATTTCTTACCATGAGACACTTTAAGTGAATAACCAAGTTCTTTAATTTTTCTCTTTATTTCATGTCCATTCTAGCAATCTATTGTCATATGTACTGTAGAAATTAGACCTATAACAAACCTATTCTTCTTTCATGATAATTGTAATAGAATTTTCTTGTGTACCAAATGAAGCGCAATAAAGATGTCAATAATAATGCAACAAGAAGGTTGTGAATCCTTGAAGGAAAAATCTTAGAAAGGGTCTATAAAATAGCTTTAACAATAAAGGGATAAATGTAGCACAGTGATGAAAAATGAATTAGATATTATGTCAAAGCATACTATCAAGAGGGCTCTCCTTTTATGCATGACAGTCCTAATGAAGAGTATAGTGGTCAACCATGCATTCATATGAACAAAATATCAAGCCACCAAATAAGATCAAGGTTTAAATAATGTAAGGTGATAGCCATGAAAGTGCATGCCAAAGTTTTAAGGGACAGTTTCTTCAAAAACTTTGAAGTTTGATATGACTATGCAAGATCATAAGCATGACAAGTGCACTAAAAAAAGCTAGTTATTGATGATAGATGACAATAGGTAAGGATTCCAAGTGATTGATAGAAGATAGAGCTTTAAGTAAGAACAATCCCATATGCATGGTAAAGATTCAAAGGAATTAAACAAAGACAATCTGAGCAACACCATGATAGTAATTGTTGTCAAATAAAGTTTTCACCCTTGCTAAGCTATCAACTATAGCAACCTATTGACACATGGGAACACTTCGAGGTTGTGGATGACTTGAGAATGAAGTGGACCTCCAGATTATGGGTTGGTTCCCCTTAAGATATTTTGAGAAAGATGAAGAATGATGAAGGAAAAGAGTAAGAAAGATATACTTGAAATTAAAACCTATCACTAACAGGTGATACACCAAAGATAAACATATGACAATACTGCAGAAAACTCACAAAAAATCTCAATAGAGCTAAACAATCTCACAATACAGAGATTTATGTTTGTAAAAAATGAGTCTATGTAAGGTTCCGACTGTTCTAATGCTTAACACAAGGAAAACAAGATGTTTTCACATATATAAATCTAAAGAAAGAGATCACTAACATAAACTAGATTTATGACATAATATCCTTTGCATCCAGCACTGAAGGAATCTGATAAAATAAAGGATCACACAGAATTTTATCATGCAACTCACTACCAATACTAAACAACAATGAAAATCTGTGAAGGAAATGACTTTCTATTGATAAAATCAGGAGTGTTTGTGTTACAGATCTGTAGTATTCATAAAAAATGAGTTACAAAGTCTGAATAGTGCTCTTTCAGCAGTCTCCTAACCAAGAACTCCCTTACAAAAAAGGAAAAAATGCCATATATACCAAAGAGTGTCGGCCCCTGCCTTAGGGTTTTCAAAAAATGAGTCGACGCCTGGACACGTCGGCCCAAGAAGTGCTTGGAATGAAGTTAATGAAGCATTCAATGCACATCCCCTGCTAATGTCAGTGAAAGCTCATCCCTGGGCATGGCCTTCAGATTTTTACAACGACCGCATTAACTCGCAGCCTCTATGTCCACCCTCAGGATTTCGTTAGAGTCGCCTTGAATGCTCTGTGACATGGTCATTAATGCCGCTCCACTTTCTCCAGCTGACATCCCCAACTACTATTGTGACTCGTGGCTACCTCCCCTTCAAGAAGTAGCATCAAATCTATCCACTAGATTCAAACATCATTATTGACTGATCACCTCTGATCCCAGAGTAGAGTGATGTCGTCATGCTCCGTCGATCTCATTTGCAGGGGAAGTCAAACTTCCCGTGATATGCCTAAGTGCCTTCTGATTGGTCAAATCATGCCAGGTAGATTCCAAGGTGGTCAAAGGTTGCTTCAAAAGGATCGCATGTCGACGAGACTTTAGATGTCAGGGAGAAGTCATAGCGGGCGGCTAGAGTCACACCGACATGCCAATTCATTTGGCAAGACACACGATGGTTGGCAAGACCTCATGGCGAGCAACCAGAGTTATATCACTCTTACAAAAAACCATCGGCAAGACCCCATTAGGTCGGCGAGACTTATGTCGAAGGCAAGGTGTCACGGCGAACTCAAGTCATCTCGGCAAGACACCATCGGGTTGGGGAGACCTTACGAAAAACTCCAGTCACTCTCCCCAAGCTTGGACCCCTCGGTGGAGTCAAAGTCGGGATGAGAACCAAATAGGGACCGGAGTGAGAAAGGGGGCGAAAGAAAAAATAGATGAATCCCGGTGGAATCGTGATCGGGACCAAATCCATCCCTAAAACTTTCTTCAAGTTTCAGGTTTGGATTCCGACCCGGTCCCGCCTCTGAAAAACTCAAAAGAAGATGAAGGAAAGGATGAGAAGGGGAAAGACAAACGGAAAAAGCATCCCCCGACAAAATACAAGGAAGAAAGGAAAACAGCCGGCGGAACCGGGACCGGGGTGAAACCAGAACCCAAAGACACACAAGGCAAAAACTTAAGAGGTAGAGCTGGGACCGGAGCCAAAACGGGGGAAAAAACAAAGAGTCAGCAGAACCGGAACCGAAACCAAATCCAGACCTGAAACTTGAAGAAAGTTTCAAGTTCGGATTCTGTTCTGATCCCGCCCTCGGCAACATACGAGGCATGAAGGAAGAAAAAGAAAAACATAAGGGGGAACCAAGGAGGAGGAGGCATCCCTCGATCTCAGGCCATGAAGAAAAGGAAAGAAGAACGAGCGGAACCGGGGTCGGAACCGGAACGGAAATAGGAACCGGGACTTTGGAAAAGTTCCAAGTTTGGACCCCGACCCGGTCCCGGCCCTGACAAAATAAAGAAAACGCACAAAGCAAAAGAAAGCAAGGCGGGATCAAAACTAAAATTGATCCCAGGTAAAAACACAGCGGGGGTGAAAACAAACCCGAAACTGAAACCTTTATCAAGTTTCAAGGTCGGATTTCGTTCCAAACCCACCCCTGGCAACACAA
Organism: Sequoia sempervirens; assembly: GCA_007258455.2. Taxonomy (NCBI): domain Eukaryota; kingdom Viridiplantae; phylum Streptophyta; class Pinopsida; order Cupressales; family Cupressaceae; genus Sequoia; species Sequoia sempervirens. The sequence continues at coordinate 48,851,328 of VDFB02270651.1, forward strand.
GGAAAATGGGAAAACAAGGCAAGGACACAAGATGAAGACCCACCTGAAACTGAACACCTGCACGCTGGGCTCAACCCTCTTGGGAGCCACATTTAATCCATGTGTTGAATTAAAAAACATCATTTTCCCCTACATCTGCACAAGAAGCAAACAAGTTAGAAAATAGGTAATCTTGATGCAAGTGTTCCTCCATTTGGTCTTCGAGAACATCTGAAAGCACAGGTTACCCTACCTGATTGAGCCCATAGGTGAAAACTAGGTAACAGTAACATTAAGAGCATCCTTGACTAAAATAAAGATCATATGGCTTAGAATAATATAAAGTCAATGTTTGTGCTTAATGAGGACTTATAGATAGTTTTTTACAAGTGACTATGATTGTCAATTAATATTCAATACCTACTATGACTTTAAAACCTTAGGAAAGTGGCATTGATGAGAGGGTAAAGGCATTGATACAAATTCAAGGAAAGGGATAGTGGAGTGACAAGTTCAAAGGCCTGATATGATGCATTATTTAAAAGCCAAACAAACTCTCCTACACCAACTTGAAGACCTAATCATCTGCAAGTTACTCATGCCTATCATCATGCAAGGGATTTTTCATGAGCTAGTAACAAGTTGAGTGGCTAAATACTCAGTTTTCAAACACTTATAGGTAATTTAGGCCTATTTGAGGAGCCCTCATGGTTACAACTAGAGTTGAGAGGAGTTTGAGGCTAAAATCATGCAATTTTTGGCACTTTTGTAGTCCTAAAATAAAGGATTTTTTTTCCTTATATGCCCAACAAGTTGGAAACTTCATGTAGTGTTTTAACTCAACTTTCCCATCAACATCATGCAAATTTAGAGATCAGTTCAAGTTCAGTTGGAGGTACCTAGAGTTTCAAGGAGCATGCAAAATTCAAAGGGGGTAGTCATTCAAGTCAACTTTTCTTCACCAATTTTTGCATGTTTTGCTTCTAGTTCACATCAAGTTCAACTAATCATGCAAGCTCAAAAATATTCTACGAGGTTTAGCTCTAATTATCAACAAGAGGTTTTCTATAAAGAAAATCTTTCAAATATTTGAGAGTAGTTCTTCCTTTCCTCTTTTTCCTTACGCAAAAGAATGAGATTGTAACTCATTTTGATAATTATAGAAAAAAAAATTATGTATTCTCAAGTAGTTTTTCAGATTTGTATCAGTAGAAGCTCTTATTATTTCAATAAAAGCAACATGTTTACCTTCTCTAAATTCATGTGTTGAGTGATTTTGTATATGATTTGATCTGATTTTTGTGATTATGAATGAAAAATCCTTAAACTATGTCTCATTGCAAATAATTTTTATACTAGAATAAGTAAGACTTATACAAGTCATAGGTTGTGTTATGGCTTTCACTAGTTCTAGTTGTGAAAACTTCCATTTTTCCTTCAAGAACTTGAAGAACAACATTTTTATGAATTAGTGTTGTGTGAGCTTGTGAAAACTGATTTGTGCGTAGGGTAAAGCTATTTTTTTTTTAGAGAATATGTGAGTTGAAAAAATAGGTATATGTCTTATATTTTTGGTGCATCACTTCCTACGATCAACAATCTTTAAATTTTAGTTCTTCTATCCCTTTTCTTGATCAAGGCAGTAGCTTTTAAGAGGTCCATCGAGGGAACCAACCTTCTTTGAAGGTTCATTTTCACCATATGCAACCCATAGCTTAAAGATGATCCCATGTTTCACAGAATAGCTAAGTTTTACACTTGGCTAAGGGTGATATCCTTATGACAACACTACCATTGGTAAGAGATTATTTATCCTTTAGAGTCATGATCTCTAGCTATCTGGACATAGGTAGATAGTATTAGTGCTTGTGTTGTGAGCCAACATTCATTGTCAATCCTACTTGACTATTCTAGGTTTGTGTAATTTGTTGTGTATTCTTGTGATTACTAATGCATATATTTAGTTTATCTAGTCAACATCTATTGATATATTTTTTATTATATTCTTTACTCCTTTTTTCGTCTTTATCCAATTGTTAGCCTTGAGTTGATCCAACTTGTATTTGGGTGAATCCGCTCTTTGTTGGGAAAATCCAATTTGCACTTGGGTGAATCCACCTATGTAGTAAATCCATAGTCCAGACATGGTCATCATTGGGTGAATTTTCTTTTTTTCATGGGTGAATCCACTCTCTATCAGGTGAATTTTCCTTGGTTTAATCTTCAAACCAATCATCAACCTTAGATAAGTGAATCTAAGTCTTGTTGGGTGAATACATTCTATTTTTGGATGATTATATTTTGAGTGATTTCATGACCTACATGGGTGAATCAACTCTAATTTAGATTATTTTTTTCTCCATACAAAATTCAGAGAGAAAAT
>VDFB02270651.1:48853789-49034995 GCA_007258455.2 Sequoia sempervirens
GGGTATGGTGACAATGCATACTACCTCAAGAACTTGGAAAAAAGAACTAGTGAAGTTTTTGACTCATGATAATTGGGATTAGTAGAGACTCTGTAAGTACTGGTTTACCCTATACATATTGTGTCTTGTTTTTTGTTGTGTCTTTGTGTTGTACTATGTGTGCCTCTGTACAGTCTTGACACTTGTTGGTCAAAATGAAGTGTGATTGTCGCAATCCCCTCTTTGAGTGTGTGTGGTTTGCATCCTAAAGATTTTTTGGATCCTCACTATGTCCCATTGGAACATACGTCCCCAAACAAGAGCCAATGTTGGAGCCTTGTTCGATATGTCCCAAAATGCAAAAAATCCTAAGTCCTAGCTCACCTTGTTGTAACTGTCATGTTTTAACCCACCAATTATAACTGATTTGAGAGAGTCTAAGTGGGCATTCCCTTTGTTAAGACTGTCCAAGGGAATACACTCTTATGGAGGTGAAGACCATGAGGTTCAACTGATGCCTTCTAAAAATTGTGCAAATAGATTTCCTTTGTTTCTGTGATGTCTTGACGGGATAAGTCAAAAAATCTAGGAGGGCTGATCCATATCAGTTTAGAGGACAAGTTAGCTTAAAGGTGTTGTTGCCAAGCAAGGCCTATTAATTTCCAGACCATGGTAAGAAGATTCTGCATTCAGAAGACTTAGTTCTCGTTGAAATCAAAACAAAAGATCTGAGTATGCTATTCTAGAAACCTAAGTTACCGATTTGTTTTTGGATTCGGGTACGCGTACGCGAATCCGGTACGGGATTCAGTCAAAAAAAAAATTAGGGTTGGGTACGGCTTGGGTACAAGTTCAAATACACCACCATATTAATAGTCTAATAACATAGCAAAAATACATCACCACTTTCATAGTCACGAAGTCAAATATTAAAATATTAGTGATTACTCGAATGTCATGATATAAAATTATAAATTAAAGTTCAAACATAAAAAGTCAAGTGTTTACAATCAGCCATTATTGATCATTGATCAATCTGAATCATATGGGTCACCAAACAAATCAGCATCATTAGATGCTACATTAGATTTTGCTTTTTACTGTGGTCAAAAATCACATGGCCACAAAAAGCACGAGTGTTAAAGTTCAAAAAATCTCCATTTATTCAATCAAGCTTGGTCATGAAATTGACATGGAAGATGCATACAAATCCACCTACACCATGGAGTTAAAGAATCCAATGAAAGTATATCTTAATGTTTGGGAATTCGATACAATACAATAACCTAACTTGGCCATGCAAGGTGCAGCTCTATTAAAGCAAATAAGGGAGGCAATGTTGCTTAGGGGCTAATGACATGGAAAAAAACAAACATAACTACGTCAAACTTTGGAAAGATATTTGGAATGAAAACCATCCTTGCACACAAACAAAGGCCTCATCCAACTTAAATCTGCCTTGCACAATGATGGATTATGCTTTGTTAAGTCAATTGTTGGTCAAAAAAAAATTAAAAAATGCAAAAAGTGAACTTTTTCCGCAGCTTGGGCATTTTGATGCCTGGATTCGTCACGGATTCTTCATGGCGTATCCTGGTCGAATCCGCAGTGGCGAATCGAATCCAAGGCGAATCCACAAAGCAAATTTCGAATCCTGCCCGAATTTGTATCATACCGTACTCGAATTGCGAATCTGGTACGAATCGAATCGTATCCAGAGGCTACAAGTGGCGAATCGGTAACTTAGCTAGAAACACATATTACTGAAAATATGAACAGCAAATATTCATAGATCTAAACTCTTGATAATGCATCTAACTTCTATTAAAATTAAAAAGAAATACACTACAGTGGTATGAAATTTTATAAAAGCAATCTATATGCATCATAATAATAATTAGAATATGTGCCCTTTAAATAGACAAGTGCACTAAGAATATACAAAAGTAACAGAAACTAAAAGAGGTGTCAAGTAAAGCTCCAAGTTAAGCTTGCATCTCACTAGAGTGACATTCAGTTTGACTAAACAATCAACTATTCTAATTAATCAATCAACCAAAGTCTAACAGCAAATAGCTCCTAATCAAAGTAGTTCAGAGTGTTAGTTTTAGGATCAGAAATTAAATAAGTAGATATAGAACAATTTTAAACAATTTGACACAGCATATACCCTGGGAAAACCCTCCAACTTGAGGGAGAAAAACCCAGCAACAATATATCTCTTGGTCGAATCAATCAGCATCACACTTGATGCAATCTCACACAATAATATCGAACTTCTGTTGTAGATGAATTCACACTTGTCTCTTCAATTGAATGAACTGAACAGCACCTCTATTATATACAAATTGATGAGGACTTCCAATAAACACATCCCTTCAAGATACAAAGTCAGCCTCAAATGAAGGGGTGTGACATAACAAAAGATGACGATCCTTTTAGATGATGTCGGCCTTGACAACCTTTCATGCTTGTACCGCTGTACTGCTAGATGATTGTGAGAGAGGTGTGGTAGCATGGTATACCACTATACTGCAGGAGACTTCTTACTGCCTGGTGGTAGCGCGGGGTACCGCCATACTGCAGGAGCCTTCTTACTGCCTGGCGGTAGCGCGGTGTACCGCCATACCACGAGAGCCTTCTTACCGCCTGGCAGTAGCGCGGTATACCGCCATGCCGCAAGGCCTTGTTGGTTGACTAGCGGTTGTGCGGTGTACCACCATGTAAATAAATCATCTTCAATAAATGAATAGCCAACAGCTATATGAATTTATTGCTTATCGTCATTGGAAGTATGAGGCCCGCAGCTATACATCAACATTCCCTCTTAGCTAGGGAGGAATACTTCCAGATATCCAAGGTCATGGAGTCTCTCAACATGACACCCACAATGGCTACACCCGTATGTGGAAAGAGCTCATCGCGGAGTCACTCAACGTGATATCGTCTATCATGGCTACTTCCATGTATGGAAAAGAACATGTGCACAAGTGCCCATCACGAAGTCACTCAGCGTGATGTCGTCATCTCAACATGACGTCCACCATGGCTACTCCGAGAGGGTGGATAAACACAAGTACAAGGGAATCATCACGGAGTCTCTCAACGTGATGTTGTCATGGAGTCTCCCAACATGACATCCACCATGGCTACTCCCAGAGGGTGGAAACAAGGGCTTTCACCTCAAATTTCTCTCTCACAAAGAAAGATGCATTAACAAGGGCTTTCACCTCAAATTTCTCTATCACAGAGAAAGATGCATTAACAAGGGCTTTCACCTCAAATTTCTCCATCACTAAGAAAGATGCATTAAGGCAAATCATAGAGAATCACTGATGCTAAGTCTCCCTCTCAGCAAGGGCTTCACTCTCCACAACTCCAAGCTTGTCTCAAAGATGCACAAACTTCACTCTGGAGAGAGGCTTGGTGAGAATATCAGCCATCTGCTCATCAGTGCAAATGTATCTCAACTAAATAGCTTTCCTCAATACCATATCTCTAATGTAGTAGTATTTGATCTCAAGATGTTTTGTTCTGTCATGAAACACAGGATTAACAGATAGCTTCACACAGCTTTGATTATCACAATGAATAACAGTCGACTCCAATGATTGTCCAAACAATCCTGCAGGGAGCTTCCGAAGCCACACTGCTTCTCGAGCTACTACACATGTTGCAATATACTCTGCCTCTGCAGTGCTTAGTGCCACTGAAGACTAATTCCTCCTACACCAGGAAATCATCGCAGACCCCAAACTAAAGCAACATCCAGAGGTGCTCTTCCGATCAGCCACACTCCCTGCCCAATCAGAATCAGAATATCCTTGCAGCTTTAGGTCTACACTGGAAGTATATTTCAAGCCATATCCAACTGTGCCGCGCAAGTATCTCAAGATATGCTTAGCTGCAACTAAATGAATTTGTCGTGGTTCACACATGAACTGACTAAGTACACTCACTGCATAGCAAATATCTGGTCTAGTATTCACTAGATACATCAACGATCCAATCAACTGCATGTACATCGTGGGATCCACTAGATTTGAACTAGTTGTAGACTCACTTAACTTCTTCAAATTGGTTTCCATCGGTGTAGACATGGATTTGCAATCCATCATACCAAATCTCTTCAAGATGTCTATAGTATACTTCCCTTGACTCAAAATGATCTCATTGGGTCTCTGCCACACTTCCAATCCTAGGAAGTATGCATATATCCTAGATCCTTCATCTCAAATTCAAAACCTAACTCCTTGCATTTGATAATGAGATATTATGCTCTTGTAAGAAATAGATCATCAACATAGAGAACCAAGATTAATGCCTCACCATCAACTACCTTGAAGTAAAGATTTGAATCAGCATCATTCTTGGAGAACCCCAACCTCATCAAGTATCGATCAATCCTCTCATACCAAGCACGAGGAGCCTGCTTAAGGCCATACAAAGCCTTCTTCAATTTACAGACATGAGACTCCTTCCCATGAATCTCAAAGCCATCAGGTTGCTCAATGTATACTTCTTTAATTACAACATTAAGGAAGGTTGTCTTTACTTCCATCTGATATAACTTCCATCCCTTAGCTGCTGCAATGGCAATAATAGTCCTGATGGATGTATAACGAGCAACCGGAGCAAAAGTTTCTTCATAATCTATTCCATCTTTCTAAGAGAATCCTCTAGCCATAAATCTAGCTTTGTACTTCTCAATGCTTCCATCAGCCGCATGCTTGATCTTGAAAAGCCATTTAGAACATACAACTGATTTCCCTTCTAGTCTTGGTACAATATCCCAAACATCATTCTTAATGATAGATTGATATTCTTCAGCCATAGCATCACTCCACACTTACTGACTTGATGCTTCCTCAATACTGGAAGGCTCAGATTCAATGATATGACTCATTAATGCAACATAGCTTGGAAACTTCTGAGGTCTTTTTCTTTCTCTGAATGTTCCTCTAGGAGCTGCAAACCTTTTTGCCTCCTTAACTGTTTGCCTAGCCCATAGAGGTCTCTTTCGACCTATGACAATATCTCTTGTCCCATCAGTTGGTTCCAAAGGCTCAACTAGATCACCATCCTCTTCTGGTTCAGTAGACTCCCTCTAAATCTCAGGAGAATGATCAACGTCCAAATCCTGAGTCTCCCGATCTTCATTAACTATCTCCATGTATGAACCTTTAGATCTTTTGAATGCAACATCTTCTTCAAAAGTGACATCCCTACTGATCTCTATCTGTTTCTGATCTGGAATGTAAATCCTATAGGTTTTTGAAGATTCACTGTAACCCACAAATATTCCTCTTGCCAAATGGCTCTAACTTAGATCTCTTATCTTTAGGTACATGAATATAAACAGGACAACCAAAGATTCTCAAGTGACTAACTTCAGGCTTCACGCCTGTGAAGGCTTCTTCAGGAGTCATATTCTCCAAAATGCGTTCAGGGCTTTGATTTTGAACATACAATGCAGTTCTAGATACTTCTACCCAAAGGAAGGTTTGCAAGTCTTTTTCATGGATCATAGCTTTAGCTGCCTCAACAATGGATCTATTCTTCCTTTCTGCAACTCTATTTTGTTGTGGATTGTAAGGAACACAAAACTCCCTCTTAATCCCTGCCTCAATACAAAAGTTATAGAAGCCTCCAAAGATGTATTCTCCTCCGTTATCAAATCTTAGAACTTTGATCCTCTTCCCAAACAAGTTCTCTACTTGAGCCTTAAATTCTTTGAATTTCTCAAGTACTTCTTCAGATTCCTTAGTCTTTAAGAAATAAATCCAAGTCTTTCTAGAGTAGTCATCAATAAAAATTACATAATACCAAAAACCACTCAACGATGCAACAGACATTGGACCACACAAATCAGAATGAATAAGATCTAGAATACATTTTGATCTACTTTCACTACTATGAAAAGGACCTTTAGTATTCTTACCCAATGCGCATCCTCGGCAAGTACCATCATGCTCCTGACTGAGTTTTGGAAGACTAGTGACCATCTTCTCCATGGATGGGAGAGCTCTGAAATGGAGATGAGCAAGTCTTCTATGCCAAAGCTCACTTGAACTGGTGGAGTCATACAACAATGCCTGCATTGGACACATGGAAAGTCTGTAAAGACTCTCTTGCAGAACACCAATCACTCGAGTTGTCTTGATGCTAGAGTTCTTCGGCCAAGCAAGAACTTTTCCTTCAGAAAATGCAACTTGATATCCTTTGTCCTCCAAAGCTGAAATTGATACAAGGTTCCTCTTGATACCTGGTACGAACAACACATCACTCAAATGAAGAGAGATGTCGGAATCTAGGTGAAGAGAGGAGGCTCCAACACCTTTCACTAAATAGCATGCATCATCTCCAATCATTACTTGAATGTCGGTATCTCTCTCCACCAAATCTGAAAGATGCTCTCTAAATCCGGTAATGTGTCGAGAGTCGCCACTATCAATCAACCATGTGCTGCTATCGGTTGGAACATTGCTTGATAGGGCTGAGATAAATAGAAATCCACTTGTATTATCTCTTGAGTCGTTCTGAGGAGAGACATCACCCACATTTGCAGTAAAGGCATGTTGCTTTGGTCTTGTTGCAAAATCTCTCGCATAGTGACCAAACTTGTCACATCTAAAGCACTGGATATGGGAGAGATCCTTCTTCTTCTTAGGTTCAGGAGCAGCATCCAATCTTTTGTCTCTATTCCTCTTGAAATTGCCTTTCCTTCCTTTTTTTCCTTTCTTCTTCGATGTTTGAGCAGCAAGTACATGATTGTCTTCATTGTTAGAACTTCGTCCATTACCTCTTGCTGCCAATCTTGATTCCTCTTGAATACAATCTGCTCTAAGGCGATCAAACTTTGGTAGCTTTGATCTTCCACTGATACCTTGGATAAATGGCTCCCAAGATTGAAGAAGACCGTTAAGTACCAACATGACTAAGTCTTTATCATCAACCATATTACCAATGGCACAAAGCTGATCTCTCAACTCAGTGATCTTCATGAAGGAGATGACTAAATCTCCTTTCGCCAGCTTGATGTGATGAAGTTGTTGCCTCAATGCAAGAGCTCTACTTGTATTATTGATCTCATATAGTCCCTCTAAAGTCTTGAACATCTCTCTAGCTGTCTTCAACTTGGAGATAATAGACACAAGGTGATCCTTCACAGAATCAATCAATATCTTCTTGGCCTTTGTGCCATTCTTCCTCCATTGTGTCTGCTCAGTCTCATCGGAAAGTTCGGGTACCTCTTTCTCCACGAACTTGAGAATGTCATTTTCTTCCAATGCAATGAGAACTCTAAACTTCCAAGAGGTAAGTTAGAGGCACCATCGAGTCTATCTTCAACCTTGAGACCGTTCACCATTTTCGTAGTTAAGATAGACACACAAAGATGAGAATAACAGAGAAAGATAGTGCTGCTTATATAAATCTGATCATGATCTTGCTTAAACCCGCTCTAATATCATGTTAGTTTTAGGATCAGAAATTAAATAAGCAGATATAGAACAATTTTAAACAATTTGACACAGCATATACCCTGGGAAAACCCTCCAACTTGAGGAAGAAAAACCCAACAACAATATATCTCTTATATATTGAATAACGGAAAGCAATTCGCTTTTACAATGAGGCCAAATACAAGGCCAAATCAATCAGCATCACACTTGATGAAATCTCAAACAATAATATCGAACTTCTATTGTAGATGAATTCGCACTTGTCTCTTCAATTGAATGAATTGAACAGCACCTCTATTATATACAAATTGATGAGGACTTCCAATAAACACGTCCCTTCAAGATACAAAGTCGGCCTCAAATGAAGGGGTGTGACTTAACAAAAGATGACGATCCTTTTAGATGATGTCGGCCTTGACAACCTTTCATGCTTGTACCACTGTACCGCTGGATGATTGTGAGAGGTGCGGTAGCGCAGTATACCACGGGAGACTTCTTCCTGCCTAGCAGTAGCGCGGTGTACTGCCATACCACAAGAGCCTTCTTACTGCCTGGCGGTAGTGCGGTGTACCGCCATACCGCGAGAGCCTTCTTATTGCCTGGCGGTAGCGTGGTATACCGCCATGCCGCGAGAGCCTGTTGGTTGACTAGCAATAGTGCGATGTACCGCCATGTAAATAAATCATCTTCAAAAAATGAATAGCCAACAACTATATGAATTTATTGCTTATCGCTGCTGGAACTATGAGGCCCACGGCTATACATCAACACAAAGTGAGTTACATCATCAAATCACTCAAGTCTCAAGTAGTTAACTAGGCTCTAATCTCAATGGAGACTCCCTACATAGCTGTGCTTTATTCTCCTATATAACCATGTCTTATCTATGTTGATCTCTCAACTGCACACAATTTTGATTTGCTTCTGACACTGTCGTCATATCATTGTGAGAACAATGACTAAGCAATTTGAGGTGAAAAGTGAAAACACACTCCCTCTTTGTGAGGAAAGCATTCTCCGCCAATCCAAGTGTCTCCCTCAACATTTTAGACTTTCAATAACTAAAACAAAGAAATTTCAACAAAATTAACTCTCCCTTTCTAAGAGAATCCCCTAGCAGCTAAAGTAAGAGTCTCATCAAGGTCAACTCTTTTCCGAGAGAATACTTCAGCAATAAATTTATCATCGTACTCTTCAATACTACCACTAGTTGCATGCATGGAATCAATCAATGATTCCACAGTAGGTTTAGAAACTATTTCCACAAAGCTGGAAGAACACTCCTCCATTATGGCATCTTGCCATGCCTGCTCAACTAGATCAAGAAGTAGCCTATAAAGGCCACCATCTCAAACTCCTCTGGCCAAAACTTGACCAAGTTCAGGGTTGCATTTTCTAATGATCACTTGTGGACCATCAAACTTACATATACATCATAGATCTATCATGTGAGAAATTGAATGAAGACTTTTTGTTAAACAACATGATCTAGCTCAAATACATCACCTAAAGGCATGTGGAAGCAGACGACACCTTATCCAGCAACTAGAAAAGTGGCATCATTTTCCAATTCCACCAGTACACCATCCTCTTGTTCTCTATGTTTGTTGAACACCTTATTGAAGGTCATGTGTCTAGATGTTCAACCATCCACATACAACCCTACACCAAAAACAATGTTGGAGAAAGATATCTCAAGTTTAAATACTAACTCATTTGCTCCTACCTAAGTTTCATCATTCCCTGCACTCTTGCTGCTACTACTTGACTTTCTTCCTCTCAAAACACTAAGATGCATTATGGCCCATCTTGTTGCACTTGACACACTTCATTGGACTCGAGCATTTCTTCCCCTAGTCCAAAGGGTTTGATTCTTCCTCCTAGCATTTATTACCCTTCTCAAGTCATTTCTTACCACCTTTCCTCATCTTCCCAATGAGGCCAAGTTCTAACTCTCTTCTACTTTAGCTAAAACAATCTCCAATCTAGTCTCTTATTGGATGCAATCATCCCAAAGATTCTCTAAAGCACAAATACCTCAAACAAAGTATCCCAAGATAGAGAGAACCCATTTATAGCTATGAGCACCAACCCATCATCGTTCACCTTCACCCCAATAGCAGCAAGCTGATCTCATAGCTCAATGATCTTCATAAGGTAACCAGCAACTATGTCAATATCACTCATGTGTGGCACCAAGGTATTCTTTAGCAACATCTTGCAAGAAATGTTCACACTCTAGTACAGAGTGATCAAGGCATCATACAATTCCTTTGTCGTCTTCTATGTGATGTGAGGAATCAAATGGTCCTTCACCAAATCTAGGATGATTCACTTCACTTTGGTGAACTTTTTGTTATGTTTGTCTAACTAAACAAGGTCAGTAGGAGCTACAAGCTTCGCCTCCATAAAACTCCAAAGATTAATCTCCTCCAATAGTATCTGGCAATCTGGAATCTACACTTCCAAGGTGTTAAATTGGAACCACCATCTAGATGGTCACACAAAGTAAGACCGAGAATACTAATGTTCTCACTCTGATACAGAGTGATCAAGACATCATACATCTCCTTTGTTGTCTTCTTCTATGTGATGTGAGGAATAAATGGTCCACCACCAAATTTAGGATGATTCACTTAATCTTGGCAAACTTTTTGTTATGTTTGATTAGCTAAATAAAGTTAGTAGGTGCTACAACCTTTGTCTCCACAAAAATCCAAAGATCAATCTCCTCCAATAGTATCTACAATCTTCACTTCCAAGGTGTTAAGTTGGAAGTACCCTTTAGATGGTCACACTGTCTAAGAACAAGACTGCTCGTACCTGCAGCCTGTTGGAACGCACTAATAAAATAAAACCAGAAAAATATGTCTGAAATCAACAGCCTACCACAAAGATCAACACTCAAATCAATAAAGCACTTAGGACATCCCACCCTACAACCTCTCATAGGTTCGGATCTCTTCAATCACTGAAGATTCTTGAGCATTAAACCCACTAAAAACAATCAGCCACCTATATCAAGTTAATATCAACCTTCCAATCACTGGTAGATCCTAGGCATTACACACAACAACCTAGCACAGGTCCTTGTGACTCTCACAAGCACAGATCGGCTTCAATAATTAAAGCTCAAGGATCACACCCGCTAAAACCCTTGAACTTCTCCCTCTCACAACTAGCTGCCCTTTCCATCCATGGAAACCTTGGAAGATTTCAGATTTACCACTCTGATACCATGTTAGTTTTCAAACCATGATAAGCAGATTCTGCACTCAGAAAATTTAGTCCTAACTGCAAAGAGCTTAAAATGAAAAACTCTACTCAAAACAATTAATCTACATACACACACAACAAAAACATGAACAGCACATATTGACAAATGTGAACTCTTAATACATGCATCTTCTATTAAAGCTTGAAAGAAATGCACTGCACTAGAATGAAGTTTTATAAAAGAGACTCTATATGCATCATAATTAAAATAAAAATATGTTCCCTTTAACTAGGACAAGAGCACTAAGAATCTACCTCAAAGAAACTAAATGAGGTGTCAAGTGAAGCTTACAACTCACTAGAATGACACTCAATTTAACTCAGCAATCAACTAGTCGGACTAATCAATCAACCTAGCCTAACAACAAATAGCTTCTAATCAAGTAGTTAAGACTAAGTTACATCACCCACGAACCACTTGAGTCTCAAGTAGTTCACTGAGCCCTAATTTCAAAGAAGCTTCCCTACATAGAGTGGCCTTATTCTCCGATATAACTACATCCTGTGCATGTTGATCTCTCAACTGCACACAGGTTTGGATCTGCTGCTATCACTTTCGTGCTGTCAATGTGAGAACACTAACTGAGTAACTCAAGATGAAAACTCTAACAAGGCCAAGTTGAGTTATGAAGAGGACATGAGCAAAAGAGTTTCCAACATGATGAATCCTTAAGCTTTTAGGGACCAAAAGCCTCCATATTGGGAAGGAATGATCTGTAAATATGGTTCAAGATGTTGAACCATTGGGGTCATAATGTTTGCCTCAATCAAGAAGAAGCCTAGAAGCCTTGGAAACATAAGTTCAAGGGGTCTTGTTGCCAAGCAGACTGTAATTTTGAAGAGGAGTGTTTGGAGTGATTCAAAGCAGCCTAGGGATGACTTGAAACAAATGTGCAGGTCTTCAACTATGTGAAAATTCAGTTTGAGCGAAATTGTCAGTTTGTGCAGGTGGTGTTTCATCATCACTAGCAATTTTGTCATGACTGCAGCGAAAGAAAAATTGCTGCCTAATGGAACCCGCAAAATCATCATTGGTTGGCTAGAGAATGGAATATGAAGGGTTTTGGGATTTCAACTTGATTTTCCAACATTAGATCTTCCATTCTTGACATTGCAAGGATATTTGTATGCCGTAGAGGTTCTTGCAGGTTGTTAGAAAATTGATCTCTCAAGCTTTGGCCTTCATATCATCCATTTTTAATTGTTGAAGCATTGGAGCAAGTGTTTTTGTGGTAGGAAGCATATTGCAGGTTCTTTCAAGCCTGTTGTAACATTGTTGGAGTTTATTTCACCCCATGGCGATTGTGATCACTTCTAGTGAACTAGAATTAGTGCCATGAGGAGAAATGCTCATTCTTCTAGAGTTTTCTTAAGTGCTTCAGTTATGTGTGTGCTTCTTATGCTGTTTTTACATGTTTTGTTTTCACTTATGGAACTGCAACGAACATGTTTAGACTATTACAGTATTTATTTGAGAAGGAGAAACAGGGTATTAAGGGTTCTTGCAGGATTTGTGTTGTAGTATCCATAGGTTATGAGCAGTCTGTGGCATAGCTACCCTACTTTACAAATCATTGAGGGCCCCCATCATTCAATACCTTCTTTTTTTATTAATCTCTCCTTTCCTTGCACCATCACCCCGGTGCTTGACACCCCCATAGAGAAACTTCTTGATGCCCTTCTTCATAAAGAGCATGTCGGCAAGAATGGTACAATTAATTATGCATCTTTACATTGCATCGTAAGAAGTATCCCTTTTTTGTGTCAAAACTGACCAAATTTTGTGATACCCACTTTATAATGTATGGATCAAGACTGGTTTTCAACGAATCATCAATAGCCCTAGTTTAGGGTTTGTCGATTTCCAAGGGTTCTTGGATCTTTTATGTTCTAACATACAGAATTTGAGGAAGAATTTGTTTCTTGTAAATACATACAGCCACAACAAATATGGGAATTCTACCCAGAACTCTTTGTCTTCTTTGTTCAATTACAAGGAACGGACTTCACTCTCAATTATAAGTTTTCCCTGCATGTTTTACTTCCCATTTTAAGAAATTAATAATCTCAAGTTCCCACCAATCCACTAACTCTTTCTGCATAGAATTTCAATAACAAATAGAATATTCTGAACTGATCATTTCCATCTCAGGTTCCTTGCAAAAGAACTAAATGTTGGCATGAAATTGAAAAAACCAAATTCCATAATAGCATTAGAGAGCCTTAAAACTGGGTAAAAAGAACAACTCTAAAGACCACCCGGACTTAAAGGCATGCAGTAGTTCCTTGTATACTTTTAATTATCATCATCCTCGACATACTTAGCGCATCAACAGACCTTTGTATACAAACATCACAAGAAACATGTATGCATTCAAAATATCACAATATCTTCCATTGTATTGTCTCCAATATCTTGTGCACATATAATTGGATCAGAGTAAGTTTCGACTTCTGTGTCTATATCTAACGTATCATAATCATAACACATCTTCAAATCACATTAAATTCTCTACATATCACTTAGTTCTATTTGTATTTTTGTATCTTTGTGTCTACTTCTCTATATCCTGTATACATTATATGGAATTTGGCCTATCACACATTTTCCTTTATATTCTCATTTACATATATCTTTGAATTGGGTGAGATTTACTTACTATACCATTATGATTCATCCACACTCAGACTATTTATTTATTTCATTCTTTCAAGAGTTTGAATAAAAAATTTGGATAGAATGACGGCTTTTGAAAATATGGAACTATTTTCAGACAGTCTTCAAGCTTATAAAACTAAAATCTTAAATTTAATTTGTGATTGTCATAATTTAAGACTGAAATATTCTGAAGACCAAATTTTCATTGAACTAATGAATATCAATTATTTTAGAATTACAATCATGTTATGCACATTTTCTTACAACTTACATTTCCCACGAGCTTTAGTTACTCTCCACTAAATGCCTCCTGCAGGAAGCTTAGAAGAATTTGATCTCTAACTTTACAAATGCATTTTGTGCCCCTAGTAATTTAGTTATTATAGTGTATCTTGTCTATAAATTTCTTGTTTGTATGCATATTTCTCATCCCATGCCTCCAAGTTCAAAATCACCCACTTCATTCACACAAGTGGCACTAGAATTCCTTTACACACAATTTCTTAGAAATGACAAGAAAAAATAACAGATTAACTTTGAATCAGCATATATGAATACCAAAGAGCTTTTGACTTTGTAATGTCCCGATTTTTGGTTTCTCTAGCATTGCAGTTGGCTCTGACCTTCTCGATGACTGTCAGCCTTGTCAGAGGGTTTATTTGATGTTGTCAATAAGCTCAGTTAGTCTTGAGGACACTGTCACTTTCCGAAGTGTATTATGGCTCCTAGTATGTTCTCCAAGATTCTTGGAGTGTGCATCTATTTATAGTAAGTCACCCAATCAGGTCCGATTTCATTATTCATCATTGGTATCACTCCATTGTAGTCAAATTTTGATTTTGATGCTTTTCATCAGTTTTCGCAACTCAGGTGTATTTGTGGCTTTAATTTAATTATTTTTACTAAGGTTGCTAATTTTATTAAAACATTTTAATGAAAACCTTAATATAATAGCTCGTTGGAATGAGAATTAAATGTTTTAAATGTTGGACATTGATAGAGTGAGTTTAAGTGCCAAGAAAGTTTAAATAATAAAATAAATCACTTTTTGGAGTATTAAGGCTTATTTAATTTATAAAGTGATTTTATATTATATTTTCCGGTAAACTATCAGATATATTATTAAGGGAGTTTTGTGAGGTCATTTGCATTCAGTTTATTACATTTTTCTCTAGTGAAACCCTTGTGGTTTGAGGATTGAACTCAGTTTATCTTAGCCTTTTGGAGGATGAGATCCCTCTTGAAGAAGGTTAGCCTCAGTGGTGAAGAACCCTCCCTGGTTAATACAATGAGATTTGCTCAAAGGCTCAGTTTTTGCAAAAAGATTGAAGATTTATGAAGTGTCTATTTGGAATGGATGAATGCTAAAATTCAAAGATTTTGGAGAGTTAGTAATTTGTTTGCAATAGTTTTCTTATTGCTTCGCCATACCTCTCACACAACAGGCCATAACCCCTATTTCAGGTTGTCCAGGTTGAAGTATTGATCTGCTGATTATGGGTATTGGTTTAATGGATTTCCCAAAGTAGGGTGCCACTATTATGAGTAATTTAATTGAGTTTGGTGATTGATTTTATTTTATTAAGCAAAATCACCCCTCTAGGGGGTCCGTACAGCAACAAGGAGTTGTTGGTGGTTGGTAGTAGTTTTTGGGAGTGGTTTAACAGCTGCAAAATGGTTTAGTAGAGGCTCCTTGAAGGGTTAAATGGATAGCATGCGTCTCGTGGCAGTTTGGGACCTTCAGAAATTTATTAAAAATCTGTTCCCAAGTCACCCCTGCGCTTGACAGCGCCCCTGTGGAGAGTTACAGGTGTTCTGAGTCATTAAAAATTGCTTTTTGGAAGTGTGATACTAGCTGGTTGGGTTCAATCTTCAGTTCTGGACAGATACTGGAGGTGCTGTGTGGTGTTAGAAGTGTTCATTATACTCATGGTTGCAGCTGGAGACTTGTTGAAGGAACTGTTGGATTGCTGGGCCATTGTAGCTGGCTGCTAATGCTCAGAAATAACAACTACAGCAGGGTTTGTTATGGGCTTAAATGACTGTCCTGTGAGGTAATGGAATTTTACATATATAGTGTGATGATTTAAGATTCATAGTATATTCCTAGTGCTGTTGGAGCCTCAAAAAAATTGTAACAGCAGTCTGTTAATTAAATGAAAATCCTCATTGCTACTATGCAATAGTTCATGACTTGCATATGCAAACCATACTATGTGTTATCTTGTCAATCTGCTTATTGCATGTTTATGATTGAGAGGTTGTTATAAAATTTATTTGTGAAATTATCAACAACAAAAAAATATAAGGTGTGTTGTTACAGACTTCTCATAATTCAAATAAGAACATATACATGCAACAAATAATATATCTTGAGCAGGCTAGAAATTACCACCTACTTAACTGATAACCATAATAGAATACATAAACCTGCTTTAATGATACACACAAATACTTACATATTCTTTGGCTTCGTCATAAAGGCCTCGAACACGAGAAGCGCCAACTCCAACATACATCTCTACAAACTGGGAAGCTGATATTGAAAGAAAACTAACACCTGCCTCACCAGCTACTGCTTTTGCTAGTAATGTCTTCCCAGTTCCAGGGTCCCCACACAAGAGTATGCCAGCTGAAACCGTGTCAAAATACAAGCACTTAGAAGACAAAACCATTGTTATCACCTCCAGCATAGGATTCTTTGAAAAAATCAAAAGGTGCATAAAGCAATAATATTCCCTTGTACTCCAGAACATAAATAGTCATAAACTAAAGATACATTGGTTAATTTTAAGGTCAAATGATCAAACTTACTTTAAGATCTAGAACTACAAATCTGAATGCATAATATAGAAGTAGACAAGTAATATAACAAACAGGATAATGTACTATCTTGGAAACTTGAAAATAAAAAAAATCTATGTTGATATTTGAGGATTATGATATAATATTTGGAAGAAAGTAATTATGGAACATTCTTTGATTAGACAGAGAAAACTCGTGTCATTCCCAACCACTTAATATTTGAAAGAAACAAATTATGGAGCATTTGTTCAATTAGGTAGAGAAATTAAGAACCATTATAACACGGATCCGACCTGAGGAACCATCAACATCATCATCTATCACCATAAAAGGGCCAATGCAGGATCTAATAACTCTCACAGGGAAATCCCCAAAGCTAATGAGGCCAAGATGAGCAAGGTCTTGGCTTGTAAATAAGCGAAAGGCCCTCAATGCTGATATGAACTGAAATAACTCCACATAAAACTGAAATCAGGATGCTCTAGTAGCAATTCACAAAGAGAAACATTATCTCACTGAACTATCCCCATGTTGAGTGTAAATTACAGATATCCAATGGTCGTTTAGCATCTTGAATACCTAAATGGAGTACATATTAGGATTTACCTATAGGAATGACATGACTCCTGAAGAAATAGGGCCAAGCACCTCCAATCCATGTATTCAAAGAAAGAGGATAGGGACCACCTGAACATATAAATCCCACTCAGATCTCAACAAAGATAGGGAACCTACAAAAAACATACTCCTCAACCTCCACCTTCTAGAGTAGGCAAATATAATAGATCCTACGGTTCCTACCGCCCCACAGAAGATAGTGGTTAAATGGTGAGAGCATCCCCCTAGCTGGTCAAGGGGAATCCTCAAGCCATGTGACCAAAGATGTCAAAGATGTCAAGCTAAATCATGACACTATCTACAATTCTTAAAATATACACAACATAGAAAAGCAACTTGGTGGTGGGCAACTGTGGCAGAGACATTCTAGTGACAACAATGTACTGTCAGCATATATCCTTGACATCCATTTCAATAATCTCCTTTGGGTAAATAAGGTGAGGAGGGGCATTTAAGGATGCCTAAACAGAGAAAGATAATCCATATAGGTGCCAATAGATTAGAGGAGAAAGGTAATCTCATGATACCAACAACATCAACACCTAACAATACCCAAAAAGGAATTTGTCTCGGAAGAAAAATGGGCCACATATGGGTGCTCTCCCAGCCTAGGCTAATCCACCCAAAAATTTGACTGTGGAAATAGAAAATAGTGCCAAAGATACTCTTAAGGAAAGTAGTTGGCAGTCAAACTCAGCTAGAACAAAACACTGAGGATTTTGTACGTTTGCAACAAATCTTACACTAAAAATGAGTGAAAAGACCTGCTCCATAAAAGCCTACTCAATGGGTCCCAAACTAGAGTTTGTGGAACTAGATCACTAAGGTCCAGGAATATGATTTGGAAATCAGACCAACTAAATTAGTTTGTGGGACAGGACTGAGTTAACTAATTGCTAAAGATAAAGACAGCAAAGATAAGAAACAAGAAGGTGAAGGTAAAGCAGAACAGTTGTTGGTACTGTTTGTAAGATTGACTTATGAACGGTATACTGATATTGCCTTCTACCTAGTATATGCAGACTGCCCCAGTCTTATGAAAAAACAACAGAAGAGAACCTTGATGTTGAAGGTGCTCAAGTATGTTACTGTTTACTGGGTAATGCTAATTGAATGATTAACAGAGAGTAAACGGAAACACATAACACCAATAATAAAACATATCAATTACTCAGAATAATGCACAGAATATATGTCGTGTATTCTTTTATTCATCAGATAGGCAATAATTACAGAATACAAAGTGTATAAGGTCCCTGACTACAAGTGCAAACATACAATATATAGCAAGCCGACGTCGGTTGAGAATGCCAACCATCAGGAACTACCACGTAGCAAACAACCAATTGTCGGGAACTAATTACAAATTAACACATTTATTTATTTATTTATTTATTTATTGCCAACTACATAAGCCCCTCCAAAAATAAAGTCGTCTTACAAATGACAACAAACAAAATTGGGAACTGAACAACCCAAATTACAACTACTAAGAAGGCGGGTGAGAGGATGTCCCTAGATGAACGAACGATGTAGGGGTGAACGTCGATGAGCATAACTGTTGTAGCCTACTAACCTCCTCAGTGTGCAGCCTCTATTGGTGCTTTGCTACTATCTCACTTTCTCTTGCTGCCTTCACCATCTGTGCAGCCTCAATCAACTGACATTTTGTCTGTTCAATTTCTTTGTCCTTCTCTGCCAACTTGGCTTCTACAATTGTCACTCTCTGCTTAGTCTCCTTCTCCTTCGCTGCCATCTTGGCCTCCATGGTCATCAGTCTAGCCCATTCATTGGCAATGAGTTGTGTCTATTGAGCCAACTGTTCCTAGATTTTTTGTGTACGCTTAGCTTACTCATCCGGTACCCTCTGAACCATCTTAAGGGCCTCATTGTTCTCCTGTATAAGATTGCCAATGCAAGTGATCTGACACTTCAGCCTATAGAACACATCCTTGAAGGAAGCTTCTATACCAAACACGGCTAAAATCACTCTAACATCCCTCCCCCCTACTGAAGGCCTAGCAATGTGCCAAGTTGCCATGATCGTCGAAGTCTCTACTCCACACCATCCCCGAGAAGTAAAACAACAAGTAAATTCTCCTTAATACTTTGTCTATATAAATGCTAATATACGTTGGACTTCTCTTGCCACCAGTGGGGATTGTCCTATGTCCAGTTGTTTGGATATGTCTCCAACCTCCTGCATCACCGCCGCCATTGACTGGAGATCTTGTATGTATCGGTGGACCATGCTAAGTGGGTCTATCTTATCAGGCTTGGTGATCTCAATGATTAGTCACTTGGACTCACTTGACTCATACTCCTCATCCAAACCCAATGGGTTAGGCAATGGCAACTCCTATACAGTCGAAGGTGGCTAAAGCGTCTAAGGGGGTCCCCCACTCTCCTGAGTGTGCATTACATCCGGTGGGTTTTCCTGGGAAGATCCAGGCTTTGTACCCTTGACCACTATCGCTAACTAGTCCTGCTACTTGAGTCCCTTGGCCATCACTCCAAGAGAACTCGATGAAGGGAATATTGGAACCTCCGTTGAATTCCAAGTAGAACTAACCATCAATCAATTTGTGTGGCATCGGTGGGCACGAGAATATCCCCTAGGAAGGTAGTTGGCGGTGTGGATACTATGAATGGTGGCACTAGCAGTGCAGTTGGCAATATTGGCAATGTGCTTGGGAGTCCCGGCAATGTGCCACTAGTAGTCATAGTAGTGTCACTAACGGTCTTGGCAGTGCAACTAATGGTCCTAGCGGTGTGCTTGGCAATCTTGGAAATGTGACTAGCAGTCGCAACTGTGTGACTGGCGATAGGGATACTGGTAGTGGTTGGCGGTGGCAATGATGCTATTGTAGCCATCTCACTCACTGGTATCAACTTGTCTCTGTCCATCTCTGGAAGTGACTGTGCATCGGCCCCAAGGGATACCTCCTCCTCAATCAATGTGGTGGCCAATGTAGAGGATGACAACTCAACGGGGGCGTCATCTTCAGCACTTTCCCCTTCATCGCCCGATGCATCCCTTTGCTTCCGCTTCTTTTTAGCAGGCTGAGTTGTCTCCCCTCCCCCTGATGCCTGAATGTCAAGGGTGGTCCAATAAAATGTTGTTCACCATGACAGATCTATATGAGATATTGGCTGAAACTTCCCCCACTCGTCGACGGGAACTAGAGTGAGAATGGCATCGAGGTGAAGGGCAATTGCATGCTATTTCATATAAAAATACTTATGCTTTTGTGTCAAGAACTCTCTTATCCTCTCCGACAATAATCTAGACCAGATGTAGACTTTACATATGCTCAACCCAATCATATAGTCGATCTTCCAGATAGCCACATCGAATACCCTACTCGCTTATGTTAATCTGCACTTAATTAAATCCATTATGCATTTCCATTCCAATGTACCCAAAAAATTCATTCTCATACCTTGATTACCTGCACTCCATATGTTATGCTTCTCCTATTGTGTTAAATTGGGTCGGCAAACTCTCCTCAAGGATGCTTCTTTGTGATGTTGGGTGAATTTCCCCATTGGCTTACACACGGTGGTACTTTTGGCTAGTATGTCAAACACTCTATTGAAGTCTGCTAGCCAAAAAGAGATGATTACTAGACAACCTCTATAGCCAATGACCGATTCACAGGAATGCTTGCAATAGTTCGTGACCATCGCCTTTAAGTATGGCTTGAATTCTCTAGAGTTAAAGAATGGGAGTTGCACGGCTTTGTCTACCTATGCATGTCTCAAAGCTACCTTCAGGACATGGTCGTCCTAGTTGTTATGCCACCATGTTCTCCACTCAATACCAATGAGATCATCCCATGTCAGTGCATCTACTCCCGTGTCGTCTGCTTTCCCTTTGCTCGTTTTGGTTGTGGCAATGTGAGGCTTGTAGTGTAATACTTTCTTCCCCTTGTTGCTACTAGCATCCGTGGCTGAAAAAAATATTCAGATATAAGCTTCTGCAAAATTCACAATAAGGATTAAATAGACAATTCTTTCTTGGAAAATGGTTAACTATCAATCCATACTGTGCAATTATGAGGTCGCCAACCCAACACTTAACTCCTTCGTTCACTTCCCAATCTCCACACCGCTCGTACACTATGTTTCCTAGCAAACTTTAAGCAAAAATTTTACCGGGTTTGATTGTATTTTGCAATTTTCCCTATATGTTGTGCACTCACAATACACCCTTTATCCATTGTATGACTTCCTTTCACTGTACAAGCTTGCCTGCATTGTCGTACAATGAAGTTTTCTACTATGCCATACACTTATGCTTTTATCCTTGCTCTATACGGTCTATTTGTTTCCTTGTACGTCTTTCCTCTTTTTGCATACAATTTGGCCGACTCTACAAGGTTTTTATATGATGTAACCCTCCTTGTGTCGTACATCGTACCTTCTTTCTTGTTGTCATATGTTGTACCTTCTTTCTTGTTGTCGTACGATTTGTTCTTTGTGTAGTACGATGTGATTTCGCCAAGGCCTTTGTACGTTGGCTAATGGCAGTGTCTATTGTATGAATCATCTAATGATGTCATCCATTCTGAAAGGATGGCGTACGAAGTGTGTCGTGCAATAAGAGCTGAAGATGATTGTACACTGGGGAAACAAATAACCTTTGACTATACACTGTTGTCTTTATGCCTTCCACCCTGTCGTACGATGACCTCAACCTTGTTCTCAACATAGTAAATCCTTCGTTGTCCCCTATGATAATATTTCCCTTGGCCTTGCCACCATACATTATGCTCATTAGGTCGTACTCTACTCCCCTAAAATTCTTCTTGTCGTCGTAGGGTAGGTTATGAGCTTTCCTTCCTACGTTGTACAGTGTAAGTCTGTATGCAGTGGAATTTCCTTTTCTACCATACAATTCTATAAACTCTTCTTTGCCTAGCAACTTCTTCTAGAGGCCGTACAATGTTGTGAATTATGAAGTAAGGTCGTACCCTTTTATATACTTCATATTTTTTAATTGGCAATAATTTATTTTTTTCCAATTTTGATATTTTAATTTTCTTCTTTTTCAATACTTTAATAATTGCCATTTGAAATATTTTCAGATATCCACCTTTTAATCTTTTGATGTTTCCTAACTTTAATATTTTAATATTTTTCTTCTTTGCTAATCTCCACCTAATTTTTTTACTTCTTTCCAATTCCCTTCAATAATTTTTTGCCTTTTATTTTTGTCTTCTTTATTTCCATTTGCCTTTTTTGTCCTCTTCAATCGATTTTTTCTGTTAATTTTATTTTTGAGGCTTGATATCGTTTACCAATTAATTCTAATTTTTTTTTATTCACATTCTCATACATTGTTCCCAGGTATATTATTTTTGAGGCTGAATGTTGTTTCCAAAATAATCACAACCTTTTATAACAATCATATTCACAATAGGTTCAGATGTATTTCAGATCAAATATTTTCTTTACTAATGGTGCATACCTTTATAACTAATTGTCGTCAATGTACATGCCTCCTCTTTGCTAGTATCAATTCACTTCATCCCACTCAACTGTCGACGATGCCGCTCGATTATGTACTTGTGCCATATCCCATTAGAGGTCGGGAACGAGGGTGGTTTTTTGTTATAGTCTATTGCCCATTGAATTATATCTTCATCGTATCCATCCCTTTCTACTACGAAGTAGTGTTCGACCATGAACACTGGTCGTATGCAAGGGCCTTCTTCCCAGTCTTCCAAATGCTCTTATGTATGCCATTCTTGAGCAAACTTCCTCTCCTTCCATTCTTTGTCTAAAAAAATATAACCCTTAGTTTTTTCCCAATTTTTTCACACAAACTTCACCCGTCAGCATTAGCCCAATGTAAAGATAAGCAAACTAGAAGCAACCCTTCACTTTCTAATGACCTAGATCCCAGAGTGCACAGGGTGAGAGAATATGGTGTAAGGGGATTTGATTACAATATGAAATGTTGGAACTACAAGAGCTATTGGTGGCAAGCCAGCCAATAGAGAAAAGTAAATAATTGGCAGCAACGCCAACCACTTCCACTTTCCAACGGGCTATAGGAAAGTAAAGCAGAGAACTTGGCAACATAGCCAGCCACCTCCAATTTTCAACAGGCAACAAGAAAATAAAGCAAAACTAAACCATTTATCCAACGGGAGTGTAATACAAAATACTAAAGGAGAAAGCAAATTAGTACTACTATATCAGCGTTACAATATGGTGTCTACCACAATATATTAAGAGATAAACAAACTGTTTGAAAACCCAAGTGTCAGATATCCATCCCTAAGACATTACAATGATAAGGCATCATAATAATATGAGAATACAATCAAAATACCAGGTCTGATATGCTGCAACAACAGTCTGATATGACAGGGCACCAAATTAGAAAACTCAACCAGCCATCAAGAAAACATCATAACTTCCTCCAAACACCTCAAAATGACCCCAACTTTGTTGCAATGGATGAAGCAAGGCTAGGCGTCCATCCTCCAACGGAGAAACTTCCTGAAACTAGCAACCAAACTCTGGCACGAATCCCAAGGCACCACTGGCAAACTATACGACCTCCTAGTGACGGCAACCAGCTAGGAAAAATCCAATACTCCACCAAAAATCATGAAACTCCAAGCAAAGGGGTGCCTAGGAGAGGAAAACATAGAGCCAATGCCCACAAAAATATATCAACTCCTCAAAATGGCGTGAGCATAAACATACTTCAACCCTTCACTAACCAGCAACTAGAAAACTAATAGAAACTCTCCAAAATGATCATCAAACTAAAAACTCACACTCACACCCACACCAAAATATCAAAAAACATCAAAACCCACAAAATCAGAAAACATGAGAGAAGCCATCACAAACGAAGCTCAATCTACAACCTCTGAATGAAGAAGCATCCACTGTTCAACAAGGAGATATCTTGCAAACTCGAAACTAAAGGACTAGGAGGTGTATCAACCACGAAGCAAGAGTCTGAAATGATTTCAGCAGCTCTTCGTTATGATAAAAATGGATAACCAAATGAAAGGGTGAAGGGTAGTATTTATAAGCTCAAACCCAAAAATTCAAATTCTCCATTCCCTCCAAAATGGGACACCCAAAAGAGGAGAAATATAATATTAATTAAAAACCTCTTTGACTTATCAAACTTGGTGTCCAACTTTACTTGGCAAAATTAAACATTATAAAATGCAATAATCTTCCAATTTTGACGTCCACATGAGAGGCCCACATTTTAAAAACAACTTAAGTTATAAAGCCTAGGTGTGGGGGCCAAAAAGCAACATTAGAAAATAATATAACTTAAGTTATTAAACTTTCATTTTCTGAACTCCAAGAAAGCTGGAGAGACCTCTACCAAACCTGCACTGCCACACTGCCAAAAATAGTAACTGAGTGTTGAACTGTTGCCAAACCACACTGACAAAAATAGCATATTGCTAAAAATAGTGACTCCAAACACCATTTGAGCACATTCTGGGTAGTCGTCATAACTCACTAAAAATAGTAAGTCCAAAAATAGGCGCTGCTAAGAATGCATGTGACAGACCACTGAAGCTCTCTGAAAACCTAGAAAGACCCAGAAAACATAATGGAAAACTCCTGCAACCATCCCCTGAAAACTCAGAAAGATACCTCATAAAAAATAGGAAACCCTAAATCAGCCTCTGACTAGCCTAGGGGCCTCCAAAATAGGCTAATGGTCTCAGAAAGGACTAGTGCTGAGAAGGGGTTATTACAGTCTTCCCTCCCCAAGATTGTTTGTCCTCAAGCAATTGCAAGTCTAGATGCTACAAAATCTGCTCATCTTCCCAAGTAGCATCCTCAACTAGTAAATTCTTTTTAACCAAATACTCTTTGATAGTCCTCAAAGAGCGCTCTCTGAAATCTATGACTACCTCTGGAACCAAAACCATCTACCCCTCCTCATCCAATGGAGGAAAATCTGAAGAAGCAACAACATTGTGCCCAAGCACCTTCTTGAGGCATGACACGTGGAAGACGTTATGCACCTTGCTACTCGCTGGTAACTCCAACTCATAAGCCACCTGCCCATCTCTTCTGGTGATCCTGAAAGGCCCATAGAAACGTGGCTTAAGTTTCTTTGCTCCACTCTTCTTGAGAATAGAATATCTGTAAGGCTAGAGTCTCAAGTAGACCATGTCCCCAACCTTAAAAGTGTGCTCTATGTTGCTGATCAGCATACACCTTTTGTTGATTCTGGGCATGTTGAATATTGTCCTTCAAGGACTTCAAAATATCTTGACTTTTCTGCAACAAATCCCTCGCTTGAAGGTTTCTACTATCACCAAAGAGCAAGTCAATGAAGCTAGGAGCCTCATAACCTTACAAAGCCATGAAAGGAGACATCTTGATGGACATGTGGTATGAAGAGTTATAGCAATACTCTCCCAAATGAAGCCATCTCACCCAAGCCTTTTGTTGTCCTGAAACATAATTTCTAAGATAGCCCTCCAACCACTTATTCACAATCTTTGTTTGCCCATTCGTCTGTGGGTGATAACTAGTGCTTGGAGTGAGCACTGTACCACTCAATCTAAAAACCTCCTGCCAAAAAGTGCTTAGGAACTTGTTGTCCCTATCGCATACAATGTTTTTGGGCAGCCCATGAAGCTGAACACCTCTTTGAAGACCAAATCAGCAACCTAAGCTGTTGTAAATGAGATATTAATGGCGAAAAAATGAGCAAACTTCGTCAATCTATCCACAATAACATAGATGCAATTTCTCCCTTGCACCTTAAGCAACCCAGTATTGAAGTCCATTGAGATACTTTCCCATTTTTGATCAAGAATAGGTAACAGCTGCAACAAACCAACTGGAAAATTGTGCTCAATTTTGTTTTGTTGGCAGATTGGACACTCCTTAACATAGCGAAGGACCTCATCCTTGAGCCCCTTCCATGAAAATCTCTCACGAATCTGCCTATATGTCTTGAAATACCCTTGATGACCAGCCAATGGAATGTCATGAAATGATTGTAAAATTTTCATTTTGAACTTAGATTCAAGTACCAAGAAGATCCTATCCTTGTACCGTATCAAATCATCAACCAACTTGTACCTTTCATCATGCAAAGTGCCATCAACTATGCTGATAGCAAACAAATCCTTGGCATACTCTACAATAATCTGCTCCTTCCAATCAGCAATGATCTCAACCAAAGAGCTCAAGTGTGGCCTTTTGACAAGGCATCGGCCACAACGTTATTCTTCCCTTTGACATACTCGATGTCAAAATCCTAAGCTTGGAGCTCACTTACCCACTTCTATTGTCTTTCATTAAGATCTTTCGGATGCATGAAGTGTTTAAGACTATTGTAATCAGTCCTCATAATGAATTTGCTCCCCACCAAATACTGCCTGAATTTGGCCAAAGCGTGCATGATAGTAAGCATCTCCTTGTCATAGATTGAGTATGTCCTCTCTACACCCCTAAATTTC
This sequence comes from Sequoia sempervirens, assembly GCA_007258455.2. Classification (NCBI taxonomy): domain Eukaryota; kingdom Viridiplantae; phylum Streptophyta; class Pinopsida; order Cupressales; family Cupressaceae; genus Sequoia; species Sequoia sempervirens. The sequence continues at coordinate 48,880,066 of VDFB02270651.1, forward strand.
TGCTCTCAAAGACAATAGGATGCTTTTCTTGCACTAGGACAACACCAACACCTTCCCCAAAAGCATCACACTGCAACTCAAACGGCTTGGAGAAGTCAGGAATAGCCAAGATAGCACATGAACTCATAAGCTATTTGAATCTATCAAAGGCCACTTGTGTTTTTTCGAACCATGTAAATGCCCCCTTTTTGGTGAGATCAGTAAGAGGGGCAGCCATCTAAGAAAATCCCTTCACAAACCTCCTATAAAAACCACAAAGTCCCAAAAACACTTAAACTGAGAGAGGTTCTTTGGAGGAGGCCAATCCAAGATAGCCTTAATCTTCTCTTCATCAACACTAACTCCCTTAGAGCTAATCACATGCCCCAAATAGAGAAGCTTGGTCATTCCAAATTCACATTTGGACTCCTTAGCAAACAATGATTCTGAATCCAAGATGCTAAACACTTCCTCCAAGTGCTTGAGATGCTCTTCCTACAAATTACTGTAGATGAGGATGTCATCGAAGAAGATAAGCACAAACTTCCTCAACTGTTTCTAAAATATCCTGTTCATACAGGACTGGAAGGTCGTAGGTGCATTAGTCAACCCAAAGGGCATGACTAGAAACTCAAAATGCTCAAAGTAGAATCTAAAGGCGGTCTTCTCGATATTTTCTTCTCTCATTATGATTTGATGGTAGCCTAATTTGAGATCTATCTGGGAGAAGTAGACAGCTCCATGTAGCTCATCTATGAGCTCATCAATCCTGGGAATTGGATACTGGTTTTTTATTGTCTTCTAATTTAGGGCCCAATAGTCTATGCACATGCGCATACTGCCATCCTTCTTCTTAACCAAAACCACAGTAGAAGCAAAGGGACTCTTGCTAGGGCGAATGTGACCCATGTCCAAGAGTTCTTTGATGGCCTTCTCTATCTCATCTTTTTGCCTCTTCGGATACAGGTATGGAGTAATTATGACCAGTTTGGCTCCTTCCTCAAGCTCAATGACATGCGCAATCCCCCTTTCAAGTCTTCCAAGAGGTATACTGCCAAACACCTTGCTCCTTTTAGTGATCAAAGACTAAACATGTAATGACCAACCCCCAAATTTATTTTTTTGTGATATGCCAATCTGCTGTTATAATTTTCTGTATTCTTTTCCCTCTTAATTTTCTGTTTGCTGTTTGTGGGTCTACTGAGTTTGTTTGTTTGAGTGTCTCATATGATCATTATGAATTTTGAAACATGCCCACATGATATAACAAATAAATGCAGAAATAACACTAAGAAACTTGCAAAGGAACAGAATGCTTTCAGCTCCTTAAAACACAGAATACATAACAACATTATAGTCTTTCAAGAACAATTAATTAATCAGAATATTACTTTTTTCCCAGACCTGGCTTAAAGCTCCTAAACAGCAGATATAATGGAGTTCTTGCCACGTATAACACCAGAGATATAGGTCTCAAACTCATCATCAAACTGAGCCAAAGGCGCCCTTTCTAAAGCTCCACAAAGACAAAAAAGTCACCTCAAAGGCCGACCAGACTTAAGGTGAACACACACCAAGAAAGTGCCAGCAGCAAGTGAGCAACCTGCTCTTCAAACACCCAAAATAACTCGAGCTGCAACACTGATTTGATAGCTTAAATTTGTGCCTCCAAGCACCAACACCCAGCGACTAGACCACAATGATCACCAACAGAAACCAGTATGCGCTGAACATAATATGATATTTGACTCCAAACAGGGTGCTCCCAGCTGAAGTTCGATTGGCCCTAGAAAATCCAAATTTCATTCATAAAATGTAATCCAATGCTCTTTAGAAACGCCATGAGGAGGAGAGTCTTTCCAAACAATACCCATTTGATACAAAATTTCCTTTTTAAAGATACAAGCTGAAATATGAGTTCAGGCCCTGTATTTTTATTACCCAGAAAATCCTTTAATCTCCACTAACATGAGTTAAATCATCCCCAAATTCAAACCAGGAATTAGCAAGCCAAAACCAACAAACCATCATCAAACAATATCAAAATCTTCATCACTAAACTCAGAAAAATCTGCAACTTGTAGCACTAATGAAGCCTCTAAATGAGACCTCCAATAACCTTCCTGATGTCGTCTTTCAAACACAAGGAGAGTGTGATCTACAGAGGTTTTTGTCCCTGAAAAACCCTTGTTCCTCCAAAGCCAAGCTTCCAGAGAATGACCTATTCAAGTTTTATAATCCAAGCCTCTTCAAAATGAGCCTCCAAAAGACATTTTATCTTAGTTTCGCCAGCATCCCTAAAAGCACGCCAAAACCCAAGGCATTGATTTATTTTCACTTTTAAATAATTTGTCTCAACACTTAAGCATCCAAAGAGGAGACATTTAAATAAATCTTTTTCTTTAACATTAGCTTTTTAAATAAAAATAACTTCTTTTTCCACTTAGGCGTCCATCCTCCTTTTTGCAATATTAAATATTTTCAAAGCTCTTTAAAATAACTTTAAGTCATTGAACTAGGCGCCAAGGTACAAAAAGGTCCCCTTCATGACCCTCAACAGCATACTATAAAGTTATTTTATTAAAGCTCCTTTTCGAAACATTATTCAAAATTTTGAATGATTCAACCTTAGTAACCTTATATTGACTAAGTTTGTGCTATTGAGACCATCCTGACCAAGTTCGGTCAACCCTGATTGACTTACGATTTTTAGTAAGTTCTAAAAATAGTAAATAATGCCCTGAAGCTTGAGTCGGTGAGAAGCTGAAATGCTCGAAAAGGCTCACCAAAGACCGAAGCACTGTGACAAACCCCCTGCTAAAGATAGCACTTACTAAAAATAGTAAGTGTGCCTAAATCAACCCAACTGAAAGAGGACGTCGAAAAAATGGGGACATTACAAAACATTAGGATAGTAGTGCCTCTTATCCTCTATTTAGATTGGATGGCATGATCAAACAATCTATTGCCCATTCTACTTGGTCATGACGAATCAACCTTTCCATTCTCTTGAAAGACACAATACGAGGGCTTCCATTTGACATCCCTCTCAACACCACCACCTTCCCATCTGATGTGAACTTCAATTCCATGGTTTGTAGATTCAAAGTGATCTCTCCAAGAGATCACAACCACCGAATGCCAAGCACTGCATCAGTATCTCCAATGCTCACAACATAGAAGTCATCCTTGACTTCATAATTACCCAACTGAATAGACATATTGGAGATCTTATGATTGCAAGAGATAGTAAAGCCATCGGCCACCATTACCTTAAACCTTCAAATTCTTCTGTCTAGAGGCCTCTCTTTGCAACTATCCCTTCGTCAATGAAATTATGTGTTGCTCAATATCAATTAGAGCAACGATTTGTTGCCCTCCAAGCACTCCACAAACTCTAGAAGACTCATTCTTTTGAAATCTAGAAAGTTAGGCAAATGCACCCCCACTTTCTTGATCTTTTTCCACCTCTTCCGGAGCCTCTTCTTCTTCAGTTTCGACAAAATCAGACTGCTGTGTTTATATATCAGATTATGATCCACCATCAGACTACACCTCCACATGATGAGATTTGCCTCTTTCGAAGCACTTGTGACTTGGGGCCCACGGTTCCTTGCAAGTATAGCATAATTTCTTCCTTTGGAACTCATTACGGAGGTCATCATCTATCCGAGAAGGAAAGTTCTTGGTCTGATTTGAAAGTGTCTTCTTATCCTTCTTGTGAGCAAAGGGCTTTGACTGAAATTTTGGCCTTGGGGCAGCCAACTCCATGCTTCTAGATTTCCTGATTGCTTCAGCCAAAGTTGGTGGATTGAAAGCCTTCACCCACCTCTTCAATGGTTCCATTAGTCCTTCTGAAAATAGGACTACAAGCCTCCTTTTGGTGATGTTGGACACCATCACAGAAAGCCTCTAAAAATCTGCAATATAAGTGTCAAGTGAGCCATGTTGCTTCAACTGTGCAAGCTCACGAAATTTGACCTCAGGATCCTTGGTGTCAAACATCTCAATTGGTTTGTTGGTAAACTCTTCATAAGTAACAATGAGGTTATGGCCAAGAGTTACCAAATCGTATGCCACCACTCATGGGCAACCCCATCCAAATGTAGAGTATCAAACTTGATGGCATCTTGTTCTGGCATTGGTCTTAATGAGAGATAGTTGTCAAGCTTCTGGACCCATGATCTTACCGAACACTTATCACTTCCATCGAAGTGGGCCAAGGTAACCTTCCCAAGAGCTTGTTAGAAATCTCTTGGAGGCATAGGAGCATGATTCTCAATTCTTCCACCTCCTCTCCTCTTTTTTTGATTCATATATTGGTCCAAGGACAAAATCTCATGGAATTCTACAAGAAGGGTAACATATTCCATGTAGCTACTCCATACTTCATCCAACATGGGTACTTCAGGTTCAGCTAGTGTTTCCTCCCTTTGAGTAAAGGTAGCTATAAGAGGTCTAGGGGCTGATCCTCTAGTCACCTCCACATGTTGACCAATTAGCCTCCCATTTGGATTCACACTGGAAGCACTAGTTTCAATATTATGGTTATGCTGCGTGGGAGTTATGTTCTAGTTCATCTTAGCAAGCAACTGGGACATCATGTCCAACATGGTATCAAACTTTCTCTCAATTCTAGCTTATGCACTTTCCTCACGGGTTGGTCCCTTATCCTTTTTTGCTATGTTCTCAACTGCTATATCTTAGTTTCTGAGAACCTCTGAAAATATATCCTCAACAGGAACTGACGGGATCTGAAATTGTTGTCTCTTCTACTCTCTGTTGTAATATCCGGTTTCTCTATCACTCATAGAGAACTTTTATCAATTATAAGCACTAAAAGCACAGGCTGGCAAGATGATGAACTCTGATACCACAAAAATATACACCCTTAGTTTTTCCCCATTTTTTTTCACACAAACTTCACCCATTAGCATTAGCCCAATGTAAAGATAAGCAAACTAGAAGCAACCCTTCACTTTTGAATCACCCAACTCACAGAGTGGGAAAGGTGTGAGCATACAGTGTAAGGAAATCTGATTAAAATATGAAATGTTTTAAATACAAGAGTTATTGGCAGCAAGCCAGCCAATAGAAAAAAGTAAATACTTGGCGGCAAAGCCAGCCACTTCCACTTTTTAGTGGGCTACAGGAAAGTAAAGTAAAGCAAAGAACTTGGCGGCATAGCCAGCCACTTCCAGTTTTCAACGGGCAACAAGAAAATAAAACAAAACTCAACCACTTATCCAGTGAGAATGTAATATAAAATACTAAAAGGAGAAAGCTGATTACTACTACTATATCACTGTTACAATATGGTGTCTAACACAATATATCAAGAGATAAACAAACTGTATGAAAGCCCAAGTGTCAGATATCCATCCCTAAGACATTACAATGATAAGGCATCATAATAATATGAGAATAAAATGAAAATACCAGGTCTCATATGCTGCAACAGTAGTCTGATATGACAGGACAGCGAATTGGAAAACTCAACCAGCCATCAAGAAAACATCATAACTTCCTCCAAACACCTCAGAATGACCCCAAATCTGTTGCAATTATGAAGCAAGGCTAGGCGTCCAACCTCCAATTGAGAAACTTCCTGAAACTGGCAACCAAACTCTGACACGAATCCAAAGGCACCACGAGCAAACTGACGGCTTCCTAGTGAGGGCAACCAGCTAAGAAAAATCCAATACTCCACCAAAAATCATGAAATTCCAAGAAAAGGGGCGCCCAGGAGAGGAAAACGACGAGAAAATGCCCACAAAAATATATCAACTCCTCAGAACGGCTTGAGCATAACGTACTTCAGCCATTCACTTACCAGCAACTAGAAAACTAATAGAAACTCTCCAAAATGATCATCAAATTGAAAACCAACTCACACCCACACCAAAATGTCAGAAAACATCAAAACGCACAAAATCAGAAAACATGAAAGAAGCCATCACCAATGAAGCTCAATTTGCAACCTCTGAATGAAGAAGCATCCACCATTCAACTAGGAGATATCTTGCAAACTTAAAATTGAAGAAGAACTAGGAGGTGTATCAACCTCGAAGCAAAAGTCTAAAATGATTTCAGCAGCACTTTGTTATGATAAAAATGGATAACCAAATAAGAGGGAGAGAGGTTGTATTTATAAGCTCAAACCAAAAAATTCAAATTCTCCATTCCCTCCAAAATGGGACGCCCAAAAGAGGAGAAATATAATATTCATTAAAAACCTCTTTGACTTATCAAACTTGGCATCCAACTTTACTTGGCAAAACTAAACCTTATAATATGCAATAATCTTCCATTTTGACATTGACATGAGAGGCCCACATTTTATAAACAACTTAAGTTATAAAGCCTAGGTGTGGGGGCCAAAAAGCAACATTAGAAAATAATATAACTTAAGTTATTAAACTTTCCTTTTTTGAAGTCCAAGAAAGTTAGAGAGACCTCTGCCAAACCTGCACTGCCACATTGCCATAAATAGTAACTGGGTGTTGAACTGTTGCCAAACCACACTACCAAAAATAGCACTTACTATAAATAGCATACTACTAAAAATAGTAAGCGACTCCAAACACCATTTGAGCACAATCCGAGTAGCCATCGTAACTTACTAAAAATAGTAAGTCCAAAAATAGTAAGTCCAAAAATAGTGACTCGTGAAAATGCATGTGACAGCCCACTTAAGCTCTTTGAAAACCTAGAAAGACCCAGAAAACATACTAGCAAACTCCTACAAGCATCCCTCTAAAACTCAGAAAGATACCTCCTAAAAAATAGGAAACCCTAATTTAGCCTCCGACTAGCCTACGAGCCTCTGAAATAGGCCAATAGTCTCAGAAAAGACAAGTGTTGAAAAGGGGACATTACAGTCTAGCTCATAGGTGATGTATCCTCTTCTTGGTCCTAAATATGGTGCTTTCAAGTGCCTTGTGTCGCCTTGTGACTTTATCCATTCTACAAGTGGTCCAAAGAACTCGGTTGTTAATTGTTGATGAATCCTTGGCACTACAACACCTTCAAGTTTTTGCACAATTGGTTTTACCTTTACGCCTGCAGGTCCTAGCAGTCTTTCTGGTACTTGCATGGTAAGTTTCTCATCTGCCATCAAGTCGACCATAGTGATTGCAATGGATCCCTCCTTGTATGGCTTTAATTTTAATCCGTTGACACTATCTTTTAGTATATTGTTGTTCGACGTCTCCAATTTGATAGCTCCATTATCTTAGATTTCTCGGAGTTTAAAGGGATCAAGCCATCTCACATTAAACTTGCCAAGTTTTCATTCGTTACAGCCCTTATATTTCAAAACTAACTGTCTTGGCTGGAAGTTTGCTTGTCAGAGGTGTTTGTCCTTCAATATTTCCTTCTTTTTCCCATCGCCTTTGTTGCCCATTTGGCGAGTACTCTTCGTTCGTCCAATTTGTTTAATTAGAATAGTCTTTTCTTCAAGCTCTCTGTGTCACCTAGTTGGTTCTTGACAACAATCCTGAGACTCAATACCATATACTCGATGGGAACTATAGCTTCTTGACCATACATCAATTGGAATGGTGTGTGGCCTATCAACACCTTATATGTCATATGGTAATCTCATAGTACAACTGCCAACTTCTCTTCCCAGTAAGCTTCTTTGATGCCACAGGACTTGTGGATGATAGAAATGGGCACTTTATTTGTGGACTTTTCCTATCCATTCGCTCTCAGGTAATACACACTTGATAAGTTGTGAAAAATCTAGAACTTCGTCATTATTAGGCAAATGACATGGTTGATGAAGTGTCCTCCCCTATCATTGGTTATTGGGATGCCACATCTTGTGACAATCTGCACATATATGAATATTGATGTACTGACTACAGTGTTGTCTACCAATGCTTGAGCCTCCGCCCATTTTGTTAGGTCTTTCATGGCAACGACTATGTATTCTACACCGATACAATTGGCTAACTTTCAATGGACCGATGAAGTCAAGCCCCCACCTCTTAAAGAGTTCCTAGGGTTGAGATGGGAACAACTGCATGTAATTTCTTTTCAACAGTTTGCCAACTCTTTGGCAAGTATCGCATCCTACCACCCATTCTCAGGCGTCAGTGTACAATGTGGGCTACCATATTCTTGCCAACAAGATTTTACTAGTTGTAGCATCTCGCCCCATGTCTCCTCTAGCCAATCTTTCATGTGCTTCTTTAAGTACTCTTGGAATTTCCTCTTCCATGACACATCGTCACAGTACTTGGTCTGACCCCATTTTATATAGCAATCCATTGATGAGCTTGAATGTTTTACTCTTCAATACTAGTTTTCTTTGCTCTCCCAATGGCATCTCCTTTGGAAAAATGGAAGTAGAAAGGTATTCTCCAATGCCTTTGTACCATGGGGGTAGTGTTGCAATCTAAAATAAGTGGATGTCTAGGAAATCTTCATTTACTCCCTCTAGGGGTTCGCCTGATTTGATTCTAGACAATTGGTCAGCGATGACATGGCTCTTCCTCAGCTTGACAATAATAGTGAATGTGAATTCTTGTAATAACAAGAGCCATCTGCTTACCCGTCCTTGTGTTATCTGTTTGTTCACCAGGGACATATGGGCTTGATGATTGATGTAGAATGTGAAGGGGGTAGTGTAGAATGTGAATGGGGTAGCGAGCAAGTAGTGTCTGAACTTATGTACAACATAAACCATTCCGAGCGATTCCCTATCCGTCGTACTATAGTTCTCTACCTTTGAAAGTAATCGGCTAGCGAAGAATATTGGGTGGTCTAACCCTTGTGGTTTTACTTGTGCCAATGTTGCTCTGATTGTGTAGTCTGATGCATCGATGTTTACATGGATATCTTGTCATGTCCCCTTCTAGTTGACATCTCTCAGAGCACAGGATTAGCCTATTATGCGACCCTCGTAGGCTGATAGATTGGATAGAGGGTCTTGATGGAGCTTGGCTCAGCTTCAGTTGTCAGTTTGTGATCAGTTGGCTTTCGTTCGGGCTCGTTCGGACACTTCTAGCCTGAGTTGCTAGTTTTAGCAGTTTTTGGCACTCAGCGTGGGACCCCTGCTATTTTTAGCAGTATGGATGGATTACATGCAGGATCACTTCTTTATTCGTTAGCTTCAGACGGCTCGTGCATCGGGTGAATATTGAGAGAGATATTAATATTTAATTGATTTAATTAAATATTAATTATTGGAGCTTATAATATAAAGTTATAATATTTTTATATTATAACTTAAGTGACTTGGCTGAAGGGGTTGCCCAACATGGGAAGGGGCCAGTTATGCTTATATTTTTATAATTAAAAATTGCACTGGAGACTATTGAAATATTAAAAGAATGAGAAGTCGAATTATTTAATGATCCCTATTATTGAGGAATTCGCACTTCTCAAGGATATAAGGTATTTGCATTGAAAATCGAGCCATTATGATTATTGATTATTGAAATTGTTGAAGTCTTCAACCAGAGCACGGAAGCCAAGGGTTTCAGTCTCAGAGCATTGGGGAACGAGCCATCTCCAGTGAAAGCAGTTCAGAGGGTGTGAGATATCATCCGATTTATTGCCAGGCAGAGGGATTTCTTCATTCAGAAGAAATTACAGAGCATTCAGAGATCATTTCCCATCAGAGTTTCGTTAAGGGTTTCATCCAGAGGAGATTTCTTCATCCAGGCGCATATTCTAATTGAAGTCAGAGATCTTTAGGAGAGCCGTACTTTGCATTTATTGCTGCTGCTGCAGCCGTACCATTATACAGCAGGCCGTACTTCCCTCATTGAGCCGTACTCTTGTCTTGAGGAAAACGCCTTCCATTCAGGCCTTCTATCATCATTATTGGAGGCGCCTTAGCATTTGGATCAGCTTGCAACCATTGGACAGAGGGAGAAGAGGTCATTAATTGCAGCCGTACCAGATCTGGTTATCTCCAGCTTGCAGCTAATTACCAGGTTCTTTTATTAAAAAAAATCAATGCTTTCTAGATTGCATGTTATTGAATCCTATTGTAATCATTCCAAAAGTCAGATTTATAGACTGGCATCATTATTTGCATTAGATACTATTGTTTCCAGAGTTGAATAAATTTTATAGAATTTATTTTCAATTTCTTTCAAAATCGCATTATTGCCTTTATGCTCAAAAATCACAAAAAAACCAAAAACCTCAAAAACAAACAAAAATCAGTCAGATCCGAGAAACAAGGGAAACAAGGGTTTCTACAAATCTTTACTCCAATCAGGATATGCAAGGATTGGCAAACTTATTGATTGTACCTTTAGCTCATCAAAGGCCTTCTCCTGGTCTTCTATCCACATGAATTGTTGACCCTTCCTTGTGAGTACGTCCAATGGGTAGGATATTTGGGCAAAGTTTTTGATAAATCTTCTGTAGTAACCAACATGACCCACAAATGACTGTACTCCGGTGATGTTTTGAGGTGGTTCCATTTGTACGATCACCCAAATTTTGTTTGGGTCGGTCTTCAATCTAGCTTTGCAAACTATGTGTCCAAGCATATTTCCCTGAGGCACCATGAAACAACACTTCTTCAGATTTAATGTCAATCGTGCTACCCTACATTGTTCCATACATTCTTAGAGAGCCTTCAAATGTGTGTCTTCGTTACTATGGATTGACTAGTCGTCCAAGAATGCTTAAAATTTCCCACTAACATCTTGTCCAATATGTGCAGGATGATTATTTGGAAAGTCGTATGAGCATTGCATATAGACCAAACGGCATCCAATTGTATGTGTACACTTCGTCTTCCACCACGAATGTTGTTTTCAATTTATCCTCCTCGGCTATACTTATCTAGTTATAACTACAAAACCCATTCATGAATATATGACTTTCATTGCCAGCGATCTCTTCTAGTATGGAGTCAATGAATGGAATCAAGAATGGGTCTTTTATAGTTACTACATTCAGGCTTTGGAAATCCACACATATCCAAATTTGTTTGAATTCCTTTTTCAATGATATGACAATTGAAGAGACCTAAGTGATGACTTTGACCTTGAAGATTATTCCCGCTTCCAGAATTTTTGTTCATTCAGTAGGGCCTCTTTCGTACAAGTTTTCCTCCTGGCACCAGGGGAATTCTATGTACACATAGTTCTAGAAGTATGCCTTTCAAGTCTTTGTACGTCCATGCAAAGGCATCCTTGTATTCCGTGAAGATCTTGAATGTTGCAACCTTCAACACCGGATTCCAATCATCTCCGATTAGGATTATTCATGGGCTATCCTCTTCTCCTAAGTTCACCTTCTTTATTCTTGGTTCTTTGTACTTGATCACCTCGTCTCATTCAAAATCATGCGTTGGCATGTCATCCATCCTAGCCACTCCCTCCTTGTATTCTTCATGCTCCAGAGGAAATGATCAACTTGTTGAGGCTTTGTCCTCGTCTTCTCCTTCAATCTCCCCAACTTACAACATACTATAATCCTGCCAGAACGCTTCGTAGTCCTCCATTTGCCAATGGAAGAGTCCATTGAGCGAGCTCGTTCCGTCCTCCGAGCAATGATGGAGGTCAAGGACGCCTTCGTCATTTCGTTCCATGAATCTCCTTTCTTCCTCTATTCCTAATCCTCCTTTGGACTCTAAGTTGAACAACGCCATTTCTTCACTCACTACTTGATTTCTCAAATCAATCACGTACTTCCTCCCATTATTTTCTATGAAGAGTGTATTTCGTTTCCAATTATGGTTTGCCTTGGCTGCAATCAGCCATCCTCTCCCAAGTAAAGCATCGTAGGCCTTTTTCTCCAATGGAATGACTATGTAGTTCAATATTAACAGTTGGGTTCCAATCCACCTTTTGTGCCATCAATGTTCCCAATGGCTTGATGCCATGTTGGTCGATGCCCATCAATTGGAATGTTAGTGGCCACAGTGTTGGCTTCTCGAGGCATTTCCTTGTATCTATGGGTAGTACATTGACTCCCAATCCTCCGTTGACAATAGTGTTTGTTAGACTCTTTCCCCTAATCTCAATCTATATGACAGTCAGCTTCTTCCCTATGTTCACCATCAACAACATTGGGTCGATGACTTGTTCACCTTCAAGTGGTGGTTCCACTATCATTCCTTTTCTTCAACCTTCATGTTGGCAACTTTAATCATCACTGACCATTTTATGATTGCCACTCCTAGTTGTGGCATTGTTTGTAGAAGGTCTATCACTTTCATTAGTATGTTTGTCTATAGCATATGTCGTAGGATGTTCCTTTCAGACTCCGATTGCAATGAGTTACTTGCACTTTCATGGGAGGTTTTTCGTTCTTTTGCCATCACCTATTCTACTTCAGCTTTGGCTTCTTGCAGTCATTCCTTTTCCATACGAGGATTTGGGTATATTGCCTTCTTTGTTTGTACTTTGGTAATTGTTAACACTTCCTCGTCTCATTCCCCCACGTCCAACATGTTGATGCCTTTTTTATTCAGGCAAGCAGTGCCTTTATTATCATCTAGTCCACATGACTTGCACAACATCCCCATTTTGTTTTGGTTACTCTCGCATTGTCTGGCGAAGTGATCCCGTTCGTTACATTGTCTACACAAGATCATTGATCTTCCTTTTGCATCATACTAGAATCCACTCCCTGGTCCACTACTATTGAACCGATTATTATTCCACCTTCTATTTTGCTATCCGCCAAGAGCTGCATTGGTCTTATTGTTCTATGTTTTCGGTGGTGTGTTTGGAGGGGTTGATTGTTCCTCTTGAGTGAAGAGCACTTGTGTGCTTCCTATTTTTAGATTGTATACACATTCCTTGATGGAACGGCCCATTATATGGCAAATATCATAGAATAATTTCTTCGAACAGTTTTTCTTTGCGTGACCTTACATCTTGCACTCAATGAACCACAATTCCTTGCTTTCCCTTCTACTTTCCTTCTCAGCTTTCAACTCCATCATTCTCATCATATCCTTTCTTAAGGCTTAAACAGTCTTTGATTCACTGTCGCTACTATCGCCGTTGTTCGTCCTCCTCTTTCCTTGAGAAGGTATCTTGTCTTCACTTTCTATCCATCACCTGATTGTAGGCATCGGCATACCGTGACGAAGGTACGACATTCATCTTCTTCCTCAATGAAGGATTCAATCCTTCGATGAACCATCTCTTTTTCAATCCATCAACTGGCTGGATTTTTAGTTTGACCAATAATTCTTTCACTGTATGATTGTAGGCTCGTACATTTTTGTGATTTCCATGTTTGGTGTCATGTAACTCTGCTACAGTTTCGTTGTCATCTCTCAAGAGTTCAAATTCCTCCTAGAATGCTCTTTTCAATGCATCACATGTGTTCTTATGAGCGACTTCCAATTTGGTATACTAATCAATGGCTATTCAATTGAGAATTGTTGGAAATGCTCTCAACCAATATGCTTTGTTGTCCGAACCATTCTACCCAAATTGCCTCACATGTTTTACAATGTCTTATAGAGTCCTCCGACTCGTTTCCGGTGAATTTTGGAAGTTTTTTCTACTCCACATCTGGGCTTGTTGGGGGAGTCACCATCTTACCTCTTTGTTGCACCTTCTGTGACAATAACCTGTTTGGAAAGTTGTGATTCTTACGTTCTGGTGCCTTCCCTACACTCTCGGACACGCCACAATCCTCTATTTGCCCCTTTCAGCATTTGTCACCCTTGAGCTTCCTTTGAGGTCCTTTTGATCCTCCCTTTGTCTTGGTGTTTTTAGCTCTGATCTTCCAATGTTCACTTCTCTCGTCAATGTCAAGTCTTCAATCTGGCATATGGTCTCTGTTAGACTATCAATAGGTTTTCTCTAGCCTTCTTCGACCAATTTTATTGGTATTAATTGTTCTTGGACAGTCAGGTTCATGGTTCCCTCCTTGCCTTCCCCTTCCCTCAATAGTGGACCTTTTATTACTCGACAATGCTTCTCCATCTAGTGATGACAATCTGTGCGGTTCTCTTGAGATGTTCTCTTCTTCGCTATCTGCTTCGACTGACGTTGATGGTATGGAGGCTTCTTCGGTTTGGTCAATAAGGTCAAGGTCAATGTATGTTTCGTCAAGAAGTGGTAAATGCCAAGCTATTTCTACCGACTCTCCCTTCGTACATTCTTTTGTCGTGAAAGTTCTTTTCCTCTCCCGACTACGGCTTTTGCTTACGCTTTGGCTTCTACTCTTAGGTGGGCTTGGGCTTTCCCTCGAGAATCCTTAACTTTCTTCAACTTCACCCCTAAATTGTCATCACTATTCTCTTTTCTTTATCCTTAGGGATCTTATTTTTTGGTTGATTGATTTGTGACCGCTTCTTATTAATTTCCCATTTTTATTTTTTTTAATAAAAGGGGTAAAAACTTTTATTAATCAACAAGGGAGGTACAGAGCATTAAGCAGAAGAAAAGCCCAAAGGGCCACAAGACAACAAACAAGAGATCAAGGATCATTAATGCAGCATTTCACATCCTCAGCAACCCAACCCACCAAATCCTGGGCAAGGTCCCTCAGTAAACTATCCCAATCATCCACCAACCACGTCCCATTCTTCTCAGAAGCCCATTTTGCCAACCCATCAGCCACCTTATTCCATTCGCGAGGGATATGGGAAAAAGTGACTGAATCCAGTAAATCTCTGAGGTTTGCAATTTGTTTTGCCACCACCGCCAAATGCCAACTAACAGCATCAAAATGTCGTTTATTTATCAAGTCAACCAACACCTAAGAATCAGATTCACATATAATCTGTTTCCAACCGAGAGTGCATGCCCTCTTCAAGGCCGAAAGAATAGCCAAGGCCTCCATGAGGTTATTAGAGTGTTGCCCCTTATACTCAGAGAAAAAGAACACAACCACCCCAGAACTATCTCTGCCCACCCCACCAATACCAGCATGCCCAGGATTCCCTCTTGAAGACCCATTAGTGTTGATTTTCAAAACCCCAATGGGAGGAAGCATCCAATGCCCTCCTCTGAAGACTTTCCCCCTAGAGCACCTGCCTCGCCCGATCTTGGGCCTTCCAGTACTACCAACAATAATCCCCAACTTCTGGATTACTCCAATATCCCCAGGGTCAACCGGTACTAACAAATCACATTTAGCATGTAACGTCTCTTGTAGAGCCCCGAGAATGCGAGCCCAAACTTGGCCCACCAGTAGTTTCCTGTCCAGAAAGATCCTTCGGTTGCGCTCCAACCAAATCTGCCAAATAATTAGACTAGGGCCAATAGGCCAAGTAGTGCGCAAAAACGAAGTCTTTTCCGTGGTAGATCTAGTATCCTGCCAGAGCTCACCAAGAGAAGAAGGGTGCCAACACTGCATATTCCAGGCCCCCCACCAGAAGTGCCAAATAGTCCTAGCAAAGGGGCATTGGAAGAAAAGATGAGAAGCAGTCTCAACATCTTTGAGACAAAGAAAGCAAAGAGAGGGACCTTGGAAACCCCGCTTGCAGAGGTTATCCCAAATCAAGCATCTGCCATACACCACTAGCCAAGAGAAGAAATTGCATTTTGGCCATGAGAATTTATTCCAAATGTTTTTCCACCAAGGAACCTCAGCACTGCCTAAAGTCTGTCTGTCCAAAGCATGATACTCTGAAGCAACAAAGTACTTCCCTTTGGGGTCTGGTCCCCAAGCCAGTACATCCCTCCCCAGAAGCGAACAACACACTCTATCAACTAAAATGGAGGACAACTCCTTCCTATCCTCCAAAGAACCGCCCAAAGGCCACTCCTGCATAGCCTTCCACTGATAAATGACAGTCTGCCCCAAAACTTGAGGGGTTTTGAAATCCATCACTCTGCTCCAACTAGCTTGAACAAAAATCCTGCATAAATCCCCCAAGTGAGGATGTGAGGAGAGGATAGGCGGGAAGCCATCACAAGAGTCAAGCCAGAAGAGAGCGTCAAAACCTCTGTTGCAAATCCAGAACAAGCCTTGTTTAACCAGCGGAGCTCCCCTCTTGAGAGTATCCCAAATCATAGAGCCTCTTCCCAGAAGGCAAAAGCGAGGAACCTCAGCGCCATCCACCTCCCCAAGATATTTGAAGGTAAGGATCTTAGCCCAGGTCTGATGCTGATGTGAACACCACCTCCAGTACAACTTAGCAGCCAAAGCTTGTTCGTTCCAATCCGCTCTACGCAATCCCAAGCCACCTTCCTATTTCGGCCTACAAACCACTTCCCACTTAATTAAGCTCCACTTTCTCGAGAGGAGATTACCCAACCAAAGAAACTGCCTGCAAAGCCCCTCAAAATCCTTGATGAAACTTGAAGGAGCAGTCATCACAAAACATCTGTAAATAGGGAGAGCTTGCACAACGGACTTTAATAGAGTCACTCTGCCCGCCGTTGATAACCATCTATAGGTCCAATGGCAAACCAGGCCTCAAAATTTATCAATCACCTCCTGCCAAAAACGCCTGGGAGGTGAGCGCACATCCAGAGGGATACCCAGATAGGTAAAGGGAAGCTTCCCCACCTGAAACCTTAAGATCCTAGCAATTTGTTGTTGTATAAGCCTGGGAATATTAAAGAAATAAATGCAAGATTTACCTTCATTGATGCGTTGTCCAGAAGCCGCCAGGTAGCAATCCAAAATCTGGCGAAATGCAGTTGCTTCAGCCACCCTAGCAACCCCCAACAAGGCTGAGTCATCCACAAACTGAAGATGGGTTTGAGGAGAAAGGGAGTTGTTCCATTTCCATCCATGAATGAGCCCAACTGCAACCTGGGACTTAATGAGCCTCCCCAAACCCTTAGCCATCAAAATGAATAGATAAGGGGATAAAGGATCTCCATGTCGAAGACCTCTTGAGGCACCAAATAACTCAGAGGACTCCCCATTTATGAGAACCGAAAAGGAGGGTGTCTTTACATAGCTCATGACCCAATCTATCCACTCACTGCTGAACCCAAAGGCTTCAAGAATTTTGATTAGAAAACCCCATTTGACCCTGTCATAGGCCTTTGACATGTCCAATTTTATGAACATAGCCTTTTCCCTCGAAGAGTCCATGGAATGAATAGTCTATGCCGCAATCACAATACCATCCAGAATCTGCCTACCCGCTACAAAGCCCCCTTGTTCCTCTGAAATTAGCTTATCCAACCAAGGCTTCAAACGCTCGGCAATTAGTTTTGTGATGATTTTATACACCACGTTACACAAAGCTATTGGTCGAAAGAGATCTAGAGAATCAACACCTTCACGCTTTGGAATAAGGGCAAGAAAAGTGGCATTCATAGCTCTCAGCATTTGCTTGTTCCTTAGAGATTCTTGCACAACCTCCAACAAATCAAGATTGATCACTTCCCAAAATTCCTGATAGAACTCGACTGGGAACCCATCAGGACCAGGAGCCTTCCCCTTTTTCAGCTGAAACACCACATCCTCTAACTCCTTCAAAGAAATCGGTTGGAGAAGAGAGGCGTTCATATCCATTGTCACCAGAGAAGGGATGCAAGCCAGGATAGAGTCTTCCTCCTCATTGGCCAGCGAGGTGTCCTCAGAAAAAAGATTAGAGAAGAATCGAACTGCCTCCTTAGAAATTTCCAAAGAGGAAGAAAGAACAGATCCCTCAGGAGAGCAAAGAGAAGAGATAATGTTACCCTGTCTTCTACCCTTTACCAAGTTATGGAAGAAGGAGGTATTCTTATCCCCTTCCTGAAGCCAGTCAATACGAGCCTTCTGCTTCCAAAAAATTTCCTCGCAAAGCTCCCATTCCTCAAGTACTTTGACTGCTTCATCCTCTAACTTGCTCAAAGCCGCATCAAACCCTTGATCCCTAATCTGCCTAGTAATAGAATCCAGGTGCTCTTGGGCAATCCTTTTTTGATGAAACACATTACCAAACTGATGCTTATTCCAATGCTTTAGTTTATACTTCACATATTGAAGCCTCTTTATAAAAGTGTACATAGCAGTCCCAAAAGCAGGTCGACCTTCAACCCACCATCTAGACACTAAGTCAAAAAGACCCTCCTCCCTTAGCCACATAATTTGGAATTTAAAAGACTGTTTCTTAGAGCCACCAGCCAGGCAAGCTGAGAATTTGATCGGCCAATGATCTGATCCTCGCCAATCTAATATTTCCGAGCTTGTTAGCCACTTTTCATTGACCCAGAAACTGGATACCAGAAACCTGTCCAATCTTTCAGAAATAGCTTCTTCCCCTACTCTCCTATTATTCCAGGTAAACGTACCATTTACGGGTTTGATATCGACCAACCGAAGTCGAGCCAAATTCTCCCTCAAAAGATCAAAGGAGTCGTCCAAACGCGGCATTCCTCCCCTTTTCTCCTCAAGAGATACAATTGCATTGAAGTCCCCTGCCATGATCCAGGGTAAAAAGGGATCCAAAGATCTCAAAAAATTTATATGAGACCATAAAAGAATCTTACCAGGGACATCCGACGGAGCATAGATATTTGAAAGAAAAACTCTTTCCCCTGTCTCCAAACATAACGCAATGAGAGAGATGGAGAATCTACTAGAAAACCACCAAATAGGAGAGATTCGTCGAGGATCCCAGAAGTAGGCAAAACCTCCAGAGCTCCCCAAGCGCACCTACACACTGACAAAAACCTTTATTCCAAATTTTAGAAGCACTCTGCATCATGCTATCAACAGATAACTTCGTCTCTTGGAGAAAAACCAAATCCGGAGAATGAGCATGGACCAAATCCCGAATAGCCTTTTGTCTAGGGATGCTATTCATACCCCTCACATTCCATGACAGCACAATCATCATGACGGTTGAGCGAAGTGAGTATCCAGGGTCTTCACCAACCCAGATTCCACCAACATCTCACCAGCCAACTTAACTTTTTCTTGATCTTTCTTCCTTCCCACCTTTTGGGATTTGTCAGGAGTACTCTTCTTCAAGGACTTTTGATGCACACCCAAAATATGAGAAGAAACAGAAGCTTTACTCTTTGCATAGCCTCCAGAACCCGAACCTTCGGCCGAGCCCCCTCCTACATCAGCAGAAACCAAAGAAGTATCATTCCCTGCACACTAATCCCCAAGCCCAACCTCATGGGAGGGAACAGAAGAATCTTTTACTTCTCCAGGAGCCGTCAAAGGACCATGAGTCAAAGACATAAGGGCCAAGGGCTCAGGATTATGAGAAGTAACTTCCACATGCATGTCAGGAGAAACCCCCTTCTCATGAATTAAATCATTTATCGCATCAAACCTGTTGAACACCCCCTCCTCCTGGTGGTCCCGAAAAGTCCTCTTCATCCCTCGACCATTATTTCGAGTCCTAATAGGTACAAACCCATCTTTATCTAGATTCCCCCCCTGCATGGGTCCTTTTCCTTTCTCAGATCCCAAATTTGATGTATCCTTCCCATTCCCTGAATTACCCCCACCAGAAGCACGTGGACACCTTCTCTGAAGATGACCATACTCCCTGCATAAACGACATCTAAACGGAAAGGTTTCATAATCCAAGGGTTGTGTCCACGAACTAGATCCCACAATCACATCAATAGAATCAGGCAAAGGCTGGCTCAAATCAATCTCCACACAAACATGAGCATAGGAAAAGATCCTCTTATCCAGAGTTTGTTGAGAGGGACCGATCGGCTTACCCAGTGCCATTGCAATAGATTGAAGAATATCACTCCTCCTACATTCAAGCGGTAGTCAAGGTAGGCGTACCCACACCAGGACCTTGGTCGGCATCTCCTTCGCTAAAATGAAACCTGCATGCCATGGTTTAATGAACAAGCTGACTTGATTATAGAAATAAGGGCCACCCTCAAAAGCCTTATTTCTATCTGAGATGCATGAGAAATCCACCAAGAAGAAATTATTTGCAGCAAGCAGGATCTCAAAATCCCCCTCCGGATTCCATGTCTTTCGAATCCAAGGTTCGAGGACTGGTAAGGAAACTCGCATTCCCAGAAACTTACAAATTAGAACATGTTTACTAAAATATTCTAGATCATCTACAACCGCCTCCTTCTGAATTACCACCACTGGGCGCGCTAGAGCCCTCTCCAAACAGCCATTCACCTTTTGCACTTTAAAACCATTGATCCTGGACAAGCCCACACGAGAAGAAGAGGGACTGAAAACCCCATCCCTAGCCTCCGTCATAATATCATCTCCCTTCACCTCCTCCAAACCATCCTGCATGTTCATGATAACCACACCAGACCAACAAAAACAAACCCCCACCCTACACCAGGGCCCAACGCCTTAAAGAAATACCACCGTAGACCAAAATTAGAAATTCAAAACCCTTCCAAACAGGCTCCCACGCAAACTGAGGCTTTTAGAGTTAGCCCCGCACCAAACCCCAACAAGGAGCACAACCGCTTGCAGCCCAAACAAAGAGAAAAAGGACAGAAAGAAAAGCGCCCCCCCAGCAATAAACACCCCCCCACCCACGTACTCAACCTGTCACAGCGGATCCACAAGAGAGCAGACGCATGCAACAGGAGATCTGGACATGCAGGCCAGGCCTCACAGGCCGCGGGTGCCCAGCAGACACACCAGACCAACGCGCGCCATCTCCTCACCTCTTATTAATTTCCCATTTTTATTCAAGGTTAATGGCATTAATTCTTCAACATACGTCCTTGGTCAAGATCATGCTCTTCTTCTTCCCTTTTGTTCGGTTCTTCGTACCATTGCAATATTTGTTGTCTTTGTTGTTTCCTGTCTCTCTCAGCCTGAAGATCTTGTAGTATGATGTAGTGACGTGCAATTGGTCTTGGCAGTCTGTCATGAAGATGATCAACCTCTATGTTGATGGTTAGGTTGTCCCAGATGGCAGTCTGAGGGACCTCTCTCTTGAGAGCTTCCCATCATATGTGGTCTTTTAACAAAATGTCCCACACATTTACTAAGTTGTCTATCAACGTGTTTTCTCTTTCGTCATTTGCTTGCATAGGTTCTTCGACTAGCTGTCCCATTACACCGCCATGATTCACATCTGGGAGTTGTGTATCACCAAGGTTCATATCGGCAATGTCACCAAATGTTTGCTCGGTAATGTTAAGTGAACAATTAATAGAGAGTAAACGGAAATACATAACAACAATAATAAAACATATCAATTACTTAGAACAATGCATAGAATATATGTGGTGTACTCTTTCATTCATCGGATAGGCAATAATTATAGAATACAAAATGTATGCAGTCCCCGACTACAAGTGCAAACATACAATATATAGCAAGCCGACATTGGTTGAGAGCGCCAACCGTCGGCAACTATCAAGTAACAACCAACCAACTGTTGGGGATTAATTACACATTTATTTATTTATTTATTTCTTGCCGACTACAGTTACCTTGAAAGATTTTTTGTACAAGCAAGGTTTGGAAGAATGTTTCTTAGATGTGTGAGCAAAGAACAACAAGCCAAGTTGTTAGAAGTTTTCCATGATAAGGCCTGTGGGGGCCACTTCTCTTGAAGAATAACATCGTTCAAAATTTTGGGAGAAAACTATTACTAGTCAAACCATGTTTAGAGATGCCTACAACTAGATTTTGAAGTGTCAAGCATGTCAGTAGTTTGTTGGCAACCTCAAGCTCACAGAAACTCCACTTAAGCCTGTAAACATTTAATCTTCCTTTCAAAAATGGAACTGGTTTTTGTTGGGCCTCAAGTAAGAGTCGTGTTTATGCTCTCACTACCACAAATTACTTCAAAGTGGATGAAAGCAATTCCTACCAAAAGAGCTACTTTGGAAGCAGTATATGATTTTCTAAAAAGATCATTCTTTCTCATTTTGGAGTGCCTCACAAATTGTCACAAATAATACTACTAGTTTCTCATTTGAAGAATTGTTAGAATTCTACTATGAATATGGAATTAATTTGTCACATTCATCAGATTATTATCCAAAAGGCAACCGTCAAGATGAGCCATCCAATAAGAACATTGTTGCAATAATTCAGAAATAAGTCAACATCAATCAAAGGAATTGGCATAAGAAACTATATGATGCTTTATGGGTGGATTGGATTACTCCAAAGGGCAATCAGTACTTGTCTATTCATCATGCAAGAAACAAAGGTTGTACTGCCTATAATTCTAGAACTCGCAGCTCTGCAATTGGCATCTTCAATGAAGGATGGAGTGTTCAAGGATCAAATTGAGAAGTCGATCCTCTATTTGATAAAGCTGGATGAAGGAGGATATGAGATCGTTGACAAGATTATCTTGCGTCAAGAAAGAGTTGAAATGTAATAACCCCCTTTGAAGTTTAATTGTCTTAAATGTTTCTTTTCTGATTTAATTGGGGTTTGCCAAGCGATACAAGAAATATGGATTTTTTGCAAATTAATAGAACAAGAAGCCAGATTTTATTAATGCTTCAGGAAATATAATGAAGCCATACCAAATTACATAATATCAGATTTGCAGATCTGAATATGGAGTGATCAGCAACCTGGAAGTCAACAAGATGAGACGCCACACCTTTGTATCCTGTTATCTCACCCTCAATTTGTTGTTGGAACAAACCCTAAACGCCTCAAATCAAACTGTTTGCAGCCCTCAACACTAGGCGACCTGCTCAAGATCTCACACGCCTAGCACAAGGATGTATGGCCTGCACTGGATGGTATGGCTTGCATTAAAGGTTTCACACGTGCCAGCAAATAAAAGAGTTCAATCTGCTGCAAAAACCTACGCCAGCTTGTGATGGTTCAATCAGCATTAATGTAATCAGCAAATAATAACTTTCTAATCTAATTTTTCTTCAAAATTTGTTCTGAATCGATCCTCAGCAATCAATTAAGCCCTAATAATAACCTCTATATGAGATTATCTTTTTGAATGCCCTTGAGTGATCTTTCACACAAGTAGACTCTATTCTCTCTAAGGGTTTTCATTCTCAAAAAGCTTCAATCTTCAAAACCAGCAAACCCTTGCTTAGTTTCTCCAATTTGCACAAGTTTCAAAAAAATGATCAATAATAATGAAAAAGCAAATGTTTTTTGCTTTTTATACTCTCCAAATCCCCACTTGGCCAAATAATCATTAAATAAAATATTTGCTTTTGATGCTTTTAATACATTTGGCTTTTTAGTATAATAATTAATAAAGCATCATTAAATATGATACTTTATTAATTGCAATTTAACCCCCCTTATATCGCCTTATGGGAGGCAAAACGGATCTCAACAACCTATTTCAAAATCAAAATTAAAATTAAAATATAATTTAAATTTATAAAATCAAAAATTAAAATTAAAAGAAAATTAAAAATATTGAGAATTTCAATTAACTTACCTTCAACAACTTCAATTTTGAGAATTGTCTAAAGATGCCTTGTGTCATATGGTGGTTTGTGACAAACATTTGGATGTGTTCGGCCTCAACATACACCTATTCGATCCACTCAATTTTGGTTCCAATTTTTTGTAGCATTAGATTGGGGGAGTGGACAGCACAAGGTGTCCAAAAAATGTGTGGATACTTCTCCTCAATCAATAACCCAACAGCCCTACAATTTTTGGCACTGTCAGTTACAACTTGCACAACATTTTGATGGCCCACTTCTTTAATAGCTTGACAAAGGATGTTAGCAATAAATGGACCATCCTTCACCTATCCTTCACAATCCATTGCTCTCAAAAACATTGCCCCTTTAGGGGACACAGCAATAACATTGATCAATTGGCGATTTTTTGCATCTTTCCATCCATCAGAAACGATGGTCACCCCTGTTTCGATCCATGAATCCCTTATGGGCTTCACAGAGTCTGCTACATGTTTCACCTCTTTCTCCAATAAGCTGCTACACAACTTTTCAAAACCTGGGCCCTTATACCCCTTTGGAGCCTCATTAATAAACTTCACCATTTTTTGCCAATATGGTGAACGAACAACGTTGAATGCCAATCCATTGGCATAGACACATCTTGCTATGTCTTGATCAACAATCTCTCTTGCCTCATTCTAAAATGAAGCTTCCAACAATCCCTTAGATCTTTTATTTGAAGAGGGCCCGGTTTCCTCTTGAGGGATGGACATAAATGGATGGCTTTCTGTAGATGGAAAATGAGAAGGCAGTGTAGGGGGCTTCATCAATCGAGATCCTTTCTTCAAAGGATGGCTTGTTTTAAGATTGGTTGTTTTTGTTCTGCTTTTTCTTGATCAACGATATATCCCAACACTATATGATTTGGAAGGCCTTTGCCATCTTCACCTGGACAAGCTTTGATGCCTAGTTTAGGGATCATACACAAGTGCCCTTTCACTCGACTGTATGAGCTCGTATATTGAACATGGCAATGACTACAAATCCAAACATATACTCCACCACCTGGAACTTGTTGAAACATTTCTACATATTTCCAAAGGGGAGAGGTTTTGTTTATTTTGAAATGAGATTGTTGTGAGCCTGAGGAGTTAGAAGCGGTTGCCATTGTAATACCTAAGGCACAACACATTGAAATAATTTTGGTATTGAAACTAAAAGACTTAATTAATTTCAAAAAACTAAAAAAATTGAACATGTGTTATAGACACTTACAAGAATGAAAACAAAACAAAACAAAATAGTTCATTTGTTGTAAAAAAAAAAATTCAAAAAAACTACCTCTTTTGAAGAAATCTTGCTCTACAATCTTCTTGGCAACGAATAGACACTTGCAAGTGCTTAGAACTAGCACAACAATCAACTTTGAACAATTTACGATCAGCCTTCAAGTCTATTCAAGCTTGTGCAAGCAAGAGAGAAAGTTCAGCAATGGAGGCAAAAAAACTTGTTTTTCATTCACAAATTGTTAAATGAGAGTGTTTTTACCTATTTGATGTGTTTGGAGGCAAAGATTAGGGTTGGAGTCAATATTTTATTATTTAGAAGTCAACTTTAAGTCAAAATAAATAAATAAAAAATGTCAAAAACGTGACTTTTTCCGCAGCCTGGGCATTGGAACAAACAAATTCGGCCTGGGTTCATTTGAAGTACGAATTTTCGTACCCTGGGCATTTCCACAGACTGCATTTCGTACCTTGGGCGTTTCCACAGTCAAATTTTCGTTTCCTGCCTGTATCTGAACTGTACCTTTATCGTACCTCGTACCAGAACTGTACCCATATCGTACCAGAGGCCTCCTAGCCACGTACCGGTAGCTGAGAATAAAACCAATGGGTTCAACCACTCCTCTAACAGTTTATCTGTTCATCTATTTGGATGATGATAGGTCAATTTGACTAATTGAGATAATAGCATTAAATTTAAGACCTATTGTATTAGGCATGTGCAAGGAAGAGGATTTGAAGAGGAAAGAAAATGAAGTGGTCCACCTGCAAGCAAAGCTCAAGCAATTAAAGAATTGAAAGAAGGTTCACTTAGGTCAACCACAGAGTCAAGACTATATCCCTCACTTGCAAATCAACCAACACAACCTACTATTTCCAAGCCACTTGCAGAGATAAAAGCGCTAAACCGTTTCAACTGTGCCAGCAACTTGTTGAGAACCAGTAAGTATGCTGACCAGTGGGGAAGTTTAAGATGTAGGTGTCTAAATTGTACAAGCATTTTATGTTTGTACTGCATGGCCCAACAATTTGTATTAATTCAGCCATGGGTGATAAATAAAGTAAATTTTTTTCTCAGGGAAAGACTAAGTGCCCATGATTATGTTTGCGTACAGCCATTATTATTCTTGGTTAGCCTTAGTCAATTGAGTAGTTGACAATGATCATCTCCGATTCTCAACTAGCAGATCAGTCAGTTATCATTGTTCTCATGGTCATGACTTGTTCTTTGCAGGGTGCTCTCGTCTGCATTCTCTCAGGACTGACCGTTGTCTGATGTTGTTTGCCTCCTTATAAATATAATCATTATTCTAGATATCTCGTGTGGCTTTAAATTGTTTGTTTATTCTATAACTGTTGCTGGTTAATACTATTATTTCTAGTCAGGTAACCTACAGGCCAGTGGATACACCTAACTATCATGTTTCCTATATTAATCAAGACAAATGAGAGTCTTGTGATTGCAAGGGCGCGAGGTAGGCACTCCCTAGAAGCATCCAAAGGGTTCCAAGGAGGGGTTAACTAGTAATAGTAGCCAGCACATGGAAACTAAGATGATAAATTTTGGGCATTGGATAAATCTATCCATGTTATTTCTGATACTGTTCAAAGAAAGCAGAGAGACTTTCATGCAAACACAGAACCCTTAACGGAGGTGAAATGCTAACAATAAGAGAATAAATAGTGAAAGCCCATCTGAAACAAGCTATGCCAATTGCATGATCTCAAATAGCCTATTTGAAAGTGATTTAAAGAGGCTATGTAGTAGAAAATCTAATTAAAGGTGTGATCACTAATGATTCCTAGTTCCATGTTTCTGAAGATGGCTTGGAGATAATCAGTACCCTTATTGCTAGTTGATTTGGAAGAACTAAGAAGCGAAAACTGTAATGAAAACCAAAGAAGAGGCCAGAAAGAGGTTGGCCAAATACTCGTTTCTGCCTTGAAATAGCAGCGTTATACCTTTTCTTGTTCTTTTCTTTTTACTTTTTCTATATCACGTATGTACATATCTGTGATAATTTTGGCTGTCATTCAATCAGTCTGCGTAGAACTGATGATGTTTTTGGTAAGGCGGTAATTATATTTAGACCACATATATCAGATTTTTGAATCCTATGCAGCCAGTTAGAAGAGCAACTTTGTAAATAAGGACTGTTTAGCAGTCTGGTTAGATAGATGTAGCACAAATATGGTAAATTTGGTATATAGAGTGGCATTGCTCTTTCAAACAAGTTTTGTTTGAACATCTAAAAACATAAGTGTAAATTTTCTGTAAAAATGTAAAACATCAGAAATAGAAGAAATGGGGAAGAAAAAACTGACATGGAATTTTGGTTCCTCGTCTGCGATACATCTCACCATATTTGAAAAATTCAACAATTTCTTCAAGCTCCTTTCTAATTTCACCCAAACCAGCAACATCTGAAAACTTTACATCAATTTCAGTATCCAAATATTTTATAGGCTGTCGTGGACCTCTGGAACGTCGAACCCGGGCACCTGAACGCAGAAACTTCATACTAGCCTTAAGCTGTTCATTGTTCTCAGCCTCTCCGTTCCCTGCCAGCAGAGCAGAATCAATATCCTCGTCGAGCTGCCTCATTTTCTCTTTCTCTTCCATTTCTGCTTGATAAATTTTCTGTCTATCCTCGTGATCCTTTCTGCGCTTCTTGTGGCTAAGAATAAAAACAACATAGAAAAGACAAAAGAAAATTATCCCTAGGGTATACTCAAGAGGCTGGTTTGCAGTAAGTTTTCTCCAGAATTCAGAGCGCTTGTTAATGAAAGTGGATAGCTGCTGTTTCTTAAGTAATCTCTGCTTCTGTTCCTCTTCCCTCTGCTGCCTTTCCTCCATCTGTTTTTGCAGACGGAGGGCCTCAGCTTCTCTCTTCTCCATCAGTTTCTGCTCCGCATGCGCCAGTATTCGCTGCCTCTCCAATTCCATTTTCTTCCTCCGCACCTCCAGCAACTGAGGATCCTCCGCCCTTCTCCTCTTTGCAGGTCGCAACGCTTTTCTGCCTTGAACCCTCAGGTAATTCCCCGCTCTCTCAAGAAATTCAAGCACAGGGCGGGGCGTAGGCGGAGGTTTTGGCAAGGGGGGAGTGTAGGCTTCAATGACGGCCTTGCCAAGTTCTAACCTGTCCCACTCATTCCAAAAGTTGGCATCTCTATTGGGCGCCGGCAAAGCCACCCTGAGCACTCTGTCATCGTCCACCACGGCCAGGATAATCTCAGGCCTTGCCTTGGGCTGTGACAGTGGATGCTTTATAATGTGTTTTAGCCTGCCTTGCGCTTTCATTTCCAGAATGTCAGTGTAAGGAATTCTATCCTCCACCACGGGCAACCCAGCACTCCACGCCTTGCGCTCCTCCAGCGGCATCACCTCCACCTCCTTCTTCTTTGTCACTTTTTTCCTTTTTACCTCTGCAGCTGCAGCTGCCTGGGGGAATCCAGCTGAAATTATCGTCAATGTCACAGCAATTTCAGAAAATCTCTGAAATTTTTCCTCGTTGTGGATGTAGCATCTTGCCTGCAAAGGGCGTCCTCTCCTCTTCTGCCTCACACTCCAATTTGGGGTCCCACGCATTGCAATGGACTGCGAAGCAAATGAAATGGCCTCCATTCTTTTCGTAACTATCAATCTAAAATTCAAGTTATAGTTTTTTCAACTGTCCAGAAATTCTCTTGTTAAGTTAAATTTAAATTCGGGTGTCAAGCTTATTTCTTAGACCTGCAACCGTTGAATAGAAGCTTACTACAGAGAGAAAATTGTTGTGAAATACAACTAGTACTTGCTTGCACACCCTGTGCACACTCAATAGAGCGAGTTAAACAGGAGCGGCTGGTCTGGACCTTATCCCAACCAGACATCCTCCTCTCTCGTGGGTTTATGTTAGGGCTTATCCTCCCAACTTTGTTGATTTCATGCTAGGGCTCGTTGTTCATGTATTTCAAGGGATTCCTTAAGGGAGAGTCATGTTTCCCCTCCATTTTTACCCCTTTTTTTACACTATTTTCGGTATTGTTGTAGGTGTTCAAATTCGTTTGTTTCCAAAACAAGAAAAATTTTAATTTTAAATTTTATCAATTAAAATATCTTTACCCAATGAGGAGGATAGTTTAAACAAAGAGATGTTAGTTTTAGTTTGTATGTCTCGGTTTCTTGCTTTTTCTTTTGTTATATCATCCACTCATTATATGGTTGATTTTTTAAAATTTTATTTATATTTATGATAGAATTTTTTAGGGTATCTTATTTTTAAGACAATTTTCTATTTCAATTTAAATGGCAGTCATGTCTTCCTCTTTGACATTTAATGTCGAAGTGATAAGAATTTGAATGAGCAAATATACAAAGGGAAGTGATAAGAATTTGAATGAGCAAATATACAAAGGTATCATTACAGAAGACAACTTATGAGTTTTTTCACAAGGTTAATCATAAGTTGTGGTTTCTAATAGTCTAATAAAGGTTGTTCTTACCATGAGTTGTAGTTTCTAATAGTCTAATAAAGATTGTTCTTACCATGAGTTGTTTCTAATAGTCTAATAGAGGTTTTTCTTCCACACTCTAATTTTGATAATGCCTATAAATGGTTTGAACAATTTATACTTATTGGTTATTTTGTCAATCACGTACCATTAGAAAGTATGCTCTACAACTAGGTAAATTTTCCATTGGTCCTCCACGAGATTAAGTTGTATATTATCCAAAACTTAACTAAATGAATTTTCCTTTTCCACTTTGTGGAAGCTAACCGTGCAAACACAATCCTCCTCCATGGTCCCTATTAAATATACATTTTTTTGCTAATTTTCTCTCATTGGACAAGGGATCTTTATGTGTTTGACGAACTAATTATTAAAGTTAATGTATGGATCGATTTCCTTTAATAGGTGATGTCTTCTTGGTTATTTCTTGAAACCATATTGATTCCTCCCTTAAGGAGGTGGTTTGTGTTGAGAATGAAAAATTTAACTCAACTCAACTATATTGTTGTAACATGCCCAAAGTTTACCCTATTGATTTCACTTAAGTTTTAACTCAAAATGTGAAAAATTCAAGTTCTCAAAAACATGGAGATAAAATTTTCCTTTTCAATTACAAGTTTGCACATTGGAAATAAACCCATTTCAAATTACATTTCACATAAATAAAATAACATTACATAATCCCAAGTTATGAATTCATCTTTCAAATACAATTTACATATAGATGCAAGATCATAATTACAAAACATAGCTTATAAGAGTTTAATGGATCAAGAGTACACAAGGGTCAAGATGTCTCCATATGGAGCACACATCTTCATTTTCCTTTGTTTCACGGGTCATCAACTGCCAACTACATGAGGGGGAGCATCACCCAAGTGTTTTTCCTCCAACCATGAACTTAAGTGGTCCCCCACACATCTTTCTAACCGGTAAGATTGCCCTACCCTTCAATGAAGAGTTTGGTATGGAAACCTTATAATATAATGCCTACCAGAGCATGATGTTGTGTCCTACATAACTAGTGTTTCCATTCAATGGATACCCACCTACATGCATAACACTCCCTACTAGCTATGCAATCCTGGCTCATAGTGAATCGACAAAGTGTACGCAATGGCATCTACACTTGCTTTGGCCAAAGTTTTGATATATGAATCAAATCACTTTCTATGAATTAGTGTCGTATGTTCACCCACCCCTCGCTTGACTTGGAAACTTTATTGACCATAAATAACTCTTGACTAGGTTTGACCTCAAGATAATATAACAAGATTCTATTCCAAAAAGTGATATAACATTTAGTTGATCTAACTGACCAAATGGGTTAATCACAACCTCTATTTTATCCTAACCTAAGGAATAAATAGACCACCTACCTTTTAGGGAGTATGAGCAATCGAGAACATAGGTTTTCCACTCAAGGGTAAATTACCAACATAGGTTTACATAACATCATATTTTAACATTAACGACATATTACTTTTAATATGACACTGTAGACACTTAAAATGTCCTAGACGCATCACACACCTGCTTTCGATTTATTAACACCATTTCTATCCTAACCATTCCACACTAATGTTTATCTTATTTGATTAAATAATTTGCAAATTATTTAATTAAATCTCCCAATTCTTCTCATTAAATAATTCAAATTATTTCATTAAATGTCCTAAATCCCACTTTGATTAAACGATTTCTTATTTTTTTAATTAAATCCCTAAATTCCCTCTACCTTGCACAATTAAATAATGTTTAATTATTTAATTGACTAGTTTCCCACTCAAAGAATATTCCCATGGGATATTCCTCCAATTTGAATTCAAATATGTCCCACCAAATGGAAATATCTCCAACATTCTCCCTAAAATCAAGGGATTGGTTATTGTCTCATTCAATTTGGGCCCTTGATCAAAATCATTGATCCTTTTCAATATGCAATCTCATCCATTGACTTGATCATTGATCTATGTCATCCTCTCACATTCATTTCCATCCATTGATTAGCCAATTTGATCTTAGCCATTGATTCATCCAAAATTCCTATAAATATTCCCCCTCATTTCTCATAATGATCATTCACAAGTACCCAAGTAACTAGACTATGTAGGATTTCCTACTCACCATCACCATCATTTTGTGAATCAACCATATTAATCCATTAATCTTCATCAACCTTAACAATCTTCATCAAGCTTTACATCAACAATGGGATTAGGAAAAGGTTGAGCATTCCACATCAATCCAGCACTAATCCCTCAATGGGTTGAGGCTTGCATTCATTGATTAGGCTTTTGAATTGAATTGGTTTTGTTATTTCATATTTTCCTTAAGCTTTGATTGATATTTGAAAGAATTTCATTGGGAATATGGATTTATTAGATCATCGCTTTATTTCTTAGTTTATTCCTAGTGTTTATGATCATTCTAACTTTCCATGTTCACATTTTGGAATGCCCAGTGGGACCCCATGTCCCAAAATAACAAATTCATATGAGTTTTGTTGTCCATTGCAAGTTACAAGGGCAGTCTGACGCTTATGTAAATACCAATGCTTTTGCAACTCAAATCCTAACACTTTCACAAAGATCCAACTCTTTTGTAACAAACTCTAATGCTTCCACAACAAACCCCAACACTTTTGCAACCTAAAAACTCATTTTGGGGACCCTACCATACTCTAACGCCTTTGCAAGGTAAATAGCCACACCTTTGCATATAACCATGTCTTTTTATCCCATATAGCCATGTGCTTTTTCCATACTCCAACACCTTTGCAAGTGTATTTGTCAAAAAATGCCTCACTTTTTTAGATTTGCAGAGCAACACTTGTGTCTAACAGTTTAATGCTTTTGCTTGACAATACGATGCTTTTTCAAAGTAAAACAAAGGCTTAACTTCTTAGGGATCAATTGGATTTGGTTTTCGATCTTTGGCTAACCCTAATTATTTCCTTATTATTTTTTTATGGTTTATGAGTCTAACATTTGCAGGAACTAGGTGAATCATCAAGCATGGATCAAGTGTTCATTAACATTAATTCATGAAGCATGAATCAAATTCTCAAAGTGCTTATTAACACCTATGTAAAGGATAACCTAAGAATCATTTCATTTAAATCTTTAACTTAGGTTCACTTTTACATTTGGTGTATAAAATTGAACAAACAACTATCATCTTCATTTGGGCTTAAAAAGAGCATGCAAAGTACACATTTCATTTGGTGCTTAACAATTGAACCACACTTTGCATTCGATGCACATTTAAAAAGATCAAGAGTGTGTGCTTTTTTTTTCGTGCTTGGTAGATTGTTGATGTGTATCCTCTCCCCTTGTGCCTTGTGCGAACACGGGTGAAGAGAAACATCTTCAATTTGCATTGCTTTTCCTTTTAGCCAAAGGATTTGCTATCATATTCTCTCCCCTTACACTACATGTAATCTTGGGTGATGAGAAAGTAGTTAACATGAATCCTTCCTATCATTGTTAGGAGTCCTGCCTTGGGACTTCATCACCCAAGGGTTTGACCTCAAGCGATATTTTTTGGCGCGCTATAGAAATTGAGTGAGAGAAAAAGTTGTTGTTTGATCCACTCATGACTTGTTAGGCGTTCCTTCATGGTCATGGGTGATTCTGAACATGGGGAGATGATATTTCCATATCACCCTTATGTAGGTGGTGGTGTTCACAGATGTTCTACCCACTACAAATCTATTTGTTTTAGTAAGCCTATGATCATCAAACATTTTCTTAAGAATTTGCAATGGAATAACATCGTTCCACGAAGTTACTTGTCATGTACTAATTGCTTGTTGAGGCTACAAACACCTTATAAGGAACTTTTTCTTTCAAGGTAAGAGGTATTTCGTGTACGCAGGAATACTCTAGTCATCCACTCAAGCTAGGTATTTTATCATGCAGGCTCGACTTAAGAAAATAAACAATTTTTACAAAATAGGTTGTACTTGTTTGGTTCTATTGATCTATTGCTAGTGAGATTTGTTGAAGAAAGGTCGTGAAATATCTCCCATTACCTATTGAGTTAGTTGAACACTTTACTTGTGAAATCTTCAAACACTCAAAACAAACATTAAATAGGTTGTGATCAAAATCTTAAACCCTTTGAACACATTGTTATGCACTTGAAAGTGTAGACATGTAAAATTGACCTAACACTTATCGCACATTCTAAATGACATATTTGCATCATTCGCATCATTATCATCGAATATCACTGTATTTCACATCAAAAGCATCAAAAAACCTCATTTCCTCTATTAATTGAATAAAAATACATTATTTAATTAATTCACCTTTTCATCATTTTTCAACCAATTAAATAAATTTCATTTATTTAATATAGTCCTAATCTAACTTTATTCCTTTAGATTAATTAAATAACATCAATTATTTAATTATGTCACTAATTCACTTTATTCCCCTAAGTTAATTAAATTATTAAAACATAATAGTTTAATTAATCACTCTCCCCTAAACATGAATAATTAAATAAATTATTCAAAACATCATCAAAAATCAAATCAAACAAATATAAATTTGTTTGTAAAAGTCAAACTTTATTTGCACATTCAACTCAAAAAGATGAATCAATTAAATCAATTAATTAATTATCCTCGCCCACTTTCATGATTGAGCAAATTACAATCCCTGATTACTCACTCTAATTGGTTGACCGATTCATCTATTTCCCGACAGATCAATCTATTCTTCAATTCCACAAATTATTCAATCTATTTCCTCAATCCCACTAAATACTCAAAATGATTTCTTCAATCACACTAATTACATAATCAATTTGCACTGATTATTCCCATCTAAATCCTCAGAACGGTCTTTAACCGTTGATCAGGATATTCTACTACGCGATCTCAAGCATTCATTTCAAAACACAAAATCTATATAACAATCATCTTCTTCCTAAAAAATGATCAGAGAATCAACCTATTTTACACAACAAAGTAATGCCAAAATATTAATCAAACTTTTGACATCTTCTCACACATATCTTTGATCAACACACGCACGTTCTTCAAGCTTTTTCACACACAATGGAGGCTTCACATTGATATGAACAACCCAACATCTTCGCAAACACACTCTGACATGAGATGGGTAATGATATAGCTCAGTGAATTCATTTATTCTTGTTTTGTTTCATTTAATTTTATTGAATTCATTGTTCTTGTATCGTTCATTTCATGAGTAATGGGCATGAATCATCTTTTTGTTTGTTTAGATTAGTTTCTATTCACTCAATTTGATCATTTGCATCTTCCCAATTCCCCCATTACACATTCTAGCAAGCTCGATGGGACTATGGTCCTTAGCACTAATTGTTTTATGAGAAAAATTTGAAGTTGCAGGTTTCGGAAGTGCACTGGAAAAATCTTCACACACATGCTTCAAGAATTTTTTGCAATTGATATCACGTTTCTCGCGCACTTGACTATTTTCTAGCCGCTTCTGCTATTTTTTGCGCTTTTGCAAAAATAACAGGTGCGTACTTGAATTTTTCATTCACTTTTGCCAAAAATACAGAGGCCGCACTTGACTTTTTCAGGCACAGTTGCTCCTAACAGGGCTACTTTTGCTAGAAAGTCTCGCTTTTGCTTTGTTAGTTTTTATCCAAGATTTGAAAATCATGTTTTTCGATTTCTAACATTAACGATCATTTGTTTTGGATGTTGGACAGGTGCTAATGTGTTTGTGCAGGATTTGTAGAAGTATAACATGTATCTATCCAAGAACAATTAACATGTTTATTGCAGAGAAGGTGAACAATCA
Source organism: Sequoia sempervirens (assembly GCA_007258455.2). Lineage (NCBI taxonomy): Eukaryota > Viridiplantae > Streptophyta > Pinopsida > Cupressales > Cupressaceae > Sequoia > Sequoia sempervirens. The sequence goes on from VDFB02270651.1 coordinate 48,914,845, forward strand.
AAGCTTTTAGTTCTTCAAAACTTTAGTAGTTAGAAAAACTTTAAATTGGTGCAATAAAAAGAACCTCACAAATGAACGCTTTCAATTAGTAGTCTAAAAAGAACTTTTCGAAGCTTTCTAGCTTAGCGAATGTTTTCAATTGGTACAATAAAAAGAACCCCACAAACAAACGTTTTCAATTAGTGCTCTAAAAAGAACTTTTTGAAGCTTTCTATCTTAGCGGATGTTTTCAATTGGCATTATAGAAAGAACCCCACAAATGAACACTTTCAGATGGTGCTATAAAAAAATATTTTTTCTTTCAAAAAGATTTCTAGAAAAAACAATTCCTTTTGGTGCTCTAAAAAATGTTTGACTTTTGTTGACCAATGCTTTCATTTTGCTGATGAATGCACAATTTTCTTTTGTTGACCATTAAGACAAGGATTTATAAAAAAAACTTTGGTTGGTGCTTAAAATGAACAAATCAAATTCTTGTCTTGCACATTGCTATATCTTTGTCTGAAATCCAGAATATTTCACTTTGGTGCACATAAAAAGAACAAACTGCTATCTTGTACACACTTTTATTTTTTTCATTTTTACTTTACTTTATTTCTTTTTATTTTTGAACTTAAAAGGAACATTGTGATGAAGTGTAGACCGTGTATTTTATGTTTCAAAAATTAGGTGTCTATCCTCTCCCCTCGCACCCTTTAGTGATCTTAGGTGACGAAAAGCATCTCGATTTTCACACCATTTTTTTACATTTCAAAGCATACCTTTAGAGGGTTTGCCTCCCAACTTGTGAGAGGGAAAGATCCAAGCGGTACTTTGTTTTGGTCTACTATATAAATATTTGTGGGTGTGAGGAAAGTTCTCCCCCACCTAGTGTGGATGTTCTATATCAACGAAAGTCTTCCCTAGTATCTGTGTGATATGTAAAAACCCGCAAGGGCTGGGTGACCTCTTAATTGAGTAAATCACCGCATGTATAGACACCAGTTTATCCTGAAACATGACTAAGAACCAATGTTTGTAGAAGCTACCCCTTTTAACCAAAACATTCTCCAAAGTGATCATTGAAACTTTGATTCTAAGAAGTTACTTACCAAGTCTGACTTATGGTTGAGCTTAAAACACTATCCATTTGTTGCATGTAAAATCATCCCTTCGGGGCATGAGGTAAGCCCATCTAGGAGGAATTGTCTATCCCTAGGGTGTCCTTTGTCTTCACAAAATTGCCAAGATCTTTCGATTACTTTGAAACATCAAACATTGTGCATGAATTAAAATGAACACATCAAAACAAGCATTCAACATGGTTCTCAACCATCAAACCCTTTGAATTCAATGCAAATACTTTGAAAAGAGCCCAATGTTTGCACTCCCTAAAAGATATCTTAAACAAATATCTTTCAAAGTTTTCGAACATTTAGGCTCACATTTCGAATCACATTAACAACAAAGTAAACATTGGAAACTATAGCTTTAGCATATCGACTTCCACAAACTTTGAAGTTTTGTGGAAAGAAACGTTCTTAATTTGTAGACATTTTAGGGTCAATTTTTTTTTAATTGTTGTGTTGCATGTTATCACTTGCCAAATCTCAAAACTGATCCAAAATAACCTTAAAAATATATAAATTATCCAAGTTGTTGTCAAAACACATAAACTAGAAAATAAAATTGAACAGAGATCGCTTTCACTTCTATTCTTGTTGTAGTTGACCAAAAACTTGCCGCACTTACCAAAAATAACTCGATTTTGCTCTTTTTCTTACAATAGTTTCTAATAGAACATGCCACTTTTGAAAAATCTGGCACACTTGATCTAAATATTCATACAGTTGATATTTTTTGTGTCAAATTTAACAAAATTTTCCCAATGCACTTGTAAAAAATCAGGTCGCATTTGCTCAAAAGGCTCGCTTTTGCCTATATAAATTATCATTCAAAAAACTACACACAAAGGCCACACTTGAAATTTATGTTCACATTTGCTTTTCTAATCTTAGTGCACTTGACCATAACCTAGTTGTAGTTGACTTTTTTAGCCACTTTTGCTCCAAACCTATCACTTATGCTCTATTTCTTGGTGAAAACCAAAAAACCAATCCAAAACTGGTTACAAGTCCTTTGAGAACGAAACAATTAGACTCCCAAGACGCGTCATAAATTGGTCCACCATCTATTTTATCAAAATCCCATCCTACTTTTGGAAATAAAAATCAAAACAAACAAACTTGGATCATTCCTTCACACACACTTATAAGATATCAACATTTGCTTCAACCTCACTTGGCTAGTTCAAGTAAATTTCCCGCAAAATGTCATCTAGAAGAAGAAGTGAGAATATTAATCCAAGCTTTTCAACATTTTGAGTTCCAAGAATAGTGTCATTCCAAAACATCACTCAAACCTTAGGGTCTTGAGAGTCACAACAACCATATCAAAACACCAACATTTTTATCATTTCACGTTATGACCATTTGGCATTTGATTGCTCCATTTTAACAACCAGACCTCACACCAATTGTTATACAACCAAACTTTGAGCTGATTGAAGGAGAAAAAACAAACATAATAAATAGTTTGAGAAGCTTCATTTTTGAGAAAAAGGAAACACCAAACTAGTGGAGAAATGTGGCAAACATCCTAGACAAACAAGAATGAAAAACATATCTTGCAACCAGAAGGCCCATATTACCACCTCCTGCATGGAAATAGGTATACTCTTTTCAAAAATATAAAATCCCAAAAACAAACGCAATTTCATTTCCTTAAAACAAAAAATCCAAAAATATTGATTCCCACACATGTGTTTGTCTTCATGATCTCTTGCAAGACCAAAATCCTTAAACAAAAATCTATATTTTTCCTTTTAAAGAGGCATCATAGCTCAAGGTCTATCAAAAGGCATATCTTGAAGTCTTACCACAACCAGGACATCTTGCTAAGAAATTTTTATACTCGCTTTTTAATGGGCGAACCAGACCTGCATAATCAATATGAGCTTAGCAATTAAATCATTGAGTTCTTAGGGTTATATCACTTTAGAGCCCATATTACCACCTCCTACATAGCAATAGATATCCTCTTTTCAAAAAACAGAAAATCCCAAAAACAAAACGCAATTTCATTTCCTTAAAATAGAAAATCCCAAAAACAAGCATTATTTCATTCCATAGTTAGAAGTCACAAAACGTTCACAAAAGCTTGGCACTTGTTTATGACAATTACAAGATCACAACTTAGAAAAAAATGGAAGCAAACAAAAGCAACGTTGTTATACCTCAAACAAATGTCACAAATGACGAAAGTGGCCCATGGGACTATAGGCCAAGTGACCTTGAAACACCTCAAAAGAGACCCACATTCAAAGTAACGACAAATCAATCACCTGGTGAGGAAGAGGTAATCTGTAGACAACAAGAAGCCATGGATAGAGAAAAATAGGATCCCAAGGATATAGTCAGAAAGAAGGTGGAGAGTGAAGAAGAAATAAATGATGAAGAATTATTTCAACATTCTAACAATCCCAAGGTGCTCAAACTAATGGATAAACTCCTAAGAAAGGATCCAAACACTTACATTTTTAAGTTAGCACTGAGTGGGGTTGAATTTCCTATAGACTTCAACAAAGAAGGTCTCAATGATCTTCACCTCATTCCCTTAGGAGATAACTCAGTTGTGAGAGAAATACCCAAACTATTAGAGATTCCAAACATGCCACCGATCTTCTCGAAAGGCAATGACCAACCAATGGGAAACCCTTTGTATATACAACCATCCCAAATCGAACAAGCAGTGGTGGCCCAAAACTATCAAGGAGGTTCGTCTCAATACATGCCCCAAAACACTTCATATATTGACCCTTCCCAAAATGTACCAAATCAACAAGGGGAATTCCCATGATAGTACCATCAACAAGGTGGGCCACATGGTCCCCTTCCCAATCAACAATATCAACAACAAGGTGTGCTATAGGGTACCCTTTCCAATCAACAAGGTTTGCCACATGGTCCCCTTCCCCTTCAATAGTACCAACAACAAGGTGTGCCATATGGTACCCTTTCCAATCAACAATGTGGGCCACATGGGGTGATCCCACACTACTGGTTTACAATTTTTGGCCAAACTGGACACTGAACTAATTTTTTCTAACTAAATCTTCACTTTCGGGCACCTATAGTGGCTAAACCATGAGGAATTTAAAGATGGTGCAAACTAGTTATTTGTGACATTTTGTCGGTAGATTCTAAATATATTTTTTTCAAAATATTTGGAATCATATTGAATTTATTTTTCCATCTCCTTCAAAAACTATTTTTTTCAGTAAACACCATTTTTAAGGAGTGACGCTCACCGTATAACACAATTTTTTTTCCATGAAGGATAAAATTCTATTTTTTTTGAATTTAGATTTGTAACTATGATATCTAGTGATTCCAATTGGTTTCATATTTTTTTATTGAATATTTTTTCCTTAATCAAGTTTCAAAGTCAAACCAATTACAATTCAGAAATAGGCGAATTGTATAACACAACTTTTTTTGTATGTATCGAAATTCTTTTTTTTTGTTAGATCAAGGACTTCAATATCTGGTGCACTCTTATTTTTCAAAAAAAAAATGATAATCTTCTATTTTTCCACATGTGTAGAACAAAGAGCTTGATTTTCAGTGAAAAATCTACATTCACAAGAAATTAAAAAATATATAATAATTAAATTAAATTTATTTAAAATTATACTTTTTGGGAAGATTATAATAAGGACTACATACTTGCAAAAAATAAATTTTAAATGAATTCATTTGATCCCGCAGAAGGTAAATCAAAAGTGGTTTTTTATTAGCATTTTGATAGGTGTAAAGGAGACTTTGTTATAAGTATGGTTTAAAACTAGCAGGGTTCTATCCAAGGGGGTTTTATGTAAGGTAGTTTGATCAAAACCTCTTCAATTGGAATGCTTTAAATGGAACTTTTTAAGGCTTAAATCATTATATTTTCTAAAAATATGTGATTTCAACAAAAATTAGAATCTCCCATAAATTGTAAACCAACTTTGTGGGATTACCCCATGGTCCCCTTCCCCTTCAACAATACCAACAACAAGGTGTGTCATAGGGTACTCTTTCCAATCAACAAGGTGGGCCACTTGGTCCCCTTCCCAATCAACAGTACCAACAACAAGGTGTGCCACATGGTACCCTTCCCAATTCATCCCATCAACAAGGTGTCCCACCAACGCACTATCAAGGTACCTTCAAAACAGTTCACTCCAACAACAACATGTACCACAAGGTACCCTTCCCAATTTATCCCATCAACAAGGTGTCCCACCAACACACTATCAAGGTAACCTTCAAAATAGTTTGCTCCAACAACAAGGTGTGCCACAAAGTACCCTTCCCAATTTATCCCATCAACAAGATGTCCCGCCAATGCATTATCAAGGTAACCTTCAAAAAAATTCGCTCCAACAACAAGGTGTACCATAAAGTACCCTTCCCAATTTATCCCATCAATAAGGTGTCTGGCCAATGCACTATTAGGGTAACCTTCAAAATAGTTCACTCCAATAACAAGGTGTGCCACAGGGTACCCTTCCCAATTTATCCCATCAACAAGGTGTCTCGTCAATGCATTATCAGCGTAACCTTCAAAAAAGTTCACTCCAACAATAAGGTGTATCATAAGGTACCTTCGTAATTTATCCTATGAACAAGGTGTCCCACCAACACACTATCAGGGTAACCTTCAAAAGCATTTGCTCCAACAAGAAGGTGTGCCACAAGGTACCCTTCCCAATTCATCCCATCAACAAGGTGTCCCACCAACACATCATCAGGGTAACCTACAATACAGTTCATCCCAAGCACAAGGTGTACTGCTAATGCACTAGCAAGGTACAGTTCATCCCATTCAACAAGGAGCTAACCCTCCTTATGTTCAATAGGGAATTAACCCTCTTGATGGGGTCATTGTAATCCTTGTCATTTAATTTATCAATCCAAGGTGGTGTCCATGGTTGTATGCAAGAGAGAAAGTAGAAAACTTGTTTGACAACCAATTCTACTTGCAGAAATAAATCCTATTTGCATGAAAGTAAAGTTGCATGAAAGAGAACTAATCTTAAATCCTATTTGCATTAAAGGAAATTTGCATGAAATGGAACTAATCTAAGGAACAATTGCATGAATTTAAAATACTAAACTACTTCACAATTGTTGGAAATGAAAAGCTTTCTTCGATTCAAATTTAATCTAAAAATCTAGAATTACATTGTTGGTAAACGAAACTAGATCTATCCTATTTCCTCAGGCTGAAACAAGCCTTTCTAATCCCCTCATTTTGATAAAATGATTACTTTATATTTATAGAATTCATATTTTATATCAATCCACTAAGAATGTGGATCCAAGATCCTATTTTTGAGGGGTCGTTTATAAAACTTTAAGAAACTTGAAGTTGTTGTCCTCCATCACACCATTTTTTTCTGTCATTTTTTGACATGTACTACTCTTTCCCTACTACAAATCATACCAAATGATCAAAAGGGTTTTTAGACCTTCAAATCTAGTTTCCAGATCGTTTTGAATTTTTTAATTTTGTTGAGAAATGAGGGAGATATCATTGTTTTACTGAGACTGCATTTTTGAAATTTTATGAACGCCTAATCTTTATGAAGTCTTCAGTTCTCCACGTGAATGAAGGAATTATTCTTCACTTTGCTTGCAAAAATCATTTATCATTAACATGAATAACATGCTATAATCATGCAACAACATTTTAGTGATGTGGTAACTTGAGTTATCTTCGGTGGAAGAAGGAATCATGAAATGTAATAACTGTGAGAGATCTTTGAACTCAACATGAAACAAATACTCATCCCATTAATTTAGAAATGATTGGTTCTCCATGATTTTGCATGAATGTAGGAGTGTGCTAGGAGTCTTGTATATCTTCTCATTACTTCTTCAAAGCCTTATAAATATTTAACGAGTTAACTCCTTCAAGTGTCTAGAGCTCTTTGTTGCAAGTGTCTATGAAGCTTCTTCTTCCCGTGAGTTATTTAATAACTCATTTGTCTGCATTATATCATATTAAACACTTCATGGAGACATATTAGAGGAAACTTGGATCACATTTAATTACTAAAAATAAATCAAACATTTACTTTATATTTTACTTTAAACAAGCTAAAGAACTTTCAATCATTACTCAAATCCACTTTAACACTAATGCATTAGGAAGAAATATATGATTTTCTTTGATAACATATGAGACAATTTATGGTCTCATCACCTCCTTAAATTCAACAAGGAGCTAACCCTCCTTACATTCAACAAGGAGCTAACCCCCCTTTCACCCAACATGGTTACCGAGGTCTTGTACCTCTGCAATACCCAACCTATGACCAAAAACATGGTGGGACAACAAGGTTACTACCCACAAGATCCACAAACAAAGGTATACATACAACTACAAGACATAAATTAGAGAATATCAGATATGCAAATAGGGAAACCAAAGAAGACTTATACCCTTCAGGATATATGTCTATTTCCTTTTGATTATTCCATTACTATGTTTCCTTTTCCAAAAAACTGAAAAATATCAAAGTTTGACAAATACAAAGGCAAAGGAGATCCAATAGAACACATAAGGGATTTCTCGGTATCATGCATGGAATTCCAAAACAATGATTCCTATCTAATGAGGTTCTTTCCACGTAATGTTACTAGTCATGTTATGGAGTGGTTCTCCCATCCACCCCTAGGAATTAAAAGTTGTAATGAACTAACTACCAAATTCATAAACCACTTCTCATTCAATATAGAACAGGACGCCACCATCATGAATCTATACAAGATTAAACAGAATCAAGGAGAATCCTTTACCTCCTACCTTCAACAATGGAGACATAAAGCTAGTCGATGTAAGTGGCCTATTCTCGACAAGGAACTGGTAGAAATATTTGTTTCCAATGTCCAAACTGAATTCAACTACCAACTCACCATGTTGTGTCCCACAAATTTCGAAGAGACCATTGAGAAAGGACTGCACAAAGGGCCCTCGTAGCAAGGTGAGTGATTAAGCTAAACAACCCAAGACACAATTCTTCTAATTCAAATGAGAAACCAAAGATTTGGGCCAAAAACAAAAATGTCACTAATGATAGGGTAGTAGATGCTAGAGCAGTGTGGAATGCACAAAATCCTAATGTACCTAAAAAAAACCTCAAGTGGCATAAACAAGCTATACTCCTAATAACACACAAAACAATCAGCAGTACCTATCCCCAAAACAATCAAGTAGTCAACCAATAGACATATCAGGGAGGGCAGCAGAGGCAATATGATCAACCAAGAAGGAAGTTCATGGTATTAGGAGAGCCACTTGAGATGGTCATGCATAAACTAGTGCAACAAAACCTCATCAAGGTCAATGATCTCCAAAACTATGAGGAGCCAAGCTTTCAAACACCATGGTACAATGAGAAGGATTTATGTGAGTTCCACAAAATCAAAGGACATACAACAAACAACTACGTGAGACTCACAAACATAATACAAGACCTAATCGACAAGGGAGAAGTGGATGTCAAACATCGGGCTGGAAACAGAGATCTCTAGATATACACAAATCCAATTTTGAACCATGCTAAGAAGAATGACAAAGGAAAGGACCAAGACTATCATAGTGCTAACTACACTTATGGTGACACAGTTCCAGATACCCTCTCTCAAGTAGATGACACTAGGTTAAATGTAGTGACTATACGAGGTAGGGACATCGAATATAACATAACTACCTGTCAAGGGAGAGTTACAATACAGGGAGCCCCACCTAAGCCCACAACTAAGTCATCAAATGAATACAATATTGTGGAACAACTAAAGAAGATTTTTTCCTTGATCTCAATCCTAGAACTACTAAAACTATCACCCGCACATAGGGAGATACTCAAAAAAGCATTACAAGCATTGGTTCCTAAAGACCTCAATCCGGATCAATTTCAAGCCATGGTTGGAAAAATCACAACCAATCACCATTTAGTGTTTTCTAAGAAAGACCTTCCATAGAATTCATTCCATAACCAAGCTCTCTACATAGAGGTTCGTGTCCAAAAAAACATGGTCAAACGAGTGTTGATAGATAACGATGCAAGTCTAAAAATTTGTACTTTGAATTTTGTGAAATAGTTTGGGTGTTCTAATGATGTAATAGACAAAGGAAAGAGCATTACTATAAGGGACTATGATGAACTTGAAAGGAATTCAGAATGGACAGTTCAATCTACTAGTGCAGATAGGACTAGCCATCACAAAAACCACATGTCAAGTATTTGATCTTGAGTTACCTTATAACCTCCTTCTAGGACGCCCTTGGATTCATGCATTACAAGCGATTCCTTCAACCTTTCACCAATGTATAAAGTTTCCTCACGAAGGAAAGGAGGTGACATTATATGTTGATCCTGAACCCTTCCACTTCTGTGCAAAATTGGAGGAGAAGTACAACAAAATCCAGCGTATACTCAACAATGATCTATCATTTCATTCATTCTCATATATTGACCCTTCCACACTACCATCAACCTCAATTAAACAAACATCAAGTGAGCAACCAAAAATGGAAACCAAGGTTCAATTACTTGACAAGGGTAATGGAAATTATCACTTCAATCAAGCATTTTGCATTAGCATGCTTCCATCGACACCCAAGGTTTATGGAGGACCTAAGGAAATCAAATATGTGTAAATAGTGAAAATGATAGCAAAACCCACAATTTTTACCAAGTGGGAAGATATGAAGGATGAAGAGATATTCAAATAAGACTTATAGTCTATGATCTACAAAGAGGACCAAAAGGAACTGGAACATCCCCAAGCCCTTCCAATTGATCCTAGCAGTAAAGGCTACTAGTTAGCTAAACAAATGGGATATACTAGAATAAGTGGCCTTGGGCTATGAAAATAAGGTAGGTGGGATCCCATCATAGTGGAATAGAGAAGGAAAAACATGGGAATAGTTTATGATTGAATAGACGGGGTGACTCCAAAAACTGGACATACCTCTTTTAAGAAACGAGCTCCTTCTACTAGTGTTAAGACATTGGTTATATACCATCGTGTAGATGACAATTTACCCATCAAGGACTTATTTGACAGCTTTAGCATAAGCATGGTCCCTATCCAACCTATCAAAACTATTCCCAATGACTATTATTATTTTGGAACAAACTCTGATGAGTATGAATGGGATTCTCTTTCCTTTGTCACCTAGAGTGATGATGACCTAGACACCCAATGGGAGAATGATACCAAAGCCATACTAACCATTTTGACAACTTTTGTAAGTTTTGTAGATAATGATGATAGCCTACCCCTTTGCTACCCATAATTGATAGATTGGGACCAACGACAACATACACCTATTCTAGATTAATTCCAAAACAATGAAACAATCATAGAGTTTGTGGGACTTCGAACTGACATGCTAGTAGGAGATCATAAAATGGGGTTTGTCACAAAACTCTTATAGGATGTGTACTTTAGTGGGGAGATTGTATCCTCTAGTCACAAAATTGTAAAAGATAATATAAAAATAAAAATGTGATCCCCTAGGGAAGACCACAATGTGGCTCTATCGGATCCAAAAAAGAATAAAATAAAGGATGAATATGAAGGTGAAAACCTCTCTAAGGAACTCGAAGATGGAGGATTCAATCTCCCCATATCTGAATATCAAGAAAAGTCAACACTCCTAGTGGAAGAAGCAGAATCCATCAATGTTGGCATAGCAGAGAACCCAAAGATCACATACCATGCAACATCACTTGATCCTGAAGAGAAAGAAAACTTTACAACGTTCATCAACGATATAAATATAAACTTTGTGTGGACCTATGCAAACATGCTAGGATTATATTTGACACTAGTTGTACATCATTTGGCTGTATCTCCTGGAGAAAAACCTATCAAGTAGAAACTAAGGAAAATGCATCCTCAAATAGCACTATTGGTAAAGGTAGAACTAAAGAAATTACTAGATGTGGGTTTCATCAGACCCATCGATTATCTGGAATGGATATCAAATCTAGTACCAATTTCAAGGACTACTAGGGGCATAAGAATCTGCACGAACTTCCAAGACCTGAACAAAGCCTTCCCAAAAGATGACTTCCCTCTTCCGAGTATAGACATGATCATAGATCTAACAACAAGACATTAGATGCTATCATTGATGGATGGTTTCTTTGGGTATAATCAGATAAAAATATCCCTTGATGATCAGCATAAAACAACATTTACTTGTGCTTGGGGGACCTTCTGCTAGAATTTCATGTCATTTGGTCTAAAGAATGCAGGAGTGACATATCAACAAGCAATGACAACCATCTTCCATGATATGCTACATACAATTATGGAAGACTACATGGATGACATTCTAGCAAAGTCTGTCAAAAGGAATATCACGTGATCAAACTTGCAAAGGTGTTTGATAGGCTAGAACAATATAACCTAAGACTCAACCTGAAAAAGTGTGTATTCAGAGTAACATCCAAAAAGCTACTAGGGTACATAGTGTTAAGAAGGGGGATTGAAGTAGATCCTGTGAAAGCAAAAGCAATACAAGAGATGCCTCCACCAAAGACATTGAAGCGATTGAGAAGTTTACAAGTGAAGCTACAATCTATCAAGTGATTCATTGCACAACTGGAAGACAAGTGTCACCCTTTTACCCATCTCCTACACAAAGACATCACATTCAAGTGGGATGGGAGATGTGACCAAGCATTCTAGCAAGTCAAGGAGTACCTACTTACTCCTCCAGTCATGATGCCACCTATTTCAGACAAAGAAATGATACTTTATGTGTCTACAACACAAGTAGCATTGGGAGCTCTCCTAGCACAATTGGATGATAATAACAAAGAGTTATCTACTACATCAATTGAACACTGGTGGGCTATGAGTTGAACCACTTGCCCATAGAAAGAGCGTGTCTCTTGGTCGTATTTGTGACACATAAGCTAAGACACTATATCTTAAATAGACAAGTAAAATTGATTTCAAAGGTAGACCCACTAAAGTATCTACTAGAAAAAGCAACTCTAACAGGCATAATTGCTAAATGGGTAATGATTCTGAGTGAGTTTGACATAGAGTATGTGGATAGAAGAGCCATCAAGGAATAAATCATAGTAGATCAGCTAGCAGAGGCACCGATGGAAGATTATAAGCCTCTCATAGTAGAATTCCTAGATGAAAGTATATTGTTGACAGAATAGACAAGCCATTGGACCTTGTCTTTTGACAGGTCCCACACTCAACATGGCTCTAGAGTAGGTATCCTATTTATCACACCACAGGGAGATAGTATACCCAAGGCATACAAAATTGCTTTCCCTTGCATAAATAATATCTTAGAGTATGAAGCTCTAATCATAGGACTCAAGATGGCTATTGAATGGAGGATAAAAGAACTGCAAGTCTTCAGAGACTCTTAACTGGTGATTAGGCAAGTGAATGGTGAGTACCAAACAAAAGACGACAAGCTAATGTCGTATAAAAGAATGGCAGATAGCTTCAAGGAATATTTTTTCACAATAACCTTTGAATAGATTTCTCGGATCAACAACAAAGTAGTTGATGCCATGGAAACAATAGGTTCGCTTCTTGATATTCCACAGATCATTCCTAAGTATGAGTTCCTTGTAGAGCAATAACTCATACTAGTGTTTGATATCCCAAAATTAGAACTAGTGTGTGTTGTTGTTGGTCCTAATTCACCATGGTACCAAGACACATTTGATTACATCCAACATGGTATCATACCACTTGACATAACAAACACCCAAAAGAAGACCTTTACTCGTAGAACTTTCCAATTTACGATCCTAGGAGATACTTTATATCATCACAGTTTAGATGGTATATTACTCCAATGTATTAACACAGAAGAAGCACAAACTACCTTATAAGAGGTACACGAAGGTGTTTGTGGATCCCACTCTAGCATACCTATCCTTGTACAAAATTTGTTGAGAATAGGGTACTCTTGGCCCTCGATGGAACAAGAGTGTATTGAATATTCTAGAAAATGTCGTAAATGCCAACAACATAGTGACCTTGTTCATGCACCAACATGGGAGTTGAGACCCATCACAACACCATTGACTTTCTCGCAATGGGGATTAGACTTGGTAGGTAAGATTTCTCCTAGTTCCTCTAATGGGCATAAGTTTATTATTACTGCAAATGAATATTTCACCAAATGGATAGAAGCAATTCCATTAACCTACATCATTGAAAAATATATATTAAAATTCATTCTGAATTATCTAATTTGTAGGTATGGAATTCCCCAAACAATCATAATAGACAATGGAACCCCATTCAATAATCAAGACGTCTAATAACTTTGTTCCAAATTCTCTATCCAACATAGATTCTCCATTCCCTACTACACCCAAGGAAATGGTCAAGTTGAAGCATCTAACAAAACCATCTTGAAGATACTAAAGAAGACTATTAATGAAGTTGATCATGATTGGCATTTGCAACTGAACCCAGCTCTATGGGCTTATCGAACCAGTATTCGAACACCTACAGGTGCCACACCTTTCTCCTTGGTCTACGGATCAAAAGTTTTCTTACCTATCGAAGTTGAAATCCCCTCATTGTGAATCTCACTAAAAGGTATGGTCAATAATGAAGAGTATCAAGAATCCAGATTAAATGAGTTGAAACTCCTAGATGAAAGGTGTTTGAGCACGTTAAGCCATCTTCGAGTTTATTAGAATTGGCTCAAACGAAGCTATGATAAAAGGATCAAGGACATAAACTTCTAGGTTGGTGACTTGGTACTCAAAGAGAATCAAAAGATACAACTGAATCAAGATGGAAAAGGTAAGTTTGAACCCAACTAGTTACGCCCATTCATGATCACAACAAGCTACGGTTCTAGAGCTTATCAGTTGGCTACTCCTAAAGGAGTAATGTCCCCAATTTCATGAGCATTAGAGTTCGAAGGATTAGCCTATCATTTGACCCTTGTAGGCTAGTGTGGTGGATTAGAGGGTCCAGTTTGGGCGTTATGGAGCTCTTTAGGTGGCAGTTGTAAGTATTTTTCTCTCCAGATCCTTCATATATTCTAAGGCATTGATATTCAAAGGTTTTTGGTTTTGTTTTGAGGGACTTACTATTTATAGTAAATCAGTGGATGTTAGAGAGGGAACCTTACTATTTTTAGTAAGGCAGTTGGTTGCACAGTGAATACAATGGTTAACTCCCAAGTTCAGACGAAATTGGGAAATAATGATTAATGATGGAGTTATAATGTTATAATAATAATTATTTAAGTTATACTTTAATAATAATTAATTATTAAGTGCATATCACTAATGAATTAAGTGGACTTTATTTAAAAGGGGGACTTAAATGCTTTTAAAAGTATACTTTATAATAAGTGATAAAGTGTTATTTTAAAAGGGAGTTATAAGTGATTAATAAAGTATACATTATATTTTAATGTTCTGCACCAAAAAGGAGGGAAAAAGGAAATTAAATTAAAGGAGATGAAGACAAATGCAAATTAGAAAATCTGGAACAAATTCTCTTGGCCAATGTGTAACTATTTTTCCTGGTTGGTGATTTATAATAGGTGCATGACTTGGGAGAATATTTGGAAGCGGGGCTTTCAGGGTCCCTCAGTGTGTGTTTTATGCGCTAATAGTGAGGAGAATACTTCCTATATCTTCTTCCAATGCCTTTTTGTTAGGGTGCTCTAGCATTTTTGGTGGGATCTCTGGAGTCAATTGTGTTGGCATGCTTCATCTCTTGAGGGCTTTTGTAGTAGACTAGGGAGTTCTACAGCTAAAACTTCATTTCTTCACACTGCCTGGTTAATTGGTCCTAGCTTCATCATCTGGTCGATCTGGTTGGAGTGCAATTGCAGTGTTTTCTTGGATAAGAAGCTTCAGGTGATGCAGGTTTGGACAAGCATATTGGGAGCTCTGCAAGAGACTTTGTCGGCTAGGTGTGACCTCTCGGCCCCTATGGACCCTGGTGATATGAGGATTGTTCAGAGTATGGGGCTCTCTTATTGTGCCAAGGATGAGAGGAGGCTTGTATTTGGTTGAAGTGTTAGAGAGAAGGTTCAAAGAGATGGCCACTAGATGCCTCCATCTGTGGGGGTGCTGAAGATAAATACAGATGGGTCCTCTAGAGGTAATCCTGGCCATGTTGGGATTGGGAGTGTTGGTAGGGACTACTTTGGAGTTGTTGTGTTCTTCTTTTCTAAGTATTGTGGCTTGCATTCTAATAATTTCATGGAGGCCTTGGCTATTCTCTTGGATTTGAAGAGGGCTTGTACCCTTGGTTGGAGAAGGATAATTTGCGAGTTTGATTCCTAGATTGTAATTGACTTGCTAGAGAAGAGGCATCTAGAGGATGTTAACTAGCAACTGGCAGGTGTGGTTAGAAAAATCATCTCCCTGGGGGAGTCCTTGGACTCTATCACCTTCTGCTATATCCCTAGGGAGTGGAACAAGGTGGCAGATGGTTTGGCTAAATGGGCTTCAGAGTAGAGGGGAACTTGGAAAGTGGATGATTGGAGTGTTCTTTCATATGGTCTTTTCTAGGGATCTTGAGGACCTGGTTGTGGAGGATATGAGATGTGTTATGGGTGTTGCTTGATGTTTTTTCTTTTGGCCCTTGGTTGGTGGCTTGTTTCTCTTGGATTTGTTCTGCTTTCCTGATTTAATAAAGTTTTTACCCTCTTTTTAAAAAAAATAAAATAAAATGCAAATTAAACATTATAAAAGGGCATTTGGATTTCATTTCATTCATTCTTGAATCACTCAACACCTATGTTTTCTGAAGAAGCTTTGGCTTTGAGGAAGAAACCTAGGGTTTCCCTGTAAATTCAATCTTGGAGAATGTAGCCTCTCTTCGATTGTGCTAGTGGCTTCATACGAAGGTCACAATTGAGCTTCAATGGAGTTTATGCAAATCTGAAAGTGATTATCTTCAAAGATTGTTCAAGGGTTTGGAGATTAATTAGCAAAATTTAGAGATATCTAATGTGAATGATTTTGTTGTTGCTGCTAATCATTTACATAGCCATGTGGAATATTCTAGTTTGTTGATATAAAGTTTTCAGACCTGCATTTATTGGCTTGGGTTCGAGTATGATCATTTGTATTTCAAAGAGGTGTTTATTTTGTTGTATGACTACTGCAAACTTTACACTTCTTCCTAGCAACCATTTTTAGAGGGTTTCAAGGCATGTTTAGCTACGAGTTCATGAATTGTAACTCCTAGATTTTCTAGGTATTGTTGTTTTAGATATTAGGGGTTATTTTATTAACTAGCTTGTCATTATATTGTGAAAATACTGAATATTTAAGTTGGTATAAAAATATAGAATTTTCAATTGTGTTTTCCCAATGCAATTTCAGTTTTGAGTTAAAAAATTATTATTGCAACATCTCCTTTTTTGCTGCATTATATTGTTGTATCAAACGTTGCAAATATATCAAAAAACATAAAACCACAAGCAAACAAATAGGCATAATTTCAAAATTAAATATCCTACTAGGGATGGGTTATTACAGTGGTATCAGAGCCATTTTCTGCCATCCTATTGGGGTTTGAATTAAATATTCAAAGAGTTCACATTGCATCATTTGAGTGACCAACACTCATAGGTTTCAGTTATGGGTTGCTACAATATTGTAGGAAAATCTAGAGAAGAGATTGAACAGGATGCCATCAAGATGAGGGAAAGTTATGAACGAGAAGCTCCTCAACTCTTTGAGGACTATCAGTCTATTATAGATTATTTTAAAGCACAATACCCTCTTAATGATTTTACGAACTTTGTTGTCATCTTGAGTCCTAGAAAGATTGGATTGGTAAAGTATGTTAGGAGGGTGTATAAGGAGAAAATTTCATTTAAAGTAAAAAAATTCAATCAAGGGAACAGTGTGAGCAGGTATGGTAGAACTACTAAATCAGATTATGAAGGTGGTTCTACATCTAAACTCAATGATCAGGTTACAGGAACTCCCATAATGAGCAAAAATGAAATGACAAGACAAGGTCTATGCTTCACTTGCAAAGGTTTTCGAAAGCCTAACTATCAATGCACGGATAAAAAGGACTCACACCTTGATGAGAGTTTGGCAGAAGCTCTTATTGTTACCTCCAACACTCAAGAGGTTGTTATCAACCCTGTTAACAATTCTGATTTTTATGACAACAGTAATTCTCTTGAGCGTAATCATGATCTAAATATTATGGCACATGAGGAGAATGTAGTAGAAGGGTCTAGTAATGTTGGCATGTAAGATATAAGTGTCAAACATGAGGAAATAAAGAAGAATACAAGCCATAATAGTTCTAATTTGTGTGAAAACAGTCTAATATATTTGCATTAGCACGAGGTTACCACCATTACACTTGAGAATGATGGTTGTGTGGAACTCCCTAACATTGAAATTCAAGATTTGGGTGTTAAAAATGAATTATGTGATGTGGATTCATCACTGTAAGTCTGATTTTGCAAATCATACCTTAGAAGAGTTACTTGTTGGTGATGGGGAAGAAGTAGGCAATGATTATGTCCAATCAACAACTTCTACTATGTCATTGGAGCCATCTCGTGTGGTACATAATAGCAGTACCTTCGTTGGGAAAGTGTGCAGAGCTAATGGATCACATGATGGTGGGAGTTTGCGTTCTATCTCTCTCAGTAGAGAGAAGGGGGCAAGGAGAGAGAAGGAGGTTGTGGAGGAGGAGCATGAGCCAATACATGAGTTTGATTCTACTCATTAATCCTAGGATTCAAAGATGGATGATTCAAATCAACATGGAGTGGGTGTGCAGTTTGTGAATAATCCATTATTTGAGTTTGAGGCAAAAATAGTTTATGATAATCCACTCTTCAAGTTAGATGTTGATCTCCCTCCTGACACTAGTTCAAAGTTGGATGATAATCGCAACGCTTGGGATTTTTCCAGTGCATCAGGATTCCAAACAGGGCTCATAGAGAAGTTTTACAGTGTGTACATGGTGAGGAGTGCTTACAGTTTTTCCTTTGATCCACTTGTACATGATTTTTATTCGATGCACAATTCTTATGCGCATGATGATTCTCTTTGCACATTCGAGGGAAGCAAATCATTTATGTGCTCAAAGTTACTATCTGCAAAAGATGAGACTAGAGGTTGCAAGTACTCAACTCAGTTATTTGTAAGGGATTACTTGTAGGATTAGAGGTTGGATTACTATCATGCTGGTTTGTACTTGAAAGAGTTTTCCACTTTAGGGTTTCAATGGGAGACGTGGCTTCTTGGAGGTTGATGTGGTAGTGGGCATGATGGCTTGATTAGTCAACACATCCATGGGAGTTTGGCAGAGGATAGAGAGAGATGTTGTGTTGCAGATACTTTCATATATTTGTATCTCTTCATGACAGATGGATGTGAGGTTCATTTGTATTGGGATGAGTGATGACAAGGTGGGCACTACAGTTTGGATAGGTTCCAATGGGGTGCTTCACCATTTTCAGCATGGAAAAGTTGAGAACAAATTTGTGCAAAGGAAGTTAGAGGATATCAAACATGGTAGACTTCCATTCTAGATTTGGGATCTAGGAATATATTGTTGGACACTCTCTAGTGTGTTGTGGGAACTTTCTTGTGCATCAAGGTTCCAGTCAAAGTTCACTGATGAATATTGCAGTGTGTACATGGTGTGGATTGCTTACAGTTTCACTTTGGGTTCACATGTACATGGGTGGTTTCCGATTCATATTTTTTGTGTGCATGATATGGACAGTTGGTTTGACATCCATTTTTTGTGTAGTTGTGATTGTTGGTGCTACAGGAGTTAGTTGGAGATGTGTGGGACATTTCACAGTTCTTCTTTTGGGCCTCTCGAGGAGTGGAGTTTCTTTGCAATGGAGATTGCTTGGGGACAAGCAATTTCAGGGAGGGTGGACTATAATGTCCCCAATTTTGTGAGCATCAAAGTTCAAAGGATTAGCCTATCATTTGACCCTCGTAGGCTAGTGTGGTGGATTAGAGGGTCCAGTTTGGGCATTATAGAGCTCTTCAGGTGGTTGTTGTAAGTGTTTTTCTCTCTAGATCCTTCATATGTTCAAAGGCATTGATATTTAGAGGTTTTTGGTTATGTTTTGATGGGATTACTATTTATAGTAAGTCAATGGATGTTAGAGAGGGACCCTTACTATTTTTAGTAAGGCATTTGGTTGCATAGTGGATACAATGGTTAACTCCCAAGTTCAAACGGAATTGAGAAATAATGATTAATGATGGAGTTATAATATTATAATTATTATTAAAGTTATACTTTAATGATAATTAATTATTAAGTGCATATCATTAATGAATTAAGTGGACTTTATTTAAAAAGGAGATTTAAATTCTTTTAAAATTATACTTTATAATAAGTGATAAAGTGTTATTTTAAAAGGGAGTTATAAGTGATTAATAAGTATACTTTATATTTTAATGTTGTGCACCAAAAAGGAGGGAAAAAGAAATGAAATCAAATAAAATTAAAGGAGATGGAGACAAATGCAAATTAAACATTATAAAAGGGCATTTGGATTTCATTTCATTCATTCTTGAATCATTCAACACTTGTCTTTTTTGAAGAAACTTTGGATTTGAGGAAGAAACCTAGGGTTTCCCTGTAAATTCAATCTTGGAGAACGTAGCCTATCTTTGATTGTGTTGGTGGCTTCATACAGAGGTCACAACTGAGCTTCAATGGAGTTTATGCAAATCTGAAAGTGATTATCTTCAAAGATTGTTCAAGGGTTTGGAGAGTAATTAGCTAAATTCAAATATATCTACTGTGAATGATTTTGTTGTTGTTGTTAATCATTTACACAACCATGTGGAAGATTCCAGTTTGTTGATATAAAGTTTTCAGACTTGCATTTATTGGCTTGGGTTCAAGTATGATCATTTATATCTCAAAGAGGTGTTTATTTTGTTGTATGATTGTTGCAAACTTTACACTTCTTCCTAACAACCATTTTTAGAGGGTTTCAAGGCATGTTTACCTATGAGTTCATGAATTGTAACTCTTATATTTTTTGGGTATTGTTGTTTTAGATATTAGGGGTTATTTTATGAACTGGGTTGTCATTATATTGTGAAAATATTGAATATTTAAGCTAGTATAAAAATCTAGAATTTTCAGTTGTTTTTTCCCAATTCAATTTCAATTTTGAGTTAAAAATTTATTATTGCAACATCTCCTACTTTGTTACATTATATTGTTGTATCAAACATTGCAAATATATCAAAAAACATAAAACCACAAGCAAACAAATAGGTAGAATTTCAAAATTAAATATCCTACCAGGGGTGAGTTATTACAAAACCCTTAGCCAAATTGTTGAACAACAACCACCTTAAGAGGTTCTATACTTGAAGCATCTTGGAATACCTGAGGAACAAGGGTAAAAATCCAAAAAAATCAAAAAGATAAAAAATAAAAAATAAAAAAAAATCAATAAAAATAGTAAAGAGAAATAAAATGTTCTTTAAGTGAAAGCCACTTTGTGGTGCTTCTAGAACAAGTACTATAGTGAAAACCTAGCAAACATGCGTTGTGTCTGAATAAGACTTGCATCATTATCTATCAACACTATATAAAGTATCCACCCATTCATCCCATAATAAACCAACCATGGCTTGATAATTGATTCACTATTGAACCTTATTGTACCATCAACATTCATCCCTCCTAGAGAACGTAATCTTGTCTTGAACTGGGGGCAACTTCTCGAAACTGGTCATGAATTAGATCCTTGTGTGTCCCATCATGGTCATGAAAAATAACGAAAATAAAAAATGTCTAGAAAATAATGAAAATCAAAAACATCTAGAAAACAACAGAATCAATACAACATTGGATTATTCCTTCACTCAAAAGTCTAAGATATCAACATTTGCTTGAACCTCACAACTTGTTCAAGTAGATTTTCCACAACATATCCTCTAGAAGCAAAAGTGGAACATCAATCCAAGTTTTCAATGTTGTTTGAATTCCAAAAACATGTTATGCTTTGAGTCAACACTGGTCGAACTACGTGGTCTCTGCATGTACAACGTAGGCAAGGCTTATTAGCCCCCGAGGCCTTAGGTCAGTCCCCTTAGGTGTCTATCATGCTTTATTTCAACTTAGTCAAAAATTCAAAATCCAAAAACAATCACAAAAATAGAAAAGATTAGAAACATGTTCTTATCATACTAAGAGAACTACGAGCCTCTACGTGTACAATGTAGGCAAGGCTTATCTTTCATGAGCCCCTGAGGCCCTAGATTAGTCCCCTAAAAACAACAAAAACAACATCATAAAACTCATAAAATAAAAAATATTCTAACTCCATTATCACAATACACAATAAATTTTTCATACATAATAAACAAATCATCATCTTCACCCTTTGACAAAACAGACAAACAAATAGAGCAAACATCAAAAGATAGAACTTTCAAGTAAACAATCATAAAGCTTTGATTATAAATAGACTAAAATAATGACAAAGTATTAACTACCTATCTTTTGACAATTCACCAACAACATCCTGAGATATTTTTTAACGGATATGTTCCTATGATAGACATGATCAACAATGGATAATAGCCCCAACCCAAACAGATATGGCAAATGATACTACAACATTGTTTTATCTTTTAATAGTCTTATCTTTTCGATTTATTTTATTAAGTCATTCCCAGGATCTCTCGAAGATATCCATAACGATTTAGAGAAGAAGGAATGGGGGCAATTGAGCATCATTTGGGTTTGCTATTTGTAAGATATTTTTGTGATACTACCATGATGAATACTTGCTTTATTGAGTGTATGTAAGTTGTTTGGAGACAATTCATGCAACAATTGCATGTCAGGTATTCTATACCTCTCTATGGAATTGGTTTGAAAAGTTAACACAACCCAACCATACATTTTAAACAAAGTTTCTTTATGTCTAGTATGAGCAAGAATATTCTTTGTATGTCGAGTCAAAGTCCACACAATGGATACAAAGTCACCTTGGTTATCAATACCTTGGTGCATTGTATTCATTTTCTACATCAAAAAGGATTATTGAAAATGTGAAGCCTCTATGCAAAGAAAACACAACTCATCAATAACTAGCAACATCAAATTTCTATCCATCATCCAATATTCCTTCTAACTAACATCCATCATGCATCAAAATATCATTAGTACCACATCCATCCTTCATCCACAATGTCGTCAATACATATCATGATGATATTAAAGAAATAAAACTGTTGGCATATGGCTTTGGGAAGTTGTTTTTGGCTTCTAGTTTTTTCATTTATGGCAACTGAATTCATTTCCATGGTCCATAGTTCTGTATCTAGTTATACCGGTAGATAAAGTGAAGTATTGTGTGTTACCAACATAATACTTGCAGAATAAGGTATCTGATCAGCCAGTTAATCTGTTTACCTCACCAGATCATCATTTTGAGTTATGGATCCCTGGGATTGCTTGGCAAGCACATACATTATCTTATTACTAAATTTTGTGGTGTTGCTTTAGTCGTTGGATGAGCTTGGAGGTTTGGTAGGATGTTTTCTATTTATTTGTTCATTACAACCGATTCAATGAATGTAATGTGTTGTGGATCCCTGAAAAGTAAAATTTGAATGTTTGGTGCGCTCATGAGTATTGTTTTGGGTCACATCATTATATTGGTCGACAATGTTAGATCCACATTGAAAACGTAATTGTAAACTTGGGCCAACAGTTGATAATATTTCCAAGTTCTATTAAGGCCGACCTATAGCAATTCTATTTCTAGTTGCATATATATATATAAGAGATTCAATATCTCATTTGGAATGTGAGAAAGAAGTGTGGTGGTGTGTTGCAATCATTAGGAAGATCGATTAAGCAATTATGCACAATTTCACTTGTGCATTAAGATTTTTGCAGTGCGAGTTGTGTAGAGCATAGCAGAATTGTTGAATCAATCTGAAGGGTAGTAAATTGTCATAGAAGCATAATTGGAATTGTAATTAGGCATTGTGGATGCTATTTTCATTAGTTCACACTTTTTGATCTATTCCAAATCATTGTAGGGTAGTGATCCTGAATGCTAGTGCATTCCCATTTCGTAATTCTCATTATGGGTATACTCATATTATATTGTGGACTAGCCATCCACCGTGGTTTTTCCCCTAACAGGGTTTCCACTTAAAAATTCTAGTGTTATGGTGTTGTGATTATTCTCTTTCTATTGTTGCATGATTCTTTTGTTGAATGGTTAAGTAAGTTAAATAACAGAGAAATAAAGTTTAATTTTTGCACAACACTGATTCACCCCCCCTCTCAGTGTTGCTTGTTTCCAACAATTGTTATAAGAGCTAGTTCCTTGAAAGAAGTCTTACAGCTTGGGGAGATCGTGGAAGGTGTTTTTCAATGGATACAAGCAGTCTTCAACAACAACTTATGGTGGCCCTTGATGATCTAGATCAGTCAAAATCTGAGAACCGAGAACTGTAAGAAAATATTGAGAGTGTAGAAAAGTTCATTCAGTCACTAAAAGAAAAAATCAATGAATGAAGGGAGAAAAGAAAGGAATTATGTGGTCAGCTCAAACAGAAGAACAAAGGTATGGAAGATGAACAACTCAGTCTAGCTCTGAAGGAGAAAACAAAAGAATGTGAAAAGTTTTCCAAAGAGAATGTTGCCTTGAAGCGAGAGATGGAATCCATCATGATGAGAATGACCAAGGAGATTGAGGATAGGAAGAAGAATGAAGAAAAGCTCGCACAGTCTTTGAAAGAAAAGTCTGAACAATGCAACCGACTAGATAATGAATTGGAGCAATCCAAGAACAATGAAGAAATGCTTGAAAAGTAGCTTGATAACCTCAGAGATGAACTTGCTACTGTAAATGAGTATAAGGAGAAATTCAAAGCAAGCTCAACCAAACTTGATGAACTGATCAAAGGACAAAGGACTGATGGTGACAAACAAGGTCTTGGATATGAAGAAGGAGAAAGTTCTAGATCTAGACAAAGGAACTCTAGACAAAGGAATTCCAGACAAGGAAGATTCAAACAAGGAAGTCAGATGAAAGGAACCAGAAGAAATCCGGTAAGGCAACCAAATGCTCAAAGATTTAATGGCTATTGTTATGTCTACAACAAATTTGGTCATATGGCTTCTCAGTGTAGAAGTAGGGTGAACACAAGTAGACCATCATTCTCAGGTCAGTGTTTTAATTGCTATAAGTATGGTCATAAGTCAAGTGAATGCAGAATTGTGATGAATAACTTTCATAGAGATGTTAGATGCTATACATGTAATAGATTTGGACATATGGCTAATCAATGCAGATCAAGTCAAATCCAGTGGAACAGTTGGCCTGGACAAAAAGATGACATGTGCTACAATTACAACAAATTTGGCCACATTGCTAGATTCTGTTGGAACAAAAGAGGTTCGGTAAAATAGAACATGCAACAGGATGTTAAAGGAAAAGGAAAAGTCACTACTGAAGTGATCAGGAAGCAAATGCAGAAGAAATGGGTGAAGAAGAATCCCTCTGTAGAAGGAAATGAACCTGCACCAGAAGCAACTTTTGGTAATTCCTCGGGGAATTAATTTTAGGTCTCTGGCATAGGGGCAGCTAACAAGAAAAACTCTTAAACCCCCTCTTGCAAATGAATGATATTGGAATTCGAATGTGTCCAATAGGATAGTTGATACTTTTCAGATGTTGTGAAATGAGTTAAAGGCATTAGTAAAGCATATTGGAGATCTGCATAAGTGTTATCTATCTCAGTGCTTAGAAGGAAGGAAACCGAATGAGCTAGGGCAAGGGCATTTATTGCAAAATAAAGAAGTTAGGTATGTGGACAATAAAAAGAACGACTTCAACCCTCATTTGTCATATTGCATTTGGAAGAAAAGCGTTTTGAAGAGCTCTGAAGTGATCATTGCGAATTTATGGAGAGACTCAAGCATAAAGGAGAATCTGCAATCAAATTATGTTTTCGTCCCCGAAAGGAATTTATTGAAAACCTATAAATTTGTGTGATTGCAATCATGTCTACTCCTCTTGTAGTCGAAGTTAAGGATATGCCATGTCTAAAGTTCAAATGACATCCATATAAGTCCATAGATACAAAGCCCTTAGGTGCATTTTCATCAGTACCGTACAAAGTCCTACATATTGAGGATATTAGGGCTTATGTGCATGCAAACATTGAAGATTTGGGAACCTCTCATTTGATGGATTTGTACTCTCATCATATAATTCAAGAAGATTATACTGTGAAACCTAAATTCAAAACCCTAGAAGATAAGAAATTTGCACAATTTGCAAAACTCCCCGTATTTGAAGAAGATGAATGGGTTCTATATATGTTGATCCATGTCCATGATGAATTCATGTGGTTGGATGTGCCAATCAAAATCACCAAAGAAGTTATATGTGTAGTTATAGGACTAAATTCCACCAATAGACTTCCAATTTTGAGGTTTGTGAAGAATGATAAGGTTACTGAAGCGACAAGCTCACAATGGGACAAAAAGGCAATGACGATAGACGATATTGCCGTAGTGGATGTAAAATTTGCATCAATGGTTATTGGCTATAAGATCTATCATTCAAGACGGGAGAATTCATTATCTAGCACATCTATCTATGCAACATATGAAATGGTTAAATAGAATGAAGACTATGATTTATGTGAACTGCTCAGAAGCCAGTTATTGGAGAATTTGGGAAAAATCAAGAAGGATACGAAGAACATATTCAAATATGATAACCTGTTGTTATGTTTGTTTTTCTACTTCTCGAGTGAGGTACCGAGAGTTGGTAAAGTTCAATGGCATAATGATATGTCAATAGCTATTCAAATATTGAATATGTTATGTGGACTAGGTGATCAACAAACCCACAATACAATCCTATGGGGATACTTTGAAAAAAATAGAATTTGATGCATGCAAGAGAAAGAATTCCTGCAACAAATCTGGAGCAATACAAAGACACTATTTGCTTTATGATAGACATTGAACAGTGCCATATGGAAGTTGTTGATCCTAGAATAGTTTGGATCATGCCTATGGGTTATGAAGTAGATGAGAATATTATGAGGATGTATGCAGAACACTTGCTGAATTCTCCACTCGATCAGGGTGAAGAAAGGTTTGTGGTGCAGGAGCACCTAGGTTACATTAGGTGGCACTAGGCAAATTTGGAAGCCTAGCATGAAATCTTGAGAATTTAATACTTTAAGGTCATGTTGACCATCTATTTTTGTGTTAGAGGTGTTAGAATATGTTAGAAGGAAGGTTGTTTAGTAGTTCAAGGTAGATTGGATGAGTTTCACAACTTGTTTCCATTAGGTTTCATTAGGTGTTAGAAATAAAGCCCAAAATGTTGCATTTATGCAATTTTGGCCTAATGTGGTGGTTATATCCGACCAAGAGATGAAGTAACCATTTGGGATGAACCTTTATAAGGTGTATTTCAATTTGGAGTAGAGGTTAGAATCATTGGAGTTTGTAATCAATTTGGAAAATAAGAAAACAGAGTCATTGAGTGTGCATTTCCTGTTTGTGTTTCTTGTTTTTGATTTAGTAGATTAATGGATTGATAAAGGTGTTTTGTATGGTTTAGCATGTAGTGAATTTATCTCTGAAGCATTTTTTGGAACAGTAGATAACAAGTTACTCATTTCCAAGTTTTCTTGTAAATATTGTGTTCTTTCTTAATTGCAGTTTTGACTGGTAAACTGTGGAAAAAATGGGGTTTTAGTTTACATTTCCACCGTACTTAGAGTATGGGTTTGTGGGAAATGTGTCTAGGCCCCATGTTTGTATATAGATTAGAGGTAGAATTCTGTAGGAGTCCAAGAAGCATGGTGAAAGTCTTTTCCTAGGCGAGCTTGATTGTGCTCAGTTAGGAAAGACAGTGAAAACCAAGCATTAATGTTGCAGGGGTGTCAATTCCCTGGCAACCCAAGGTGTGTGGTGGATGCAAGAGGCCTTACAAAGGTTTGGAAGGAAAGAAGAGACTCCACTAGTCCATTTGGTGGTTGAAAGAAGCAGACAGATCACTGTGTGGCCAGGAAATGGCCTAAAAAGCCCTAATTCCTACAAAAAGAGGGTTACGCCTGTGTACAACCAGTGAAGGCCTATAACCTCAAAAATATTGGAGAGGTAGGAAAATGAACCAGGGTCCCTTTTGGAAGATTGTGATGTTCTTTAGGAAGTTTGGAGTTTAAGCCTATTTTCTCGGGTTAGGAGGCCTAATTGGGACTCAAGGGCTAGTAACCCTTCTTAAACCCTAGAATAGGGTTTGGTGTGAGCGATGGAGAATTGGAGATTGGTGGATGATCAGGAATCCTAGAGGGATGGATTTGAGGCCATGGAAGTCATCACACACCCCTACATCAAGTTAGTGAAGCTTGGAGGTTTAGTTAGCCTTTAGGAAGATTAAGGGCTAACGAGGGAATGGCAGAGAGAGCACCAAGATTGGCTTGGTCAGGAAAATGGAGATGATAGTAGGGTTGGCCAAGAGAACCAGGGGTGCCTAACAAGCATTAGGGCCTATAGGTTAGGAAGGTGGAGAGTGATACCAAAGGGTTTGCCAAGGTGAGACCCAGAGCATGGGATAGTGAGTGTTCCATCCAACCCTACCCTATCAGATTGGTATCAGAGCAAGTAAAAGATTTGGGAAGAATCTTGTATGTCTGAGGTTGAGTCTAGTGATTCTTCCATCATGGTGACAAATGCAGAGTTGGCCAAGATGGTTGAAGAGCAGGAGGAAGACAATAAACTATTGAGGGAAAGAATAGCCCAACTTGAGCAAGCAGTGAGGAGTGTGCAATTTGAAGGAAGGATACCAAAGGAAGAAGAGGTTGCAGAGGAAGACAAGACCCCTGAACCTGACCCTGTTCTGAAAGAAGAGCCTTTCTTGAAGGCATTGAAGGAGGCTTTGAGTGGGAAGGCACTTGAAGGCATACCACTATTTAGTGGAAAAATGGAAGCTGATTTAGTTGTTGATTGGATAGAGGGAATGGAAAACCATTTTGAATGTGATGGAGTCACTGAGGCATAGAAGGTAAAGGTGGCCAAATCAAGGTTAAGAGGTTCTTCCTTGACATGGTGGAAGTTCATTCAGACAGAGAGGGAAAAGGAAGGCGAGCAGCCTATTTCAACTTGGAAAGGAATGGTTGCCAAAGTAAGAGAAGCATACATGCCAGATGACTATGAGATTCAGTTACACAAGAAAAGACAGAGCTTGAGGCAAAGAGACCAAGATGTAAACACTTACACTGAGGAGTTTCAAAAACTTTGCATGAGGTCTAATGTGACAGAGGATGAGAGTCTCAAGGTGGCTAGATACCTTAACGGTTTGAAGTGGAACATTCAAGAGGAGATGACTCTTCTAAGTCCCAAGACAGTGCACCAGTGCTATTAATTGGCCATAAAGATTGAGGAAAGAAGCAAGAGGAAGCAAGACCAGGCTTCTAAGGGCAGAGGCAAAGGCAGAGATCAAAGAGATCAAAGAGGACAGCGAGGTGGCTACCAAGGTAGAGGCAATGACCAAAGAAACCAAGGAGAGTCTAAACTCACAGAGCATGGAGGAGAACCATCTTCTAGATGAGGATATAACAGAGGTAGAGGACCTCAAGGAGGTTCAAACAGAGGAAGAGGAGCAGGCAGGAGCAATTCATACTTTGCAAACATGAAATGCTACCATTGTGGACAAGTAGGTCATCCTGCTTATAGATGCCCGAAGAAAGCATCTTCATCAAGTAATGAGAAGAGAGTGGCTTATGCACAAGAGGACACCATGAGTCCTAAGTCATCTGAGGTCAATCATATTAAATCTAAGGTAGGAGAGAATCTGATGTTCAGTAGAGTTTTGATCAGATAACCGGTCAAGGAAGAACCAAAACAGAGAAGAGCTCTATTTAGAGTAAGGTGCAAGATACTTGGTAAAGTATGCAAGGTCATAGTAGATTCAGGTTCAATAGACAATATTATCTCAGAGGAGGCAGTAATGAAACTGAAATTGGAGAAGATACCCCACACTAACCCCTACAAGGTCACATGGCTAAACAAAGGGCAGAGTGTTCTAGTGAATGAGCAAGTAACGGTGGAGTTTTCCATTGGACGGTACAAGGACAAGTTAGTTTGTGATGTGTTACCCATGGATTCCTACCATATACTATTGGGCAGACCATGGAAATATGACAGAGGTGTCATATATGATGGGAAAGAGAACACCATCTCATTCAAGAAGGATAGGAAGACTTTCAAGTTGCAGTCACTGTCAGAAGAAGAAGAATGACAGTTAAAGACACCAAGTGTCATGTTGTGTACTGGGAAGGAGTTCCTTAACAACCTACATCAAGGGAGTGAAGGATATGTGGTGATGTTACAACCTAAAGAAGAAGACAAGGCTGAAAAGACAGTCATACCCGGAACAATCCTTAAGTTGTTGGATCAGTTCAAGGACATTGTAAGTGATGGTGCACCTGCAACTCTACCACCAAAGAGAGTTATAATTCATCAAATTGACTTCATACCTGGAGCCTCATTGCCTAACAAAGCAGCTTATAAACTTACACCAGATCAGAATCTAGAGGTAGCTAGACAAGTGCAAGAGTTGTTGGATCAAGGATTGATTCAAAAGAGCATCAGCCCATGTGCAGTACTAGTGGTCTTAGCAACAAAGAAAGGTGGTAAGTGGAGACTTTGCACTAACTCTAGAGCTATAAACAGAATTACAATTAGATATAGATTCCATATTCCAAGGATTGAAGATTTAATATATTGTCTTGGAGGAGCTCAATACTACACAAAGTTGGATCTCAAGAGTGGATACCATCAGATCAAAATTAAGGATGGTGATGAGTGGAAAACAACATTTAAGACAAATGATGGGTTATATGAATGGAGAGTGATGCCATTTGGTCTCTCCAATGCCCCTAGTACATTCATGAGGCTCATGAATGAAGTACTTAAAGACTTTACAGGGATATTTGTGGTGGTATACCTTGATGACATCCTCATATTCAACAAGACAACAGAAGAGCATTT
The DNA here is from genome assembly GCA_007258455.2 of Sequoia sempervirens. Lineage (NCBI taxonomy): Eukaryota > Viridiplantae > Streptophyta > Pinopsida > Cupressales > Cupressaceae > Sequoia > Sequoia sempervirens. The sequence goes on from VDFB02270651.1 coordinate 48,944,994, forward strand.
AAAACATGTGGAGTTGGTTCTTAGAAGGTTGCAAGAGGAGAAGTTAGCAATCAATCTAGAGAAGTGCGAGTTCTTTAAGCAAGAGCTTGTATATTTGGGTTTTGTGGAATCCAAAGGATCATTGAAGATGGATCCAAGCAAGGTGGAAGCTATCCTAAACTAGCCTACACCAACCATAGGGAGAGAGGTAAGAAGTTTCCATGGTTTGGCTCAATTTTATAGGAAATTCATAAGGAACTTTAGTGGCATATGTGCACCAGTTCTAGATACAATCAAGGGTGGTTTAAAAACTAAGTTTGTGTGGACTCAAGAAGCTGAGAAAGGGTTTGAGAAACTGAAACAAGAAGTGGCAACTCAACCTATTCTTTTGTTACCTAGTTTTGACAAGTTGTTCACCGTGAATGTGATGCAAGTGGAGTGGCGTAGGAGGAGTGCTAAGTCAAGAGGGCAGGCCTATAGCCTTCTTTAGTGAGAAGCTCAATGAAGCTAAGAAGAAGTATTCAACCTATGACTTAGAACTTTATGCTTTGGTTCAGTCACTTAGGAAATGGAGGCATTACCTTCTACCCAAGGAGTTTGTAGTTTTTACTGACAATCAGGCACTTAGCTTTATCAACACTCAAGAGAAGTTGAGTAATAGGCATTTGAAATGGATGGAATATATCCAAGCTTTTACTTTTACCATTAAGCATAAGAAAGGACAACTAAACAAAGTAGCAGATGCATTGAGTAGGAGATTGTTGATAGTGCAAGAGATACAGATCAAGAGCATTGGCATAAAGAGTTTCAAGGATCTCTATGGGGAAGATGAAGACTTTTCAGAGGTCTATAAGGTATGTTCTAACTGAGAACCATTTCCATAGCCAATTCTCAGAGTATACATTGCAAAGTGGGTTATTGTTTAAGGGAAATCAGTTGTGTGTTCCAAGAGGTCAATGAGGGAAAATCTGATTCAGGAAAAGCATAATGGCAGTCTTAGTGGAAATTTTGGCATCAACAAGACTTTAGAACTAGTGCAAAGATTCTATTACTGGCCTAAGTTGGCAAGAGATGTTAGAAAGTATGTGGAACAATGTGTTGTGTGTATGAAAGCTAAGGGAGGAGCTAGTAATGCTGGTCTATATCAACCCCTACCCATTCCTAACAGACCATGGGAGTGTGTAAGCATGGATTTTGTGGTAGGCCTTCCTAAGACCAAGACTGGTTTTGACAGTGTCTATGTAGTAGTGGATAGATTTAGTAAGATGAGTCATTTTATCCCTTGCAAAACTACTCATGATGCTAGTTACATAGCTCATCTCTTCTTCAAGGAAGTTGTAAGGATCCATGGATTGCCTTTGAGCATTGTTTTAGACAGGGATGTGAAGTTCATGAGTCATTTTTGGAAGACTCTATAGAGCAGATTAGGTACCAACCTGTCTTTTGGATCAACTTACCATCCTCAAACCAATGGTCAAATAGAGGTGATTAACAGGGTGCTCGGTAATCTTCTAAGGTGCCTAACTAAGGAGTATGGACAGACATGGGATATGGTTATCTCACAAGCTAAGTATGCTTACAATGATAGTGTGAACCGGACCACAGGGAAGAGTCCTTTTGAAGTTGTGTATGGGATGCACCCAAGAGGCATATGTGAGCTCAGAGATCTTGGAGCTATGGAACAAAGAAGTGGACATGCAGAAGATTTCAGTCAGACCATGAAGGAGATTCAGGAGCAGGTAAAGAGGACAGTCACTGAGGCTACACAAAAGTTGAAGGAGAAGACAGATTTGTCAAGGAAGGATGTGCAATTTGTAGTAGGGGACTATGTCATGGTCCACCTTAACAAGTCAAGGTTGTAGAAGGGAATGTCAACCAAGTTGTAGATGAAGAGAGTGGGTCCATGTAAGGTATTGGCCAAGTATGGGCATAATGCCTACAATGTGGAGTTACCTACTAATCTAGGGATTTCACCAGTGTTCAATGTTGCTGATTTGATCAAGTACAAGGGATTAGTCGAGGATTTGGATCCGAATAATAGGGAAATCTTCAAGGATGTCAGCAACATACCCCTACCTACTCCAGACAAGCTACAAGCAGAGAAGATCTTGGAGTCAAGAGTACAAAAGTCTACAAGGCACAAGGTGTACATGGAGCACCTTATCAAGTGGAAGAACAAGCATGAATCAGAAGCTACATGGGTCCAAGAAAATCAGTTCAAGAAGTTTGGTATTGACCTATCCTTTCTCTTTCCTTCTTTTCCTTAGTGTTTGGGCTGAGAGGGGAAGAATGGTGCAGGAGCACCTAGGTTACATTAGGTGGCACTAGGCAAATTTGGAAGCCTAGCATGAAATCTTGAGAATTTAATACTTTAAGGTCATGTTGACCATCTATTTTTGTGTTAGAGGTGTTAGAATATGTTAGAAGGAAGGTTGTTCAGTAGTTCAAGGTAGATTGGATGAGTTTCGCAACTTGTTTCCATTAGGTTTCATTAGGTGTTAGAAATAAAGCCCAAAATGTTGCATTTATGCAATTTTGGCCTAATGTGGTGGTTATATCCAACCAAGAGATGAAGTAACCATTTGGGATGAACCTTTATAAGGTGGATTTCGATTTTGAGTAGAGGTTAGAATCATTGGAGTTTGTAATCAGTTTGGAAGAAAACAAGTCATTGAGTGTGCATTTCCCTGTTTTTTCCTGTTTCTGATTTAGTAGATTAATGGATTGATCAAGGTGTTTTGTATGGTTTAGCATGTAGTGAATTTGTCTTTGAAGCATTGTTTGGAACAGTAGATAACAGGTTACTCGTTTCCAAGTTTTCTTGTAAATACTGTGTTCTTTCTTAATTTGCAGTTTTGATTGGTAAACTGTGGAAAAAATGGGGTTTTAGTTTACATTTCCACCGTACTTAGAGTATGGGTTTGTGGGAAATGTGGCTAGGCCCCATGTCTGTATATAGATTAGAGGTAGAAGTCTGTAGGAGTCCAAGAAGCATGGTGAAAGTCTTTTCCTAGGCGAGCTTGACTGTGCCCGGTTAGGAAAGACAGTGAAAACCAAGCATTAACGTTGCAGGGGTGTCAATTCCTTGGCAACCCAAGGTGTGTGGTGGATGCAGGAGGCCTTACAAAGGTTTGGTAGGAAAGAAGAGACTCCACCAGTCCATTTGGTGGTTGAAAGAAGCAGACAGATCACTGTGTGGCCAGGAAATGGCCTAAAAAGCCCTAATTCCTACAAAAAGAAGGTTACGCTTGTGTACGGCCAGTGAAGGCCTATAACCTCAAAAATATTGGAGAGGTAGGAAAATGAACTAGGGTCCCTTTTGGAAGATTGTGATGTTATTTAGGAAGTTTGGAGTTTAAGCCTATTTTCTCGGGTTAGGAGGCCTAATTGGGGCTCAAGGGTTAGTAGCCCTTCTTAAACCCTAGAATAGGGTTTGGTGTGAGCAATGGAGAATTGAAGATTGGTGGATGATCAAGAACCCTAGAGGGATGGATTTGAGGCCATGGAAGTCATCACACACCCCTTCATCAAGTTAGTGAAGTTTGGAGGTTTAGTTAGCCTTTAGGAAGATTAAGGGCTATGGAGGGAATGACAGAGAGAGCACCAAGATTGGCTTGGTCAGGAAAATGGAGATGATAGTAGGGTTGGCCAGGAGAACCAGGGGTGCCTAACAAGCATTAGGGCCTATAGGTTAGGAAGGTGGAGAGTGACACCAAAGGGTTTGCCAAGGTGAGACCCAGAGCATGGGACAGTGAGTGTTCCATCCAACCCTACCCTATCAGTTTGGTACTTATGTGGAGAAAAGCTTACAAGTTCACTCAGAATTGAAAAAGCCTGTGATAGTCAGAAGGGTAAGAAAGGAGACAAAAGCTCTTACAGAGAGTTTTGGCATCCCTATGCATAAACTAAAAGAAGTGAGGAGGCAAATAGAAGAAGTTGAAGCAGCTAAGGAGAAAGAAAAGGAAAAATCAGCTAGTTTGGGAACATCTTCTGCTCACACTAGAAGTTCCCCTGCAACTCAGTGAAATCAAGCCGAAGCTTCTAGAAAAAGGAAGAAGAATAAGAATACTAGATCTTACAAAGTTGTGTCTACAAATGAAGAGGAAGAAACTGATTCAAAAGTAGTAGGGGAGATAAAGGCTATTGGTACATAGGTTGTCAAATTGAATAAGAGAAAACCTTCTGTCAAAGGAGAAGAAGCAAAGAAAAAGGCCAAAGTTGACAAGCCCAGTATGTATGTTGATGAAGTTGAGAGTGCAGTGGTGAAAGATGGAAATTTCAAGCCACTCTGTGATTGGTATGAGATTTTTGATGAATTTGGTAAGAAAATTCTTGAAGCAACAATTAAGCATATGAATGTTTTTAATAAAGTTCTTGTTGAAATCATGTCTAGTTTGCCTACAAGTCTGTATAATTCTTTGGAGTCTAGGAGGTTGCGTGCCTTATCAGAAGAAGAAAATTTGAGGAAGATAGTTCTTGGTGATTTGTGCCTGGAAATGACAATTAAAGAAATGGATTTATTCCTTGAAAAGGCTAAAAAGGAATTTAGGAGCAAAACAAGGGTAAACAAACCTATGATCGGTGAAACTGATGCTGTTGTCAGTGAAACTAAGGAAATTCTGGAAGAATTCTTGTTAAGGGATAAGATTAACATTGAGGAAATCAATACTGAAAATGTTCAAGGAAACGAGGAAGTGAATGTGGAGGTAAATGAATTAGAAGAAGAGGATGTGACTAAGGAGAACATAACTGTACCTGATCCTCCAAAACTTGAGGATATTCTGACTTCTCCTAATAAGAAAAATATAGAGACACCTATGGCAACTAAGGTCCCTGTTGAGGTGTTAGTTGAGGAAAAGGAGGTGCATACTAAAGAAATTGAAATGCCTAAAATCAATCCTGAATCAGAATCCAAATTTGAAAAAGAAAAGGATCAAGAAATTAGAACAAAGTAAGTGAAGGAATCTTTATTGGAGCAACAGGTAGAGTTAGATATTGAGTTGGATGAAAGCTCAATTAACCTATCTACTCTATCTCTAATTCAGATGATGAAGGTCGCTAAAATTTCTCAACCCAAAGCAAATGAAAAGATACTAAAATCTCACATAGAGGATAGTGAACTGCTAAAGCTTGCATATGGAGTTTTACAAAAATTAATGCCCACTTATGTTTTGGACCCGATAGGTTCCCCCTCTAGCGAGTTAAAGAAGCTAATAAATTTTGTAGATTCCCATTTTGAATCTTTTGAGAAATCTGCTTTTGTTAAAGTGAAAAAGGAGTTCAAGGAGAAGAGAGTTGGTAGTCTAAATGAATTGATTGCCAAAGACAAAGCTCTGTTAAGTACTTGCATAAAAAATATTCAAGGTACTATGTATGGAGGAAAAGTGTACAAATCTTGCTTAGTCTTGTTAAAATTTACTGAAGCAAATGAGAAGAAGGCGAAAGACATTGAACACCAGTTGGTCACTATCTCTGATACTTTTGACCCATTAGCCAGTAGTGTTTGTCATCAAGAAAGTCAAGTAATGTTTTTTCTCAACCAAATAAAGAATCTGAAGCTTGAAAATGAAAGGATTATTGGTAGAGTAAGTGAACTCAGGCGGCTAATAAGTTCAAAGATTGAGATAATGGTAAATGCTCTGAAAGAAGCTAAAGATGCTATGACCGCTCCTGATCCGAAAAGTCTCAAAGTAGTGGAAACTTTGTCAAATTTACTTTGTGGTCATATAACCATTTTAGAGAGTTTGAGAAGTATTTGGGAGTCAAACTTAAGTGGGTTGAAAAATAACTTTGCAGACATCTTCAAATTTTTGTAAGTCTCAGGTTATGGTTATATAGTTATGCAATTTTGGATTTCCCAATTTTGTCATTGATGTCAAAGGGGGAGAGAGTGTAGCGAAAAATTCCTTGACATTCTTAGGGGGAGCAGTATTTTGAATTTTGGCAGTGTACTTGCCAGTCTTGACACTTGTCATTTTTTCACTAAGTGTTGCCATCAATGCCAAAGGGGGAGATTATTGGCATACAGCCTTAGGAAGTTGTTTTTGGCTTCTAGTGTTGTCATTGATGGAAACTGAAGTCATTTCCATGGTCCACAAATCTGTATCTAGTTATATCGATAGATAAACTGAAGTACTGTGTGTTACCGGTAGAATACTTGCAGAACAAGGTATTCGGTCAGCCAGCTAATCTACTTACCTCACCGGATCATCATTTTGAGTTGTGGATCCCCGGGATTGCTTGGAGAGCACATACATTATCTTATTACTAAATTTTGTGGTGTTGCTTTAGTCGCTGGATGAGCTTGGAGGTCCAGAAGGATGTTTTCTATTTATTTGTTCATTGCAACTAACTCAGTGAATGTAAGGTGTTGTGGATCCCTGAAAAGTAAAATTTGAATGTTTTGTGCACTCATGAGTATTGTTTTGGGTCACATCATTATATTGGCTGACAGTGTTAGATCCACATTGAAAACTTAATTGTAAACTTGAGCTAACAGTTGATAATATTTCCAAGTTTTATTAAGGCTGACCTATAGCAATTCTATTTCTAGTTGCAGATATATATAAGAGATTCAATATCTCATTTGGCATGTGAGAAAGAAGTGTGGTGGTGTGTTGCAATCATCAAGAAGATTGATTAAGCGATTATGCACAGTTTCAGTTGTGCATTAATATTTTTGTAGTGCGAGTTATGCAGAGCAGAGCAAAATTGTTGAATCAGTCTGAAGGATAACAAATTGTCATCAGAGCGTAATTGGAACTGTAATCAGGCATTGTGGATGCTATTTTCATTAGTTCACACTTTTGGATCTATTCCAAATCATTGTAGGGAAGTGATCCCATCCTTTTGAGCAGTGAGCTCTAGACAGTGAGCCTGAATGCTAGTGCATTCCCATTTTGTAATTCTCATTGTGGGTATACTCATATTATATTGTGGACTGGCCATCCACCGTGGTTTTTCCCCTAACAGGGTTTCCACATAAAAATTTGGGTGTTATGATGTTGTGGTTATTCTCTTTCTGTTGATGCATGTTTCTTTTGTTGAATGGTTAAGTAAGTTAAATAACAAAGTAATAAAGTTTAATTTTTGCACAACACTGATTCACCCCCCCTCTTAGTGTTGCTTGTTTCCAACAAAAACATCATGTATCATGTATAGGGAATAAATCCATCATATACATAATAAAACATCATAAGAAATAAAATATGATCAATCCATCGATCCACATCATATGCATACATCAGAAAAAAAACAAAAGCACACATCATCATCCATAAATCATCACATAAACACATAATAAAGCCGAATCGAAACATGTATATCTCATACATATCAAAAATGAGAATATCATGGTACATCATCAATAAAACATGTGTGATAGGACAATACAAAAATATACATATATATGAGGCCTCATCTGGGGCAATGAATATATATACAAAATCATGTCTGTAATATAAGTCTCTAAACAGTAAAACATCATAAAGATCAAGTAAAAATATGCCATTTCCCAACCAAAGGAGAAGGAATCTAAGGATTAAGTTGTTAACTGAGTGACTACCTGACTCAACACTTGTAGCAACACTGGGCTCTCCAAACCATGACTGTCACTGAGCTTTAGGAATATAGGCATCATACAAGGTTTGATAATATGTCACCATCTGTAGCAACTGATCTCGCTCAACCAGAGACTATCATGCTCTGTCCTCAAGCTATCCCTCTTAGTGGTAATGGCCTACAACTCTATCTAAACAACAAGCACCTAATCTTTGTGTCTCACTCTACCCTAAAGCCATCTCTCTCCTATCGAGTTGTGTCTCTCTCTGTAGGAAGTGTGGCAATCTAAGCATTTGCGACCTACTACCGCACCACCTCGACATCCCTCATAGTAGTCATCTATTCTAACTACACTGCTCCATCTCTAGGTGGTGGAGGAGGACCAACGACCTGTCCCTGATCCGCCTGCATTGGATCACCCTATGCACTGTCTTGCCTCGCTCTAGCAAGCTGCTCAATAATAATATCAACATGCTATCTCTCCCCACGATGATCGGTAATTATTGCTCTACCCATGACAGGAACACCAACAGGATCTGTAAATATCAGTGGCATGTGTTGTGCCCATGACTGACCAAAATTGGGAGTAGTACTAGGATCTACTAAACCCACTTGCCAACCCCACCCGAATAGGGAAAGAGCTTCAAACCTAGAAATGACAACATCACGACTAGCATGTAGACCCCAAACTCAGACCTCTTTGGTAATTTGACCAAAGCAAGACTCATAAGCATTGAGGAAATGACCTTATCACTCTCCAAACTTTTGGAAAACCCTATTAGGTAGATACCTCTCAAGTAAAGAAAAAATGCGACCGATCAACCATCTAGTCTATTTGCAATACACCAAATTCTAATATCGTTCAACCATGCCTCACAATCCATATACGGTCTCCATACAAAACCTGGCATGTCATTGAAAAGACGACGCCAGTAGGGAAGCTGTCCAGGCCATGTATAGTGTAGAAAATCTTTGTAACGATAAGAATATAGATCCCCAACAATACGATCTAATATACCATCAGGTTGAGCAACTGAGATGTGCTCCCGGGCCCATACATGCAGAAGAGAGACACCAACAAAAATAGATTTCCCAGCATGATACACAACCTTGTGCATATCTCCGTACAAGTGGGCAAGGAGACATGGACCTCATGCATATCTAGTCCCGTGCTTGAAAATTTCCTCAATACAAACACCCTAACCAATAGGAAACTATTTGCCTCTCCTATTAGGAACAACGAGCCCAATGACCAAACCACATAGAACAAGTGAAACAAGATCAACACTACCAACAAAATTAGATAGGTCTACCTCTATCCCACGAACCTCCAAATGTCTCACACCAAGAATTCAACACATGGCATGGGTACCCCATCAAACAAAATATGTAACGAGCTCTCTATGAATAGGTATGCAGAGGATCCTCCACACATCCTCTAGGGTAATTGTGGCCTCCCCAATAGGAAATGAAAAGATGAGGTCTTTGAGTGCCACCTCTCCATGAGAGTGGTCATCATCCCTCTGTGGCATATGATAGTCGACATGTAGCAGATATGTCGCAACCCAACAACATTTAGGATGTCTCGCTCTAACTCTTGAAACCTGACAATCAAGTTGAATAGATCACATTGTTGTTGCTCCCTCGAATGAAGCAAATTAAGAACTACCTACAACCATTCAAACCATGATGTTAAGGATTTGTTGTGAAAATGCAAAATGAACCTATGATGATGAACATATTGACTTAAAATTCCAAAAATGTCAAAAGCAAATTTTTTTTTTCAAAAGCGATTTTTTTTTGTCAAAAGTGAGCAAAACAAGAAAAAGCAAAATTTATTTAGTCAAAAGCGAACAAAAAAGGAAAATGCCCAAATTTCAAAAGTGAAAAAGTATTTCAAAAGTGCAAATTTTCAACAAATGTGCGAAAAATGAACAAAAAAATCAAGGGTGAAAAATAAAGCGCAAAATGACATCAAATGCACAAAATTCAGGTGAGGGAGCAAAATAAATGTGAAATTTTACATCAAATGCAAAAAAATTTAGCAGGTGCAAATAGAAACATCAAATGCGGCCTATTCACAAACAACGAATGCACTAAAAATGATGCAAAAGTGATAAAAACATAAAATTAACACAATTGCCTACTTTGTGTTTGTGCATTAATTACACAAACATGAAAAGATGAAAATGAGAAATTGAAGGGTACATACCGAGGCACTGACACCTGTAGGCTGTCCAAACTCGTGAACCACATTTGTGCGATGTGGGGCTCCTCGTATCCTTGCCATAGCTCCTCAACAATCGACAAAACAAGAAAACCAAAGGTAAGAATTCTCTATAGGCTCAAAGTGAAAATGAGGTGATTTGAACCCTAATTACCTATTTTAACCCTCAAAACCCTAATTTTTTTACCTAGGAAAGCTTCCTAGGTTGAAATTAGGACCTCCTAGGAACATCTAACTATCAACAAAAGACCTATAGACTTAATTTTTTCATCCTCTACACATTGGAACTAAAATAGAACAATGTTGTGAGCTTGACCTCAAAATAAATATTTTTGGCCAACCTCTCGAGGGGGCAACCCAAAGTCCTACCATCATTCCACTGACTGCCGAGGCAAAGTGGGGCATATAATTTTTTTTAAAACTTGATCTTAACATCGAGATCTTTGAAACAAAGCAACTACTACTTTGTCTCAAAGAGGGGTAAAATTGACCTAACACTTATCGCACATCCTAAATGCATTTTTGCATCATCAACATCATTATCATTGAATATCACTGCATTTCACATCAAAAGCATCAAAATCTATAACTTCCTCTATTAATTGAATAAAAATACATTATTTAATTAATTCACTTTTTCATCATTTTTTCGACCAATTAAATAAATTTTGTTTATTTAGTTTAGTCCTAATCTAACTTTATTCATCTAGATTAATTAAATAACATCAATTATTTAATTATGTCACTAATTCACTTTATTCCCCTAAGTTAATTAAGTTATTAAAACATAATAGTTTAATTAATCTCTTTCCCCTAAACATGAATAATTAAATAAATTATTCAAGACATCATAAAAGTCACACTTGGTTTGCATGTTCAACTCAAAAAGATTAATTAATTAATTATCCTCAACCACTTTCATGATTGAGCAAATTACGATCCCCTGATTGGCTAACTGATTCATCTATTTCCTGATAGATCAATCTATTCTTCAATTCCATATTTTATTCAATCTATTTCCTCAATCCCACTAAACACTCAAAATGATTTCTTCAATCACACTAATTACATAATCAATTTGCACTGATTATTCCCATCTAAATCCTCTCAACACTCTTCAACCGTTGATCAGGATATTCTACTACGCAATCTCAAGTGTTCATTTCGAAACACAAAATCTATATAACAATCATCTTCTTCCTCAAAAACGATCAAAGAATCAACCTATTTTACATAACAAAGTAATGCCAAGATATTAATTGAACTTTTGACATCTTCTCACACATATCTTTGATCAACACACACATGTTCTTCAAGATTTTGCACACATAATGGAGGCTTCACATTGATACGAACAACCCAAAATCTTCGTGAACACACTTCGACATGAGATGGGTAATGATATAGCTTAGTGAATTCATTTGTTCTTGTTTTGTTTCATTTAATTTTCTTGAATTAATTGTTCTTGTATTGTTCATTTCGCGAGTAATGGGAATGAATCATCTTTTTGTTTGTTTAGATTAGTTTTTATTCACTCAATTTGATCATTTCCATCTTCTCAATTTCCCCCTTACACATTTTGGCATGCTCAATGGGACTACGGTCCTTGGCACTAATCATTTTATGAGCAAAATTTGAAGTTACAGGTTTCGAAAGTGCACTAGAAAAATCTTCACACATAGGCTTTAGGAAATTTTCGTGATTAATTTCACGTTTCTCATGCACTTGACTATTTTCTGGCCACTTATGTTGCTTTTTACACTTATGCAAAAATAACAGGCACTCATTTGACTTTTTTATTCACTTTTTCCAAAAATATAGAGGCCACACTTGACTTTTTTAGACACAATTGCTCCTAATAGGGCCGCTTTTGCTAGAAAGTCTCGCTTTTTCTTTGTTAGTTTTTATTCGAGATTTGCAAATCACATTTTTTGATTTCTAACATTAACTATCATTTTATTTGGATGTTGGACAGGTGCTAATGTTGTTTGTACAAGATTTGTAGAAGTATAACATGTATCTATCCAAGAACAATTGACATGTTTATTGCAAAGAAGGCGAATGGTCAAAGCTTTTAGTTTTTCAAAACTTTAGTAGTTAGAAAATATTTAAATTTGTGCAATAAAAAGAACTTACTCACAAAGTAGTAAGTTCATAATCATTATCAAAACATCAAATCCAATCAATTAATCAAGTCCTAAAGTGTGGTAAAAATTAAAAGTTTCATATCCTTCATCCTCCATTCATCTATATCATTCAATCATCATTGGTCCAAAACCCATCAAATTATCCTTATTATCAAAATTTGAGGCAATCAAACAAGTTCAACAAAGTCATTTGCATCAAAACTCTCCTAGGGTTGACATATTTCTTCATCATTCAAATATTGATACAAGGTCATCTAGAGGTCTTTACAAATATCATTCTGAAATCAACAAAACTGTGTCAATATTCATTTATTATCAAAGCTCACTTCCATACAATCACTACATGGGGTCATCATATCCTACTAATGATATATCAACTATGGGTTCTCCTAATCAAAACTTTGGAACATTTTGTCATATGGTAGATTCCAATCAAGGTCAAAATGTACAAGTCTATCAACCAAATGATCAAAGCATGATTCCTCCCCAACATAATATTGTATCACAAAGTCATTACATGTCAAATCAATACTTTCCAAACATGAACATATCAAATTTGAACATTTCAAAAATCCACATGGGGAACTATGGGATGAATCCATTTATACCTCAACAAAACATCATAAAAAAATCATTTGTAATATCAAAATCAATATCAAAATTACAACATCAAATCTTTCAACAACATCACCATTAGCAACATCAACATCAAGAGAATCAATCTCAAGATCAACAAGAAATTCCATCTCAATCACAACAATCATCTCAAACCTTGCAATCCAACAACACCTTCAAATGTGAGTACACTCCTTTAGGGGAGCCAATTGAATTGGTGTTAAAGACATTAGTCCATGCGAATCTTATCAACCTTCCAAAAGGGGGTTGTGAATCTATTCTTCAAGGATTGTCATGGTATAAAAACAAGATTTATTCTGAATATAATAGAGCAAAAGGTCATGAAATATCAAGTTGTATTCAACTTAAAAATATCATCCAAGACCTTATTGATCAAGGAGAAATAATTGTTGAGGATAACATTCAAGGTTCACCCACAAATAATCACATTGGCGATGTCTCTACCTCACATAATGAGAAAATTGACATACATCAAGAATCTATTTCAAAGCATGATCAAAATCCTTCACCAATGTCTAGCAATGACCCATTTCAAGACATATTAAAACATCCTTTGATCTCATGATTGAAAACATTGAAAGCGTCTCTACTTCACATAATGAGAAAATTGACATAGATCAAGAATCTTTTCCTAAGCATGATCAAAATACTCCATCAGTGTCTAGCAATGATCCATTTCAATACATATTAAAATCATTTGACCTCATGGTGGAATGTATTGAAGAGATCCTTAATCCAATATTTAATGATCAAGAAATCCTTAGTCCAACACTTGATTCAAATCCACTTGAAGATCAAGAGAATTTTAAACCAATGCTCATACCTAATGAAGAAAGTTTAAGCCAAGAGCTAACATCCACATGTCTATATTTTGAGGACATCTATGAACCCTTTGCAAGCAATCCATCCTTTGAAATTGACCCATGTCAAGAATAAAATCCAAAGTAGACTGGAGATAACACCAAATTGAGTCAAATTCAAGAATCCATGTCTTCTCAAGATCTAATGGGCTTATTCCAATCTGATGCTGAAGATAACTCTGATAAAATCCAAGATCAAGGGTTCATATCTTTGAGATACCACAATGGTTTAATGGGTATCCCCAATCCATACAAGACTTCACAAACGATGATCATATCCACATACCACACACATCTACACCTACCCATGAGATGCTTACTCCTAATGGACATATAAACAATCTTCATCCACAACAACAGTCTCATACTCTTCACATCATTATCAAGGGACAAGAGTCTCCTACTCTTGACAACATTACCAATGAACAAGAGTCTTTTACTCTCAACATCATTTCCAAGGAACAAGAGTCTCCTGCTCTTAACATTTGTACAAATGATCAAGGCATAGTAGAATCCATAGATATCTTAGAAATTGATCATAAGGAAGGCTCCTATAGGGGTAGTGAATCAAAAGCATCTCTTAAGGAACAATTAGAATTAGACACATCCTAAATTTAGATTGAAGATATTGAGTATGAGGATATCCAACATTATCAAAATAATTCATATTCAGTGGCAGTTTGGCAACACATGTAATATTAGTCCAAAGGATTAGATCTACATAAATAAGATATCCTAGAACCAAAATAGTTGGCTGATATTCTTGAGTAGTAAGGGATTTGATATTCAACAATTAAGGAATCCCATCATGATAGTGATACCTCAATAATATTGGGGGAAACTTTATCTAACACAAACATCAACATGGGGAGCACAAAGAGTCCTTGTGATAAAATTGATACCAATGCTACAACCAGCCATATCATGAATTTTCATTCACACATCTGTCCACCCACTCTTTGGGACCAACACAAGAACAAAAATATATATCAAAGAAAAGAGAAAGTCTTCAAAGAAAAGAAGCTAGCAAATCAGAATGGACAAGCAAAATTCAAATGGATAATAAAATAAAATAAAGAAAATCATTCCTATGAAACTCCATTAGTCAAAGAAACTATGGGGAAAAATAGAAAAGGGAATCTCATCCATAAAAAAATGTCTGTCAATGCAAAAGATGGCTTTAAAAGTGACATACAAAGTATATCAAGTAGTTGGTCCCAATCAAATTTTCATACTCACCTATCATTGCTCATCTACCAAAGTTTGGAGAATAAAAAATTCCAAACCCGCAACCAATCTATCTAGATCCTAGAGCTCTCCTTACATTCCATCACCCATCTTGTAATCACAAATATCCAAGTCTCACATGAATCGTGTGTTGGTAGCAACACTTTATCATAAGGAATCTAAGGGCACTCTATTGTGATGTGCGCATCAAGATAAGGTTAACTCAAGTATCGACAACGAAGACAAGAACATTCAGGGGTTACATTCAAGCACCCCCATCTTGGAAAAGAAACTCCTTTAAGTAAGATATTGTTAGCACATCATAAAAACAACATCTACATCAACACCACTAGGTGGTTCTACATGATCTTAATCCTCTCAAAAAATAAAAAAAATAAAGAAAATAAAGAAAATAATAAAGATAAAAAGTGTCCTCTAGTGAAAACCACTATGGTGGCACTTTGGGCAAGTACCATGATGAAACCTAACAAATAGGTGTCATGTGTAGAATTGAGCATCTACATAGGCCATTTCAGGTGGAAGATGATAGACGAAAATGAGATCAAACTACAATTTGAAATTAGGATCTAAGCTAAGATCAAACATAGAAAATCTAAAATCCTATACTACACATATGAAATGAAACTAAGCTATTGAAAACATAGTTAGGAAATCTATGATTACCAAAGTGAATGCAAACAATAAATGCAGTTTTACCATCCCATAGTGGAGTGTATTCGCCTGATGTTGGATTGTTCTTGTCACCGTGAAGCCTCCAAAGTTCGTGTGCAAAAGCTAGATGAATGATGCTTGGTTGATCGAAAAAGGTCGAAGCTCTATCAATGGTGATTGTGACAACACTTCGTTGCAAAAAGTATGTTGATTCTCTGATCCTTATTTGTGAGGAGAGAGGTTTGTTATATAGGAAAAGAGATTTTGGATCGACGATCAAGATCGCGTTGGAGAATATCCATATCAATGGTCAACATGTGTTGAGAGGATTTAGACATGAGAAGATTGTGCAAAGTTGATTACATAATTTGGGTGATTGAAGAATAGATTGGCTAGTCAGGGTTTAGATTGATCAGTCAGGATTTGATTGATTAGTCAGGGTTTAGTTAGGAATTAGATGGTTGAGTTAGCAAAATTAGATTTCTTAGTTAGCAACCCATGATTTTCTCAATCAAAAAGTGGGTGAGGAATATGAATTAATTTATGTAATTAACTAATTCATTTTTGTGTTTGAGTTTTTGATAATTGATTTGAATAGTTTGATTTAATTATTCAAATTTTGGAGGGAAAGTGTCATAATTAAATTATTATCATTTAATAATTTAATCAAATTAGGGGAATAAGGTGATTTAGTGACATAATCAAATAATTGGCATTGTTTGACTAATCAGGACGAAATAAGATTATATTAGGACTTTATTAAAAATAAATGTAATTTATTTAATTGGTCAAAATGATGAAACATGAATTAATCAAATAATGTTGTATTATTCAATTAATAATAGAATTAGGGTTTCAAATGTTGTTTGATGCTGTGGGATGATCGTGGGATGATTTTGAGATGATTCAAGATGTTCCGGAGATGATTCCAAGATGTTCTGAGATGATTCAAGTTGATTTCGAGTTGTTCTGAGATATTTTGAGTTGATTCTGAGTTGTTCCAAGACATTTCAAGTTCATTTCAAGTTGATTCTGAGATGTTTTGAGACATTTCAAGTTGATTCTGAGACATTCTGAGTTGATTCTGAGATGTTTCAGATTGATTCTAATTTGTTTCAAGATGTTTCAGAGATTATTCTGAGATGTTCTAAGATGTTTCAATTTGATTCTGAGATGTTTCGAGACATTCCAAGTTGTGATAGGTGTTAAGTCAATTTTACATGTTTACAAAATCCAACATTTTCATACATCTCTATCCATAATAAAGTCATCCACATCCTCATCCACATCCAAAATTATCTTGATCTTGACAAATGTTTGGTGTACACTTCAACCTTGCTTATGGAAAAATATTGACATGGGTCACTCTTATTGATCATATCTTACCCTATGTAATAATGCATCTTGAGCAATCTAGCATTTTATGATTCATGAAGCAGTATCCAAATGAGTATCCTCAATATGAACATGTTATCTTATCACAAGATAAACCTTGGTGTCCTTTGCATGCCCATCCATCCATCATCTTTATCCAAGCATTCATTCATGGAGTTCCAAACATTGCTAGACACCGAGGGAAAATACTTGCATCTTGCTTCAAGTGTAATTCTTGATCCATGTGCCTTATCTCACAACATGATATCGACATCGTGATCTAGTTATCATCTTATCAAAATCCAAAAACATTTGGTAAAACTCATCAAAATATAAAAAAATGTTCATAAAATCATTAAAATCTCAAGCACATCTTGGCGAATAAGATGTTCCTATCAAGTATATATTTTATCAAACATTGATCCGAACCATCTATATCATCTACATCTAGTTTGAGCTTCATTGTTGTATCAAATCATTCAAACAGATTTTTTTCCTAGCCTGGTTACAAATCTTGATCTCTTTATCTGATCAAATCCATCATCATCTCGGGATGTATCCTTCCCAATCCTCATGTTGTTCATATCCTTGATAACACCATCATTGCATTGTTGTGTATCCTCAAAAAATATGATCATTATGGCAATCCATCATTCAGATCAATCAATCCTAACTTGGCTATCAAAAAATCCCAAAGATCATTGATATCGTATCATATCTATATCTATTCATCAACATCATGTTGCAAAATCTTAATAAAATAGCCTCAAATACCTCTGAAACCCCTAAACATTTGAAAAAATTAAAAAAACCCCCTAAAAATCCTCAAAACATTTTCAAAAACATAAAAAGCATTCAAATATTCCAAAAAGATCAAAATCACCCATCTCATCTCGCTTTCACCCATAATAATATTTCATCCATAATAAATTGATTGTCATCCTTCCACCCTTTGGTGAATCAAACAAAAGCAAGTACACTTATTAAAAAAGTGGAACTCTAATGAAAACAAATCATGAAGTGAAGGTTAATCCTCAAGCGTGTTAATTATGTTTATATCAACAGCCTAATCTAATCTTTTAAAAATGATCATCCAATGCATGTCCTAGGATATATCATTCCTACAATGGGCACCATTTTGGATATTATCTAACAACATCAAAATCTCTTTGGCAATAGATATAAATAACATTGGCTTCTTTGTTCAAATTGATATTTTCTTTGATTTATCTTATTGGTTCATTCTAATGATCTCTCAAGGATGTCAAAACAAAGTGATTTAGAGAGAGAGGAATGGGGCATTGATCATTGTTTTTATTTGTTGTGCTTGTTGGATATTCTTGTAATACGACCTCGGTGAATACTTATCTGGCATATGTCGATATAGTCTCAAGTAAAACAATGGCTAGGACATATCAAGTTCCTCATACCTTTTCTGTATTAGTCTACTTACTTTGATGGCTCATTCTTTCACATGATCAAACAAGGTTTTCGTATGTCAGGTATGAACAAGGATACTCCTATCTATTTGTAGAGTCAAAGTCCATCACATTAGGTACAACGCCATCCTAGTTTTCAATACCTTGATGCATCATGCTTATTTTATATATAAAAAATGAGGAATGTTATGATGAACTAAAACTAATCCGAGAAGCAAAGTAGTATCATCTATCCCATCTCATCTCTCACATCTAATAAAATCTAGAATAATCATAGGTTTGTTGGAGTCCTGAATCTGTGTCAATAATACAGGTTAATCAATGTCCATCTCATTCTTCTATCTAAATTCTTCTATCCATGCTAAAATTTCTATCAAAAAATGAAATATATATGCTATACATCAAGATACACATGAGGTTATCCATAGCCAATGAATGTATCTACATCATGAAATTTATCTACATCAACATCTAAGCTTCCAAAGACTTATTTAATTAAATGTCAATCCTCTTTGATTAAATGATTCCTAATTGTTTAATTAAAGATCCCAATTCATCCACTTGCACAATTAGATTATTTTCATGAATTGTTTAATTAGATAATTTCCTCCAACTTCTCCAACTTGCACAATAATATTCCCATGGAATATTCCCTTTTTAAATTCAAATATTTCTCTCCAAATGGAAATATCTCACAAGGCTTCCTAAAATCAAGGGATTTGTTGTTATCTCAAGCAATTTGAGCCCTTGATTGGAATCCTTGATCCATGTCATTGATCAAGTCCAACCATTGATTTTGATCTTTGATCCATGTCATTTATTCTCATCCAATTTCATACATTGATTAGCCAATTTTATTTCAACCATCGATTCATCCTTTAAATCTTATAAATACCCAACCTTTTTCCATGAAAAAGAATCCAAAATCCTTTAAGAAAAGTTATAATCTCAAATTGACGACTCCATTGGAGTAATTTGTGAACATCTTGTGAATCAACTTCACCAATCTTCATCAACAAAGCTTTTGTACATTAATGGATACTACATAAATTGAGCCATCCACATGCACATCCACTCATTATGCATCAATCCACAATGGGATTGAGAGGTTTGCACATTAGTTAGATTCATTTGCTTTGAATTATGTTTATTACTTTGAATTGAATCTTCTTAATATTTTCAAATTGAATTTCATTGAGAGTATGTCTTTGATTAATCATTATCTTGTTTAATTTTCATTGATTCAATGTTATTTGATTAATTGAATTCCCATAATCACATTTTGTCATGCTCGGTGGGACCCTAGGTCCTTAGCTAATCCATTTTGTTGAGTTTTCATCGGATTTGCAAGTTTCAAGGGAAACACAATGCCTTCATCAAAGGTTTGCGCCTTCATCAAAGCTTTGTGCTTCTGTTTTCTGACATAGGTGTACTTATACACCTTTTGGGGAGCCTTTGTCACTATTTTAGTGCCTTTGTACATAGAGACGTGCCTTTGTAGTACCCCAACACCTTTGGATAGTGAGGTTCCTTTGTCATTAAAGTTGCACCTTTACAAAATTAGGGCACCTTTGTCATAAACCCTACACTTTTGTCTCTTTGATAATTTTGCGCTTTTGTCGGGTCCAAAAGAGGCTTAATTTGTAGGGTTTAGTTTGATTTTGATGCTTAATCATTTGTCTAACCCTAACATATTCATGTTTCCCTAATTTGATCTAACATTTGCAGCATGAATAATTAGAAAAGTGTTTATTAATTCACATTTGGAAATAACTTTAGAGCTTTCATTTTTATGCATTAAAAATTTACATTTGGTGTATAAAATTGAACCTTACAAATTACACTTTTCATTGGGTGCATAAAATTGAACACAAATATCATCTTCATTTGGGATTAAAAAGAACATACAAAGTACACATTTCATTTGGTGCTTAACAATTGAACCACACTTTGCTTTCGGTGGACATTTAAAAAGAAAAAAAGTGTGTGCTTTGCTTGTCGTGCTTGGTAGATTGTTGATGTGTATCCTCTCCCCTCACGCCTTGTGCAAATTTGGGTGAAGAGAAACATTTCCAATTTACATTTCTTTTCTTTTTAGCCGAAGGATTTGTTATCGTATACTCTCCCCTTACGCTATGTGCGATCTTGGGTGGTGAGAAATTAGTCAACATGAATCCTTCTTTTCATTGTTAGGAGGCTTGCCTTGGGACTTCATCACCCAAGGGTTTGACCTCAAACGACATTTTCTGGTGTGCTATAGAAATTGGGAGAGAGTGAAAGTTGTAGTTTGATCCACTCATGACTTGCTAGATGTTCCTTTCATGGTCCTGGGTGATTCCAAACATGGGGAAATGATATTTCCATATCACGCTTATGTAGGTGGTGGTGTTCACAGATGTTCTACCCACTACAAATGTATTCATTTTAGTAAGCCTAAGACCATCAAATGTTTTCTTGAGAAGGTGCAATGAAATAACATCGTTCCATGAAGCTACTCATCATGTACCAAGCATAGTTGAGTTGAAAAAATCCCTTGCAAGGAACTTTTCCTTCCAAGGTAATAGGTGTGTTGTATATGCATGCATACTCTAGTTACTCATTCTATGTGTAGTAGTTTATTGTGTAGGCCCGACTTAAGAGAATAAAACTTTTGACTAATTAGGTTGTACTTGTTTTTGGTTCTATTGATCTATTGCTAGTGAGCTTTGTGGAAGAAAGCTCACAAAATATCTCCCATTACATATTGAGTCAGTTGAACACTTTGTTTGCAAAATCCTCAAAATGCTCAAACAAGCATTAAACATGGTTATGACAAGATTTTAAACCCTTTGAATACATTATTATGTACTTGAAAGACATTATACCTTTGTATGCATCTAAGTATTTCTATTTTTATCAAAACAATATCTTTTTATGCATTCTAGTACTATTGTCGACATCTTTGTGCATTGGTTCAAAGTAAACCTAGGTAACTACAAATCTGCATTCTTGTCTTTTCACAATATCAAGCTTTTGTGGAAAACAAAATGCTTTTGTAGACATATAGAGTAAACACATAACCAATATCTTTGTGTGGTAAAAAAAAGAAGAAGCTTAAATCAAAATCTTAAAGCAAACATTCAACTAATACAAAACACACTTTGATTTACTTGCTTCAAAAAAATAAGGAAATTCATGCTCATTATTGTTTTTATCAAAACAAGTTTTGAGTTATCATTGGACAAAATTGTCTCAATCCATCAAACTTCAAATAATAAAACATCATCCATCAAACTATCATCAAAAACCTTTCATTCCAATCAAGCAACTTGACATTTTGACATAAATCACTTAGGCTTAAATTTTTCATCATCTCAACTAATTTAGCGCTATACTTGGAAATGATTATTTTTCAAGGTGTTTAGGTTGAATTAAGCAAAATAATTTTGGACAAACTCACTTTGGAGTCACAATTCTACTCCCAAAGTAGCAAGTTCATAATCATCATCAAAACATCAAATCCAAATCAATCAATCAAATCCTAAGTGAGGTCAAAATCAAAAGTTTCACGTCCTTCACTCATCCATATCAACCATTCATCATTGATCCAAAGGCAATTAAAGTGTTATCACTATCAAAATTTGAGGCAATCAAATAATTTCAAAAAGATCATTTGCATCAAAACTCTCCTAGGGTTGACACATTATTTCAAACATTGATCCAAGGACATTTAGAAGTCTTTTCAAATCCAATCTTGAAATCAACATATCATGTCAATATCAACCAACTATCCAAGCTCACTTCCATACAACCACTACATGGGGTCATCATATCCTACAAGTTTCAACTATATATCAACTATGGATAACCCCTAATCAAAGTTTTGGAACACCTTGTCACATGGTAGATTTCAATCAAGGTCAAAACATACAAGTCTATCAACCAAATGATCAAAACACGAGTCTTCCTAAATCCAACATCATATTGCCAAATCAATATTATCCCAAATCAATATTACCCCAAATCAATACATCCCAAACACAAACACATCAAATTATCACATAGTGAATTATGGGATGAATCCGTTCACACCTCAAAAAATTCAAATACCATATTAAAATCAAAATCCTAAATATCCATATCAAAATCAACCACATCAAGTGTCACAACAACATCAAGTAGTGTTACAACAACATCAAGGGTTTCAAAATCAACATAAAAATTAAAATCTACAACATAAAATTGCCCTAAATTCACTTGCCAAAATAATTGACACACTTCAACAAACATCTTAATCTCCAAATCAATACATTCCTCATCAAAATAATCAAAACATTGATTTGCATCAATAACAAAATATATCCTTACAACACCAAAATGTGGCATATCAAACATAATCTCAACAATCACCTCAATCACAACAAATTTTGCAATCCAATAACACTGCCAAACACGAATACACTCCTTTAGGGGAGCCAATCAAATTGGTGTTAAAGACATTAGTCCATGCTAATCTTATCAATCTTCCAAAAGGGGGATGTGAATATATTCTTCAAGGATTGTCATGGTATAAAAATAAGATTTATTATGAGTATCATAGATAAAAAGGTCATGAAACATCAAATTGTATAAGTCTCAAGAATATCCAAGACCTCATTGATCAAGGAACAATCTGTTGAGGATAATCTTCAAGATTCACCTACACATTATCACATTAATAATATCTCTATCTCACATAATAAGAAAATTGACATAGATCAAGAATCCTTTCCAAAGCATGGTCAAAATCAACCATTAGTATCTAGTAATGATCCATTTCAAGACATATTAACATCATTTGACCTCATGATGGCACATATTGATGATCAATAAGCCCTTAATCCAACACTTGAGTCGAATTCAATCACGCATGAAGATAATCTAAGACAAGAGATATCACCCGCATATCTACATTTTGAGGATATTCAAGCACCCTTAGAAAGCAATCCATCCTTTGAAATTGACCCATGTCAAGAATTGAATCCAAAGCATACCGAAGATAACACCAAATTGAGTCAAGATCAAGAAACTATGTCTTCTCAAGATCTAATAGGTTTATTCCAATTTGACACTGAAGATAACTCAGATAAAAGCCATGATTAATGATCCATATCTCCAAGATAGTACAATGATTTAATGGGCATCTTCTAATCCATGCAAGACTTCACAAATGATGATCATATCCATATACCACATACTCCTACATTTATGGGTGAAATCACAATACTCATCTCACTTTTTGGCCAAGATGGACATTTATATCAATATTTTTAACTAAATCTTCACCTTCTGAGACCTATAATGGCTAAACTGTTAAGAATTTTAAGATGATGCAAACTAATGATTTGTGGTAATCTATGTGTAATTCTAAATATATATTTTTAAATATTTTTCCGAAATAAATCATGAATCTTTCAACATCTTCTTTAATAACTAGTTTTAAACAATAAACAACATTTTTAGAAAGTAACATTTATGTTGTCAAACATAACTTTTTTTCTAGAAAGGATAAAATTCTAATTTTTAAAATATAGATTCTTAACATCAATATCTAGGGCAAGGATATATTTTCATAATTTTTAGTTAAATATTTTTTTAAAATTAATTTTTGAAGTCACTATAACTATACTTTGGACATAGGTGTATGCCGTCAAACATAACTTGTGTATATATCAAAATCAATTTTTTTTTTTGGTGAAACAAGGACATTAATACCTAGGGAAAAAGGTATTTTTTGAATGTTTTTTACAATGGTTTACTATTTTCCACCTCTATAGAATGAAGAACGTGATGTTCAGTGAAAAAATTGTGTTTAGTAAAAATTGAAAATTAAATACATGATAAAATGAAAACATATCAAAACTATACTTGTTGGAATATCATTTTGAGGGCTATGATATTGCAAAATATAATTTCTAAATGACTTTATTTAATCTCTCAAAAGGTAAAGAAAAAGTATTTTTTTGCCAACATTTCAAATGATAGGTGCGAAGGAGACTCCATTGTGGGTATGATTTAATATTAGAGGGGGTTCTATCCAAGGGGATTCGATCTAATGGGGTCTTATCTAACCATCATTAATTAAAACCCTTTAGATGGAACCTCTCAAGGCTTAAATCATTAGTTTTTCTAAAAATAAGTGATTTCAAGCAACAATCAGGATGTCCCAAAAGTGAGACACGCTATTGTGACAACACCCTTACCCATGAGATGCTTACTCCTAATGGACACATAGATGATCTTCATCCATAACAAGAGTCTCATACTCTTGACATCATTACTGAGGAACAAGAGTCTCCTACTCTCAACTTCATTGCTAATGATCAAGAGTCTCATACTCTTAACATCTTTACACATTATCAAGGCATCATTGAATCTGTAGACATATCAAAAATTGGTCATGAAGAGGAATCCTACATGGATTGTGAATCAAAAACATCTATTGAAGAACACTCAAAAAATTTATCATGAAGAGGACTCCTACATGGAGTGTGAATAAAAAAATATCTCTTGAGGAGCAATCAGAATCAAATATATCCCAAATTTAGATTGAAGATATTGAGTATGAGGATATCCAACATTATAAAGGAAAATCAAATTCAGTGGTAGTTTGGCAATGAATGAAATATCAATCCAAAGGATTAGATCTACATAAATAGGGTATCCTAGAACCATAATAGATTATTGATAATCTTGAGTAGCAAGGTCTTGGTTATTCAACAATCAAGGAATCTAATCATGACAGTGATGCCTTAATAATACTGGGGGAAAATTTATCCAATGTAAACATCAACATAGGGAGCACAAAGAGTCCTTATAATAAAGATGCTACCAACACTACAACCAACCATATCATGAATCGTCATCCACACATCATTCCACCCACTAAGAAGGACCAACAACAGAAAGAGAAAAAGTTATATCAAAGAAAAGAGCAAGATGTCAAAGAAAAATAATTAGCAAATCAAAATAGACAAGCAAAATTTAAATGGATGCCAAAGAAAAATAAAGAAAAAAATCCTTATGAAACTCCATTAGTCAAATAAACTATGGGGAAAAATCAAAAAGGGAATTTCATCCATCAAAAATGTCCACCAAGGAAAAAGATAGCTTCAAGAGCGACATATAAAGTATATCAAGCAATTGGTCCCAATCAGATTTCCATATCCACCCTTCATTGCTCATCCTCCCAAGTTTGGAGAATCAAAGATTCCAAACTAGCGACCAAGTCATCTATATCCTAGAGCTCTCATTGCATTCCACCATCCACTTTGACATCCATGATATCCAAGTCTTGCATTAACTATGTGTTGGCAACGACACTTTATCATAAGGTTTCTAAGGGCACTCTATCGTGATGTTCACATTAGAATGCGGTTAACCCAAGTATCGATAGAGAAGACAAGAGCATTCAAGGGCTACATTCAAGTGCTTGCATCTTGGAAAAGCACTTGCTTCAAAAAGGGTATCATTGGCACATCATGATAAAAACATATACATCAACACTACTAGGTGGTCCAACATAAACTTTCAAAAATAAAAAAAATAAAAAAAATCAAGACAACAATAAAGAGAAAAAATCATCCTGTAGTGAAAACCACTATGGTGGCACTTTAGGAAAGTACCATGATGAAAACTTGGAAAACATGCATCACGTGTAGAATCAAGCATCTATGTGTGCCATTTCAGGTGGAAGAATCTCATATCCTCCATAATAAATCCAACATCTCCATCCATTTATCCATAATACATCCATCCATCCAATTCATCCTCATACAAGGATCCAAAATTCTCTTGATCTTGAGAAAGGTTTGGCGTACACTTCAACCTTTGCTTATGGAAAAATATTGACATGGGTCACTCTCAGTGATCCTATCTTATCTTATGCAATATCCTATCTCGAGCAATCTAGCATCATCTGATTCAGTAAGCATTATCCAAGTGAGAATCCTCTATCCAAACATGTTATCCTATCATAAGGTAAACCTTGGCATCCTTCACTTTCCCATCCATTCATCATCTTGATCGATGCATCGGTTCATGGAGTTTCATACATTGTTAGACACTGGGGGTAGGTACTTACATCTTGCTTCAGGAATAATTCTTGATCCATATCCTTTATCCACAATGTGATATCGATATCGTGATCTAGGTATCATCTTACAAAAATCCAAAAACATCAAATATCTTGCAAAAATCCAAAAACATTCATAAAATCATCATAAATCCAAAAACATTTGCAAATCATCAAAAATCCAAAAATATCATAAACATCAAAATCTAAAAAAAAACATCATCAAAATCTCAAGCACATCTTGGCAAATAAGATGTTTCTTATCAGGTATATCTTTTATCAAAACATCGATCCAAACAATCTATATCAGTTGCATCTAGCTTGCGCTTCAATATCATATCAAATCATTCAAATAGATTTTATTTCTAGCTTGAATATGAATGTTGATCTATCTTGATCTGATAAATCCATCATCATCTTTGGATATATCCTTCCCAATCTTTGTGTTGTTCATATCTTGACAACACCATCCTTGCATTGTTGTGTATCCTCAACAATGTCATCACTATCGACAATCCATCAATCAGATCAATCAATCCTAGCTTGGCTATCAAGAAGATCCCAAAAAGATCACTAATATCGTACCATATCCATATCTAATCATTGACATCGTGTGCAAATCTTCAAAAAATAGTGTCAAAATATCCCCAAAATTCTAAAAACAAACTCATAAATTTTCAAAATACCCTAAAAAGCCTCAAAACATTTTTAAAATATAAAAAATATTCTAAAACCCTCAAAACCTCTCATCAAATTTTGCTTTCACCCGTAATAATATTTCATCCATAATAAATCAATCATCACCTTTCCACCCTTTGGTGAGGCAAGCAAAAGCAAGTGCAACATTTAAAAAAGAAAACTTTAATGAAAAAAATTTGGGAAGTTAAAGTTAATCCTCAAGCATGTTAATTAAGTTTATATCAATGGCCTTTTTAAATATTTTAAAAATCATCATCCAATGCATGTCCTATGATATATTGTTCCTAAAATGGGCATTATTTCAGATATCATCTAAAAACATCAAATCTCTTTAGCAATAGGTATGAATAACATTGACTTGTTTGTTCAAATTTAATCTTTTCTTCGATTTATATTAATGGTCCATTTTGATGATCTCTTGATGATGCCTAAACAAAAATGATTTAGAGAGATAGTAATGGGGCATTGATCATTGCTTTTGTTTGTTGTGCTTGTTGGATATTCTTGTAATACGACCTCAGTGAATATTTATCTTGCATGTGTTGGGATAGTCGCAAGTAAAACAATGACTAGGACATATCAGGTTCTTCATACCTTTTGTGTATTAGTCTCCTTGCTTCAATGGCTCATTCTTTCACATGATCAAAAAAGGTTTTCGTATGTTAGGTATGAATAAGGATACTCCTATCTATTTACAGAGTCAAAGTCCATCATATTAGATACAAAGCCACCCTAGTTCCTAATACCTTGGTGCATCGTATCTACTTGCTATATCACAAATAAGGATGACTATGATGAAAAATATTATCTAACAAAGAAAAAGTGTCATCACCTATCTCATCACATATCCAATAAAATCTAGGAATTCATCCTAACAATCATAGATGTGTTGGTATCTTGATCAATCTCAATATAATTCTAATCAATGTTCATCTCATTCTTCTACCTCTTTTCATCTTATTCTTCTATCCATACTAACATTTCTATCCAAATATCAAATCTGTGTGCTATAAATGGAAATATACATGAGGTTATCCATAGCCAATGAACGTATATCCATCATAACATTTGTCTACATCAACATTTGAGCTTCCAAAGCCATATTTATTAGCCCATTCTTAGTAGAACTACTCCCATGATAATATCACAATCTCGACCTAAAAATCAAAAATTTCACTCAATTTCTTGAGGTGGCAACATACCAGCATTCCTTCATCCATTGAGGCATAGTGGGGTATCAAGAAAAAATAGGCGAATTTTAATTTTTGATCTGAGCATCATCAGTTTTTGAAGCAATTCAACAGGTACCTCGCTTCAAAGAGGGGGAAAATGTAGACACCTAAAAATGTCTTGAGCATATCACACATCTTGATTTTGATTACTAACACCATTTTCTCTCATTATCACCTAATTCATCCATTTAATTAAATAATGCCAATTATTTGGTTAAATTCACCTGTTCTCCTATTAATGGAATAACTAAGGTTATTTGGTTAATTCATCATATTCATGCTAATGTTCCTTTCGTTTGATTATATAATATCAAATTATTTAATTAAATGTCATAATCCTCTTTGATTAAATAATTCCTAATTGTTTAATTAAAGATCATAATTCGTCCACTTGCACAATTAGATGATTTTCATGAATTATTTAATTAGCTAATTTCCTCCAACTTCTCTAACTTGCACAAGAATATTCCCATTGAATATTCCCTATTCAAATTCAAATATTTCCCTCCAAATAGAAATATCTCTCATATGGCTTCCTAAAGTCAAGGTATTTGTTATTATCTCAAGCAATTTGAGCCCTTGATTGGAATCGTTGATCCATATCATCGATCAATGCCAACCATTGATTTGATCTTTGATCCATGTCATCTCTTGTCATTCAATTTCCTCCATTGCTTAGCCAATTTGATCTCAACCATCGATTCATCCTTCAAATCTTATAAATACCCAACCTTTTTCCATGAAAAGGATCCACAAGCCTTTAAGCAAAGTTATAATCTTGAATTGATGACTCCATTCGAGAAATTTGAGAACATCTTGTGAATCAACTTCATCAATCTTCATCAACAAAGATTTTTCACATCAATGGATAATGCATAAACTGAGCCATCCGCACACACATCCACTCATTATGCATCAATCCACAATTGGATTGAGAGGTTTGCACTTTAGTTAGATTCATTTTCTTTGAATTATGTTTATTGCTTTGAATTGAATCTTCTTAATGTTGTCAAATTGAATTTCATTGAATATGTCTTTAATCCTTCATCCGTTGGGGCATAGTGGGGCATCTGGAAAATCAAGTAAATTTTTTATTTTTGATCTAAGCAAAATTAGTTCTTTGAAGAAACACAATAGGTACCTCACTTCAAAGAGGGGAAAAATGTAGACACTTAAAAATGTCATGATCGCATGACACACCTACTTTCGATTTATTAACACCATTTCTATCCTGATTCACCCTTTTAATCTATTTAATCAAATGATCTTAATTGTTTATTTAAATTCACCATTTTTCCTCTATATCGAATAATTAATATTATCTAAATAATTCACCCTTTCGTGCACTAATTTTTATCTTATTTCATTAAATAATACAAATTATTTAATTAATTCTCCCAATAATTCTTATTTGATCAAATAGTTGAAATGATTTAATTAAATGTCCTAAATCCCACTTTGATTAAATGATTTCTTAATTGTTTAATTAAATCCCTAAATTCCCTCTACCTTGCACAATTAAATAATGTTTTAATTATTTAATTGACTAATTTCCCACTCCTCTATTCTCGTGGGATATTCCTCCAATTTTAATTCAAATATTTCCCACCAAATGGAAATATCTCCAACATTTTTCCTAAAATCAAGGGATTGGTTATTGTCTCATTCTATTTAAGCCCTTGATCAAAACCATTGATCCTTGTCAATATGCAATCTCATCTATTGACTTGACCATTGATCTGTGCCATCCTCTCACATTCATTTCCATCCATTAATTAGCCAATTTGATCGTAGCCATTGATTCATCCAAAATTCCTATAAATACCCCTTTATTTCTCATGATGATCATTCATAAGTATCCAAGTAACTAGACTATGCATGATTTCCTACTCACCATCACCATCATTTTGTGAATCAACCATATCATTCATCAATCTTCATTAACCTTATCAATCTTTATCAGGATTTGCATCAACAATGGGATTAGGAAAAGGTTGAGCATTCCACATCAATCCAGCACTAATCCCCCTTTGGGATGACGTTTACATTCATTAATTAGGCTTTTGAATTGAATTGGTTTTGTTATTTCATGCTTTCCTTAATATTTGATTGAAATTAACAAGAATTTCATTGGGAATTTGGGTTTATTAGATCATCACTTTTTTTCTTAGTTGATTCCTAGTGTTTATGATCATTCTAACTTTCCATGTTAACATCATAATTTATGCAAGCATATATATAACATATAATATCTTATATATTATCATAATACCTTCTAGTTATCTTCATTTAATTACTACAACCAAATACTTCAAACATGGTAGCTATATACACATATCATACTAATATGCTTCCACAAACTAACTTATATTTAATCTAGCTATGTGCACAAGCTCTATGCAACAACTACTATTATAACATGCCCGTAGTTCTACCCAAAAACAATTACTATGTTTTAACCCACATGTGAACAAATATAGCAATTAAAATTTTCTTTTCTTTTGAATAATAAATGCACCATTGAAAATATAACCTTTCCAAACTTTTCCATTACAAAATCAAAGAATCATTTCACCAATACAAGTAATGATTTCACATTACATATATTCAAGATAAGATTTCACATTTACAATTTCCATAAAGATGGATACGTGAATACATAGCTTCTAAGAGCTTATTGTTACAGAGATACAAATTGGTCCAGATGTCCCAACATTGGTGCACACATTCTAGATGTCCCCTTTCCTTGGTGCACACCTTGTAGTTGTCCCCAATATTGGTGCATAATCTTCAAATATTGGCCACCAACTGCATGAGGAGAAGCATCACTCAAGCGCTTTTTCGCCAACCATAGACTTACTGTGGTCCCCTGTACATCTACCAAACTAGTAATATGGCCCTACCCTTTGACAAAGATATTGGTTTGGTAACCTCATAATCCTAGCCTTTTTTGAGCATGGTGTTGTGTCCTACATATCTAGAGCTACCATACATTGGCTACAACCTACACGTATGAAATTCCCGGCCTAGTATGTAAACCCAGATCATAGTGAATTGATAGTGTAAACAATGGCTACTTACACTACTTTGGCAAAAGAATTCATCACCCAATTTTTTGAGTGAGAGTCATCTATTTCACCCACCTTTCTAGGTCGATTTGATTTCACCATTATATCCTATGCATAGGTTATCCCCTTTCCCATGGATTATCCTAACCCCAAGAATAACCTAATTAACCATACATGTATTCATAATGTCACAAAATCAAATGACTCTATTTCAAAAGTACAATCTCAACAATAAATGACTCCCATAAATGGTATAATATAATCAATAAATGACCTTAATCAAAAGTATAATCTTCAACAATAAATGAATTCAATCAAGATATAATCAACAATCAAATGGTCATCGGATCATAAAGGTTAATCCCAACCTATTTGCTTCAATCAATAATCAAGTAAACAACCCAACCAAATAGGTTATTCTCAACATAGGGTTTCAATCAAAGTAAAGTAATGATCAAGTGATCATACAAAAATTATAAAACCTATCTTTCAATATACCTCAAATATTCTCATGTTTACAATGTTTACTACGTTGAATATAAATTGGAGGGAATTATCCTAAGAAGGGCTATGTGCTTCTGTACCCTCAATTCCTCTTCTCAATATGACTTTGGTTGTCAGAACATATGTCCTCTTTTAGAATTTTGTGAATAGGTTTGGACTCTAAACCAAAATAAGAAAATAACATAGTCATAAAATATCAACCCTATTGTTGAATATTGATATAACCATCGAGTTTATACCCCAATCCCTAGGGATAAGACTCTCTTCCTACTTTTAAGGAGATTTAAATAATCAATATAATATAGGATATCAATATGGTTTGGATAACATCTCAAACTATCAATGATGATATGTCTATCATACCATCATTCATGTTATAATACTAACCTCATTACCCACAAGGGTTTACCTAACATTATAAGCTAACAAATTCAAGTTACCTCAAGACATTTATGTATATCACATTTTACATTTCATTCTACATACATATAGTATAAAATAACTGCATATAGTTTAAATAGAAACCCAATCATATAAATTCCGATAAAGGATACACACACACACAACCCAAATAAGGAGGTTTTACCAAAACAAGATTCAATCGAGAACATGCAAGCTTACCCAAGCATTATAACACATATTTAAATACATCTTTTTCAAACAATACAATCAATAATAATTAACCTTTCAAACATAAAGAAATAGGGAATAGAAGTCAACATGCATGTACAAAAGCTCCAATTGATAATCCTTCCTTTCTAGCTTTATCCCCCAAGCCCGTTTGCTACTTCCTCTAAGACCAACCCAATTCCCACTTCTAACCTCTTACCAAATCTCTCAACAAATGTAGTAATACAAAATAAAAAAGCAACTCTCTAACTCTCAATCTCTCAACTCACTTGCACATAAAATGTAGCAGAATCGCAACAAAGTAACTAGAATGGAAAGTGTAGCAAATGGTAGAAATAGTACCTCTATATATACTAAAATGTGAGCAACCAAAGGCTACAAACAAGCTAATACTTCTACCACTTTTCTATCCCCATGCAATGAATCATCTAACTAACTTATAGATTTGTAACATATAATAGTCCTCACATTTCAAATGGCTAAGTCGACTTATTTCAAGAGACAAGACCCTTTTACTGCGTCAAATGAACAACAGGCTTTTTAGTAGGTTTCCTACTTGGTTTGGAAATCGAATTCCTTCTAATGGTTATCACATTGCTTTTTCAGACTTTTTGTGTATGTAAAAAGACTTCTTTTGGGTTTCACATACCTCAAATTTGCTGCCACATAATCATATAGTAGCGCCCTTAAAGATAGCATAGTCCAAGACTTATTCCTCACATTAAAATCTGCATTTATTCTCTTTTACAACATATAAACAACATTCTTATTTCCATGTGTGGTTCATTGTCTTCATTGACTCATTTGAACATGTTTTCTTTATGCACAGTTAATAACTTAGCCACAACATTTTACATATGACAACAACTTAAGTGTCTTCTAATTGCATTTGAACCCTTATACTATGCGCCTTATGTGTTGGCAGATAAACTCCACTCTTGAGTGCTTTACATGCGCATCTAGAATTCATTTTATGTTGGATTTTAATATACATTCATGTGCTACTATATGCCTCTTCTATCCACGTGCAAACCCTTACCAATGGTGACCTCCAAATATAGAGATGTGTTTATAGACAAGAAGCGACTCTCTCACCTCTAGTTCACCCTATTCCAGTTGATCTCAATTCATTGGCCCAATGTTGTCTTCAATCCTTTGTTCAAAGGGAATTACAAAGTTTTTGTATTATTTTGGTGGCTTACATTCAAGTCTTTAATAATATAGGGTTTGCACTAATATGCGCATAAGCTTTCTTTGTATTTATTTCAAATATAAACATTATATATATAAATATATATTTATATAGTATATAATGCTTCTCATTATTATATGTATATATATATATGCATTTAAAATCATTGGTCAATATTTAAATATAGTAATCTTTATATATATACAAATACAACTGATATATACAAATGATCATTAATGTTTACGTATATATATTAGATATACATACATACATACATATATATATATATTTCCATTAATGTATATATATGTATAGACATGTAAATGCATGCATTAACATCTTTCAATATTTTGACACATCTATGTATCATGTTTATTAATATATATGTATACTTATATTAAAATATATACATATTTATATGATAAAAGATCAATCAATCACACATTATATCTTATGTGTGTGTTGTTGATAATTCATATATACACGTATATTTAATATACATACCCACTCATATGTGAGT
Organism: Sequoia sempervirens; assembly: GCA_007258455.2. Lineage (NCBI taxonomy): Eukaryota > Viridiplantae > Streptophyta > Pinopsida > Cupressales > Cupressaceae > Sequoia > Sequoia sempervirens. The sequence continues at coordinate 48,979,052 of VDFB02270651.1, forward strand.
TCTCAAGAACAATCACAACTTTATCAAAAAAGTGTTTTAACATCGTAACTCAAATGGACAAAACTATCACAAGGGACACAAAGAATAAAACCATAGTCATTCAAAGATGGCCATACAAACTCCCCAATTTATCCAAGACTTCAACTAATGGTTTACTTACCCAATCCTGACTGACTTTAACTCATCTTGACTAATCTAGGGTGTGAGTGTGTATGCTCAGTTAGGCTCATTAAGGGTTACTAGACCAAGTTCCTCTCCTGAGTGATACTCCCCCTCTCATGCCTAAGGGCTTGAATCCTTCCCGCATTCAACTTAGTGCAACACAAAGGTAGTTATTCATTCATATGAAATATATTTGCATCACGTTAGCCCTATTTTTGGCCATGAAATTTTTGAACTTCTCCCTCATTCAAATCACATGTTAATTACTTTATGCATGCATTGTTGTTTGTATCTCATGACAGTTAAAGTTTTCTCAAGCCTTCTACCAACAAAGATGTCTCAGAGTTTCATTGAACTATTCTTTCACTACAAATACTTCATTTGGTTATAATTCATGACTTTTTAGAAGACTTTGAAGTGTATTGATATGCAACCGACAATGAATAATGTGCCAGTGGATAATTGAGCACAAAGATGACTCCAAAGGGAGACATATTAACATACCTCTTTAAATAGAAGACGAGTGTGGAATAGTGTCAGTATACTTGAATCAAGTAGTCCAAAGCAATGAAAAGGGATCTATTATACACAAGCCTACAAACCATTTTGAGTCTTCTCAGATATTTGATGATGAATGTGAAGAATAGTTAACATCAGAATATTAGGTTATATGTTGTTGCTCTAGCTCAATGGGAATGTCATGGCTATCAACATTTTAAGATAACCTAAAAACCATCATACAAAACAAAGCAGGTGGTATTTTGCTTCACAATGCAAACTTGGGCAGTGTTTTGTGCTGTTCGCATAACCACCAAAAGTACTTGTGGTACAGTTCACCGAATACCATGAACAACTTCTAAATATTTATGACTGATATTAACAACAAAATTCCTCGAGAAATATGGTATTATGGAATGCCACAATAGTGAGATACAAGATTTGGCATTAAATTCAAAGAGTTTCGAAGAGGCAGAAGTATTATCAAGACAATAGCAATAAACTAGTGGCATTGTTCTTGGTTTGTAAACTATTTAAAGAGCCTGAAGGAGTCCCCAAACTTATCTCTCTCTGACTCCTTTTCCTATGTAGATGTGGAAACACTGCGAGATATGCATCAAAAGGATTCCACAAAGGATGTTATTCCACCAAAAGTAATAACCAAGGCTTATATATCAAAAGGTTTTAGGAGCCTTGCACATATGTAGTCGATGGGTATAAATTTGAAGGCCAACACTTTATCAATATCACCCCTATCTTTGTCACGAAGGATCTCGTGGAAGAAATAAAATAAACCAAGTTAATGCCCATCATTTCATCATATAAGGCAAAGGGATGGATCTAACACTACAAGCTATGAAGAGTAGTAGCTATAAAGACTCGACTAGTGATATGAGAGACGATTGACGAACGAAAATAGATGGGCTATCTTTGAGCACATAAAGTATTGTTCAATTGTAGCCTATGGGAGTAGAAGCAAGGTCGATTGCGATGGGGGAAATCCTCAGAGATAAGACCAAATGCTGTAAAGAATGGTATGACATGCTAAAGACTTGCGTTTCGAGGATAAGGCCCTATTCAAGAATGTGAGTTCGATATGTTGCTAGAAATGTATCTTATGTGCCATGGACCCTTGTTCATCCATGAGATATTTTCAATCTATCATGGAAATGTTCGCAGGCCAATCTTTTTCATCATCAATTAAAGGTTTTGGTCGATGGCTAACTTGTAGAGATCTTGAGCTCGAAGATAATCGAGAGAAAGTTTTGCCAACATAGCTACATAAATAAGATGATTTAGCATATATGACAATTTTTTATCATTATAAGATTTTTGCAGTGATGGAAAGTCAAGAATTGCATCGATGTCGATATTTTCAAAGCATTTCATATGAGTTTCGCGTCCATTAAGATGGAGTGAGCCCAAAGGAAGTCTGCAAATAATGTTAAGAATGAAATTTTCTAGAGGTCATGAAGATTCAGAGTAGGAGAATCTCCAGTGCTATAATATTTATTGCTATCAATTGATTCAAAGGAAGAAGAAATATCAAAATGTTTTTTTAATATTAAAAGATAATTCAAATCCAAGAACCGGTTTCAATGGACAAGAAATTATGAGAAGTTACTTATACAATGGAACCTGTCGAGGAGTCTTAGCAGATGAAATAAATGTTAATCCTACAAAATTCTACCACGTCTGGAGCAAGCAACCAAATTCTCCCAGTGATTAAGTCATACAATTATAATTTTATTATATTTTTATGTGGAGATGTAACGTTTCTTTAAAAAGAGAATCAGTTACCGAATCGAAAAGGAATTCACGAGAAGGGAAAAAGGAAGGTTTCTTTTTAATAAAAGAAAAAATGAATTCAAGAAACGGTTATGGTAACTGAAGAGTTTTCTTTAGAAAACTATTTATTGTAGAGCTTGTTCAAAATAGAGGATTTTCTTATCACTATCGAAACATGGGAAACTTTTGTGTGAGTTCTCAGGGGAAGATAGTATTTTCTAGTTTATTTACAGTGCTTCTTTCATGCTGGGCCATTTTGTACAAAGTTTCTAGAGTCTTTGAACTCTAGCTTTCAAATGAATAAAGAGATATTTGAATCTTTGAGTTTATTTGTCCTCTTTTTGATTGTATGTTTTCCTTTGCGAAACCACAATATCTTTGGGTATAAAACTGTTATAATTGGTTGTAGATGGATATGTGAAAGGATGTTTGAGTCTCGATCATCTAAATCTGCTCTGTTGTTTGGAAGAAGTTGTTGCTTGTTCTGTTGATTATTGTTTGTAGGTGTGTAGCACATGGTCTTTGTGTCATTTATTTCCGCTTGCCTTTTACTCCAAATTTCCATTGCATTTGTGTCATTTTTATGCAAAAATGTTTGTTTTCCTTTATTGCTTTCTGGTTAAAAGCACACCTTAGTTTTATTTTCAGTCTTTTCCAATTCATTGAAGATCATAAGAGGGAGTTGTACCTCTAAAATTTAGAGGAAGATCGCTAATTCAATAGCGATCTCCAGAATCGTTAGTTTCATGGTGTCACTTCTCAGTTGGGAAATTAAGGGTCATTTATCACATCAAATCGTAGTGACCAATCTATTTGCTAACACACCATTAAATCATTAAAGTATTCACATTGCAATACATATTCATTCATTGCATTTTTCGTCAGTATAAAACATAATCATTCCTACAAAAGCAATGAAATCTTAATGCATACTTCAATATTTCATTCACTTATTGAACATATTAAAGTTCTAATTAACATTTATCATCATATTTACTTACAAGGTAAAAATAACTCGGTAACTAAGAAACAGGGTGTAACAATAATAAACAAATAACAATTTGCACAAGCACATGCAAACAATAGCAAACACAATATCAAAATAGAAAAGAGTAATGGATAAGAATAACTAAGCATACCTGGAAAGTATAGCTTCCAACCAAGAATTTGAAACTCTATGCTCAATGCCAAAGACTCTGCTTGTTGCCTCTTCCAAACTCAACTTTTCTCCAATCTAATCTAATATTCTAAGCTCTCAATTCTCACAAACAATGTACTTTCAAATCTCAATGAAACTACTCTCAATATCACACAAATTGTACTCAAGAACACATAAATGGACAAAGTAATCAACAATAAAATGAACTCAACAAACTGATAATGAACAACCAAATACTAAAATGTTGCTCTCTATTTATAAGAAATGATGAGAAAACAAATGCTATAGAATAACTAACCAATTTTCCACCTTTCTCCTTCTAATGCCACCTCTCTAATTGAAAATAAGAACTCAAATCCAAGTTTATAACCCTACTGGTCGACTAAGAAAGATGGCACTACACTTCCTTATTGCTGGCAATAGATTAAGTCAATTATTTGACACATAAGAAGTTCAAAATGGAAATAGTTTATAATTCTTGGATGAGTCAACTAAAATTAGTTGGCACATACTCATTTACCAAGTCAAAACTCTTCACATTATGGCTACATAGTTATTCATTAGTTTCAAGTTTCCTTTTTAATTCCTATCATGGATTTTTACCTCACATTTTGCTTATTTATGGTGCCTATTTTTGTGTATAAAAGTTACCTTCTTAATTCTTCCAAACAATAATATATTTAGATGCCTCTTTTGCCAGACATGGATTTTGACTTGTTCCATCACCTATTTCCTCAGCCTTATACATGGTTGTTAATGCATACTTTAATAACAACATTCATGTTATCAATGAGGATTGCACCCTATTTGAGTTGCACTCAACTATCTTGCGTAAGATGAAAACATTCTCAAGATGTGGGTGACTTATAACAAGAAAGAATCTCCAGAGAGGACTGGTTCCTCTGGTAGATCACCTAAAACTACTAAATTTTTTGAGAAAAGGGATAGAAGGATACTGAAATGGAAATCCTAAAACTTAAAGGGTGATGCACCAGAAACTTTCAAACTTATTCACTAATTCAACTCACAATCAACTCTCAAAACATTTACTCCAACAATTTCATGTGAAACATGCAATACAAAAGTGATTTGTATGAAGGTTTGAAATTAAACACAACATACAACCTACATTACATGAAGCTTCTACACACATATTTGTAATAATGAGACATGAAAAAGGATTCAACACTTAGAATCACAATCAAACATCAAATAAAAAATGAGACAAAAAAAACCCCGAAAAAGGAATGCATTGTTGCTTTTATTGATTTGAAAGGAGCTGCTATATCATATTATGAAAATATGAGTTACAAAACTTACAAAGTCTTTGCAATACTCAAGAGAGGAAGAAGCAAGAACTAAGAAAAAACCTAAGCATTTTCTCCTATATACAAAAAAAACTTTCTAAGAGTCAATGAGCAAAAAATGTAGTTAATTGCAATCCAAAATAGTAATCCAAGTGCCTCTCACAAGTAGAAGGAAAAAGCCATGAAAAGAGGGAATAAAAATGATCCAAAATGAGTGAAAATAGGTGGAAACTTTCCCTCGTATGTGGATCCTCCCAAAAGGACTCCAAAAACACTCAAATCTAAGTGGAAAACCAAAATAGAAACTTCAATTGACTCCATCTTTCCATTTTGCATAATGGGGACTCAAGCCAAAAAGGGAAAGTAAACTGAAATTGCCTTAATGAGTGTTTTGCACTTGCTCTTTTATCTACATTTACATGACACTTACTAAACTAATTTATAGATTATTACTTTAATAAGGCCTTACATCTTGTTTCAGTTTCAACTATGTAGAACAGAAAGAAGGGTCGACCTTGGCCTAGGTTTGACTTACAACTTTGCAAAAAATGCAAAGGAATTCACAATTGCACACAAGGGGTATTAATCAAATGGAAAAAATGTTTAAATCATCAGCCAAAAAATCCCTCTATGTGAAATCAACCATACTTAGGGTAAAAGAAACCCTAAAGATAAAAAGTTGCGGCCTTTTGCATTCCATTTTCATTTGCACTTAACATATTGGATTTGTTGGCTTGGGTGCCACCATGCTAGGGTTTTCTCAAGCTTTCATGGAGTCCACAGGGAGAAAACTCGCACCTTTCTAGAGCTTCTTATGGAGAAACTCATGCAGATTTTACGTTGAGGTCAAGTTAGGTAAGCATTTCCCATATGCAATCTGCCTTTTCCATCGTTCTCTGGGAATTATAATGCTTGTTTTGAGCTCATCCATGCAAAAAATCTCTATGAAAAACTATCAACATTTCTTTCCTTTGTTTCCCAAGGAAGAAAATGAAGTTGCTTCTCTCTTGCATGTATTTTCTTTATAGAGAAGCATTTTGGGTTCAATATTTTACAAATACAAAAGCTTTTTTGTACTTCTATGGCCGTGGCTTTACCATTTTCTGGGTAGAATGAATAAAAAATCTCCTACCTTTGGCTCGACCTTTGTATATTTTTCAGGTTTTAACCATACTTGTAAATGCTCACGGGTTTCATACAAGCCGAGTCACTTTGTGTATACTTGCAGGTATTTGGGTTTTCATAGAAAATTTTGATAGGTCATGACTCCTTGAAGATACCTTCCTTGATATATTACTGCATTTATCAGTCCTTCACAGAATTGAGATGAATCTCAACCACAAACCTTGTACAGTCCTCTATATAATTTGTAATTCATCTCCTAAGTTTAGCTGTTTTAATATGTATGCACTTGGATAGTCTTCAATAGAGATTTTTAATCTTCAGCTGCAATAGACAACATCTTGCTATAAACTGTCATTATTTGTCCATTTTGCTATAAGTTGTTAGCTACCCACTTCTAGGAACTATCAAGATGATAGTCTCATCATGATTTCCATGTTTCGAAGAAAACCTTGACCTACCACTGTCCTCAAAGTCCTCATACACTATGTTGTAAATTACTGATACCAAGTCACAAAAATATGACTATCACATATTGTTCTTCATAAAACTCAAAGAACACCTTAGCACTGTCATCCATTGAATACCTCTTGACTCCATAAAAAGGTGATCATTTCTGAATAGGTTCTTGCATATAATGAATGATTGACCATTGAACAAGTCTTGAATAGGAATGGCATCTAATACAATAGTCAAGATCCATACTCTCAAAACTGTATTTACTACCCCATTCTGATTTGAAACTATCTCGTAGTGATCATTCATGCATAGAAATTTATATCGGCTATTTACAATTTGGCTTGTTCCACCTTTCATGTTGCTTTTCCATCTAATTGACAGCGCATTTTCCCTTTATGACTTTCTTAAAATTGATTTTTCTCTTTAACTTTGGATTGCACATTGGGTTTATGGGACCTCCACTTACATTGGCATTTGAGAAAGGTTTTCAAGCATTCATTGAAATAATGAACTCATGATTTCTCTTTCCTTGCTCTCACTGTGTTGTCCACAACATGAGCATTTTGACAATGATTGTCTTGTCCTATTGTGATTCAATTTAACAAATGCTTTTTATTCATGACAGTGATGACCATATAAGGAAATGGACTGTTATTGGTACTTATATTCTGCATTGATATTTAGCTTCTCATGCTTAACCTCACACTTGTGGTTTTGGCATCAAGCTTGTATTGGAGCCTTTATCTCTGTAGATGCCTACCAAATCACTGTCATGAGTGAAAAACACTTGCTTTGAATGTCAATAAGTGGCTACCTTTCTCTTTGCTGCCCCATTACATCAAAATGACTTCCAACATGGTACTATGAAGATTGCCATTGTGGCTATTTGTATCTTTCATATATGAATTTATACTCTTACCCCTCTTAGAAACTAAGAGGGCAACATACTGGGCTCAACCCTTATGGGAGCCCATTTTACTCCACACGCTATGATGTCAAATGAAAATAATCTAGCAATGAAAATTTCACCTACACTTGCATAGTGAACGAACATGTTGGATAAAACAATGAAGCTAAAATCTCATGTGATGACTTGAATTTATGGCTCTCTTGTGTACATGTGATAAATTCCCAATTGATTTAGTGCATCATAGATGTAGGCTATATTTCTGTTGACGAAATACATAATAAGGGTTTGTATCCTAAGCTCTAACCAAATCATTTCCATCTTCTGCAGGCACATCTAAAGATCAACAACAACGAGGAGCTAAAGATAAAGAGGATAAACATAAAGCTTACAATTATGTTGTTTTATATCAGTCATTCCCACAACTTGTGTGGGACATTTGAGCATATCTCTTTGTAAAATAAATAAAAACACAATACTATGCAAATTTGTGTAATTTTCTGTTATAAAGAACATTTGCATAATAAAACTAAACTTCATTTGAAAGCATCCTTTGTGCAATGACAAAACTTTAACAAAAAATTTATGCACCTTTCATTTTTAAATGCAATCAACTGTTTCAACTCTACCAAATTGAGTTGTAAGTGAAATTTGGTTACATTTATGGTGATTTCTGCCGAATGCTTGCTTGCTAAGCATATTGGATCATTATCCTTAAACAATCCATTGGGCATGGAGTCAAATTCTACCCCTCCTAAACTCAGAAAACCATTGTAGCTCAACCGCTAAAACCTCAATCGCAGGAAAAACCAAAACAAAAGCAAACTACTAAGGCCCTGGAGGCCAACAAACTATGCAACAACAATGTGCAAAGCACTTATTAGAAAAAAAATTAACCTACTATAGCACAACTACAAAACTTATTCTCAAAGACAATGTTTGAGGTGGATCCCATTGACTAGGATAGGCAACACCTCTCCATTCAGCTTTGAAAGTTGGAAAGCATTATGTTGCTTGCACTCAGTGATCACATAGGGTCCATCCCACATTGCATCAAATTTGGTATGTTTAACATGTTTTCTTTTTAACTCATCCCATTTAAAAACAAGATCACCTACACTAAAATCCCTTGGTACTGCTCTCTTATCAAAAGACCTCTTCATCTGAGCTTGATGAATCTCAAGCTTCCTCAATGCATCTTTTCTTGTTTCCTCTAGTTCCATTAGTTATGCAAGCCTGACTTCCATAGGCTACTCCTCTAATAGTTCAAGCTCTTCAATGAAACTTAGAGTAGGCAATTTAACAAAAATTGGTAACTTAGCTTCCTTACCATAAGTGAGAGCATAAGGAGAGTAGCTTGTAGCTGTCTTAGGAGCTATTCTATCAGCCCAAAGGGCTAACTTTAGCTTGTCATGCCTTGTCCTCTAATTGTCCTCAATGGTCTTTTTAATGATCTTAATCAAATTTTATTGGTCAATTCAACCTGTCCATTACCTTGAGGGTAATAGTTGGATGAGGTATTCATAAAAATGTTGTTCTTTACAGATCAATCAGGAATCCTTAAACCAATAAAAGCTAATGCATTGTCACATATGATATAATCAGGAGTACCAAATCTAGACACCAAATCTTGATAAAAATTTAAAACAAAAGTTTCATTTGCATCCTTCAAAGCAACAACCTTAGTCCACTTTGTACAATAATCTATTGCAGTTAAAATCCATCTATGGCCTGCGCTTGATGGTGGATTAATATGGCCAATGAAATCAAGACCCCACTTGGCAAAAGGCTGCTCTACTTGAATGGGGTGTAGAAGGCAAGGCTGCAAGCCATTGCTTTCCTGCAAATAGTGAATATTTATTACATTTCCTAACCTAAGCATGTGCATCTTTAAATAGATCTAGCCAGTAATACACAACTCTCATAATTTTTAGAGTTGTAGTCCTTGGTGCAAAATGGCCTCCTAAAGGCCTATCATGAAACTCTTCTAGCAGTTTGTCTATCTGATCTGGTTCAATGCATATCAGTAAAACACCGTGAAAATCCTTTCTATACAAAACACCAACAATAACAACATAAGGGATGGCTTGAAGCCTATAATACCTCCTTTTTGCTCTGTCCAAACCTTCAGGACAATCACTATTTTGCAAATGATGGATCATTTGCTACACCCAACTTGTAGAAGGAGCTAGAATAGTAGTTTGCTCTTCATTGTTGAGCACTGTTGTAGCATGCTCATCATTTTCTTGGCTGTTTTCTCTATTTCCAACAAGATTTTCACATAAACCCTTGCCTCTAACAAGCTTAGTAACTTTAATGTTAACATCATATTCCATTACTTTAGTAATCCAACCAACTCTTTTGTCATTAATGTCCTTATTGAGCAAGAAATATTTAATAGTTGGGTGTGCAACCAATAACTGAATTATGTTGTTAGAGAGCATATGCCTAAACCTTTTGAGGCTTCTAACAACAACAAACACATGTTTTTCAACAAATGAATATTTTACCTCATAATCATGCAACACTTGGCTGAAAAATGCCACAGGGTGCTCCAAGCCTTCATCATTCTGCTGACAAAGCATAGCTGAAATAGTGTCAACACCTCCAAATGCATACAAAATAAAATATTTATCATAGTTAGGATTAATTAGTGTTGGATCAGCTACAAGGGCCTCCTTAATCTACTCAAAGCTTCTCTTACCCTCTTTAGTCCAACTAAAAGATACATTCTTCTTAAGCATTGTTGTAAGAGGCTGCAATAGTGTTGCAATGTTAGGTATGAATATTCTCACAAAGTTGATCCTACCAAGAAAGCTTTGCAAGCCTTTCTTAAGTGTTGGTAGGGGTAAATATAGAATGGCAAAAATTCTTTATGGATTAATAGAAATACCATGTTTAGAAACAATATGTCCAAGTAGCTTACCATCATGGACAGAAAAAGTACACTTTTTTGGGTTAAGAGAAGCCCCATATTCCCTACATCTCTGAAAAATCTGCCTCAAGTGACCGAAATTTTCATTGGAATTCTTTGAAAAAACTGTAATATCATCTAAATAAACCAAAAAAATTTTGTTAATGAGGCCTTGAAAGGCCATGTCCATTGCTCTCTGAAAGGTTGCCCCTGCATTGGACAAACCAAAGGGTATCTTCTTATAAGCCATGGTACCCCATTTGGTGGTAAAGGTAGTTTTGTATCGATCCTCCTTCACTAAAATATGGTTATATTCTGAATATCCATGCAACAAAGAAAATCTATCAGAACCAGAAACAACTTGTAAAATATGCTCCATTGAAGGCAATGGATAATGGTTCTTGAGAGAGGCTCTATTCAAATCATGAAAATCAACACATAGCCTAATCTCACAATTCTTCTTTCTAACAGGAACCAAGTTAGAAAACCATGATGTATGCTTAATTGGAAAGATGATATTACTTTCAATCAACTTACTGAATTCTGCCTTCATAAGATGCTCAAGCTTGGGATTAAGAGGCCTTTGCTTTTGCCTCACTGGTTTTGCTTTGGGCTCTAACTCAATCGTGTGTTGAGCTAGATCAAGGTTAAAACCTATTAAATCTCCATATTCCCAAGAAAAAATACACTAAATCCTTGACAAAGTAAAATAAAAGCTTGTTGTTCCTCTTTGGTACATACCTTACCAAGCTTGAGAAGCTTATCTCTAAATATCGCAATGGGTTCATAATGTTCCTGCTTAACTTTCATGTTGTTTTTATCCTTGATAACTTGATCATCTGAATTGAAAAGTGATTCCAAGGTTACCAAACCTTTAGGAATCTTGTTTGAATTCAATTACATGATCTGATTGTCATATTGTTACTACCATTTTTGTTGATTTTCAGCTGCAAACTCAACTTCTTTAATTAGAAAACTTTCAATTTGCTCATCACTCTCAAAAAATTGCCAACTTACTTTGTTATCTGGTACAAATGGTATCACAACCACTTTTACATATTTTTGTACCTCAACATTATGAATATCAAACTGTGATCCTATGGCAACAAGTTTATCAACTTGTTTATTTTGATTTCTAGGAATAGACAACATATTGAAATCATCAAAATCCTCAATTAAATCCCAAACTCTATGCTTATATCGCTTAAGAAAATCATTTTTTGTAACATTCAAATTTCTAACCTGATTTGCTACCAATTCAGAGTCACCAAAAACTTGCAAACACTTTATACCTCTCTTTCTGGCCCATTCTAGGCCATGAATAAGTGCCTCATATTCTGTTGTATTATTTGTACAGCTGAAAGAAAATCTTAAGGCTGAATAATACTTATCTCCATCTGGTGAAATCAACATGGCTCCTCCACCAGCACCTATTTTTCTTCTTGAGCCATCAAAATACAACTTCCAAAGCTGATTATCTTACTGTTTTGGCTGATTCTCATCCTTAACCAGATCTAGAACAACTGCATCAGGTTCATGGATCATGTAAATGCCTAATCCTAATTCATCCATGTCACTGAAAGGGTCAACTTCATGATTCTCATCTGCCCACTCATCTAGATTTATATCATGGATGACCTCAATAGGTGTGTTGGGGTCTAGGGTCATGGATTGATCTTCTTGCTGATGGATGGTAAGGTTAGCATTTATAGGGCTAGGCACATATGGCTCTACATGATCTTTAGCTTGAGGTTCAAATTTTATGGTCACTTTAGTACCATATCTTGTTCTGAAAAATAGATGTGACCAATCAGAAGATAGAAACCCGCCCAATTTAGTAGTAAAATCCCTAGAAAGACATATGGAAAAGTAAGATGGTAGGTCTATAACATAGATATCCTGTGGGATTGTAATATTTGGGCATGCATGCAATGTAAGAGCTAAATTTTTAACCACCCCAACTGTCTTAACAACAAAACCATCTAATTGAATTACTCCCTTTGAAAGAGGCTCGTATGTTAATCCTAGCTTATCAGCTAGACTCTTAGGCATTATAGAACTACTTGCACCTGAATCAATCATGCAACTGCGCACTCAGTTGTCACCAATGATCAAACTTACATAAAATGGAGGTGGTTTTACCTCTTGGGTTGGTTGCTCACTCTTGCCTTCAGGGCTCTTTACATGCACAACTTTGAGATGCTTTTTGCTAGATACATAAAAAATGGAAATCTTAGCTAAAGCTTCTTGCAACAAATCTTTTTTCCCAGGAATGTGCAATGCATCCAACATAGAAAAATTAATAGTAGCCTTCTTCATATGATCAACAATATTGAATGAAGGAGCACTAACATTTTGCCGTCCCTTAGAAACAACAGCTTCATTTTGAGCTTGAAATGGTTGTGATTGAACTTTAGGATGGTCTTTACCTAGTAAAACTTGACCCCTTGGAAAAATATGAATGTTCTGAGCATTTGAAGGCCCAATTTGAACTATAGAAATTTGAACTTTGCCCTTTTCTGCCTGTTGTCAATCCTTTTCTGCTTGCTGCCCTTTAGAAACAATCTGTTGTTCTAGATCAACAACCCTTTTCTTTGATCTAGTATTGGCTGCAACTGATGTATTTGACTGATTTTGTCCTTGGGGATGATTTACTCCACAAAAATTAGTGCCTTTCCAAATCATTAAGGCAACATTAGGATTACCTTGCTGAACTTGTGCACCTTTCCATTCATGAATTCATTTTGCCACATTTCCTGAGCCAACATAACTATTCTGAACCATTAAGGCCTGATTCAACATTCCATTCATGCATGTAGCTTGGCTGTGAGACTAGTTACATGGGAAACACCAATCACAATCCTGTGTCATATTCACTTGTGTAGGCATGAGCTCCTTCGAAGAGCTAGCAACATTAGGATTATAGGGCTAAAAAGGTCTAGGATTAAGATTTCTTCTTTGTCCTTGGAAATCAGTCTGATAAGGGGGTCTATTCACTTGGTATGGGGGCTGGTAAGGTCTAGATTCTTGACCAACTTGTTTCTTGAGATTGAAAAACTCATTATTAATAGTTTTACTAAAGGTTTGAAGCACACCTTTTAACTCTTGAATTTCTTAAGATGGACTTGGGACAACAACTTCTTGGGTTGTAGCTTGATAACCTATTGTAGGAACAGGTGGAACAACAACTAAAGAGGGTAATGACATAGGTATAGGTGGCTGCACCTTAGGAAAAATTGGCATAGGAGGCCTTGGGGCTATTCTACCAGCTTGTATGAGGCAGTTTTATGCTCTAATAGCTATGTCATAAGTGTTAGGAAGTGTAAATCCACCCATAGATTGAATCATCACATATATCTTACTGTTTAAAGCCTTAAGGAAAAATAGAAATGCATGTTGAGGTGAAGGCTTTACCATCATTGGAATCCTATCCCAAGTCTTCTGAAAATGATAATTAAAATCTGACATGTGCTCATGTGGAGCTCTCTTGATGGTACTTAATTATTCTGAAAAAGACAAATGATCTGGTTTGTCTTTAAATTATCTATGCAAGCCATCACCCAGTTGATCCCATGTTGCGATTGAATTTGCTGGAGGACCTCTAAACCATTGCAAATCTTTTCACCTCAATGAGGCAACTAATAGTCTAAGTGTTACATTCTCTTCAGTGATATTATAAACCAAGCACAATGTTAACACATCTCAAATATGATCAATAGGGATGGTATGATCTTCTCCAATGAAATATGGAAGAACTTTTAGGTCTGCAACAAGAATATCATCATGTTGAGTAATATCTAATGAGCTGCCCCCATTAAAAGGTGCAAATGCAAACTGCCTTGCCATCACTAGTGCTTGCACAACTAGTATTGGATTTCTCTGCAATAGATTTGCAGGGCCGAGGTTTGGAGGTGTAGATCTTGATATCCTTGGTGGGATAAGACCTTTTCTTGCTGTCCTACCCTTTCTTTTTAGTGGTGATAGTTGCAAATATTCAAAAGGAGAAGAGCTTGCCCTAGTTTGCACTCTTCTCATAACCTGTTTACACTAGATATGCTTATAAAACCAGAGACTGGAGTCGCCAGGTATAAGTTTATAACCTCAGAAGGCCAAAAACAATGTTGCATATAAAAGAACAATAGCTTGAAACTTAAAATATTTCTCTAAAATGAGCTTTAGAGTCCCATCGGGCATGCCAAAAACTGTTATCAACAAGGATTTCACCCTAGTTGAATTGCACTCAACTATCTTGCTTAACATGGAAACATTCTCAAGCTGTGGGTGACTTATAATGAGAATGAATCTCTAGAGAGGGATGGTTCCCCTGGTAGATCACCTAAAAATACTAACTTTTCTGAGAAAAGGGATATAAGGATACTAAAATGGAAATCCTAAAACTTAAAGGGTTATGCACTAGAAAATTTCAAACTTATTCACTAATTCAACTCACAATCAGCTCTCAAAACATTTACTCCCACAATTTCATGTGAAAAATGCAATACAAAAGTGATTTTTATGAAGGTTTGAAATTAAACACAACATACAACTTGCATTACATGAAGTTTCTGCACACATATTTGCAATAATGAGACATAAAAAAGGATTCAACACTTAGAATCACAATCAAACATCAAATCATCCACTGCAAAATGAGACAAAAAAACCCTAAAAAAGTAATGCACTATTGCTTTTATTGATTTGAAAGGAGTCACTATATCATATTATGAAAATTTGAGTTACAAAACTTACACATTCTCTACAATACTCAAGAGAGGAAGAAGCAAGAACTGAGAAAAAACCTAAGCCTTTTCTCCTATATACAAAAAAAATTCTAAGAGTCAAGGAACAAAAAATGCAGTTAATTGCAATCCAAAATAGTAACCCCAATGCCTCTCACAAGTAGAAGGAAAAAACATGAAAAGAGGGCATAAAATTGATCCAAAATGAGTGAAAATAGGTGGAAACTTTCCCTCCTAAGTGGATCTTCCAAAAAGGACTCCAAAATCACTCAGATCCGTCTGGAAAACCAAAATAGAAACTTTAGTTGACTCCATCTTTCCATTTTGCATAAAGGGGACTCAAGCAAAAAAGGGAAAGTAAACTGAAATTGCCTTAATGAGTGTTCTGCAATTGCTCTTTTCTCTGCATTTACATGAAACTTACTAAAGTAATTTATAGATTATTACTTTAATAAGGCCTTACATCTTGTTTCAGATTTAGTTATGCATAATAGAAATAAGGGTCGACCTTGGCCTAGGTTTGACTTACAACTTTACAAAAAATGTAAAGGTATTTACAATTGCACACAAGGGGTATTAATGAAATGGAAAAAATATTTAAATCATTTGCCAAAAAGCCCCTCTAAGTGTAATCGGCCATACTTAGGGTAAAAGACACCCTAAAGACAAAAAGTTGCGGCCTTCTGCATTCCATTTTCATTTGCACTTAACATTTTGGATTTTTTGGCTTGGGTGTCACCATGCTAGGGTTTTCTCAAGCTTTCATGGAGTCCATTGGGGGAAAAATCTCACCTTTTTGGAGCTTCCTATACAGAAAATCTTGCAAATTTTGTGTTGAGGCCAAGTTAGGTAAGAATTTCCTGTATACAATCTGCCTTTTTCATCGTTCTCTGCGAATAATCATGCTTGTTTTGAGCTCATTCATGCAAAAAATCTTTGTGAAAAACTATCAACATTTCTTTCCTCTATTTCCCAAGGAAGAAAATGAAGTTGCTTCTCTCTTACATGTATTTTCTTTGTAGAGAAGCATTTTGGGTTCAATATCTTGCAAATATAGAAACTTTTCTATACTTCTATGGCCACGACTTTACCATTTTTTGGGTAAGATGAATAAAATCTCTCCTACCTTTGGCTCAGCCTCTGTAGATTTTTTCGAGTTTTACCCATACTTGTAAATGCTCGAGGGTTTCATATAGGCTGAGTCACATTGTGTATGCTTGCAGGTATTCGGGTTTTCATAGAAACTCTTGACAGGCCATGACTCCTTGAAGAGACCTTCCTTGATTTATTACTGCATTTATCAGTCCTTCACAGACTTGAGATGAATCTCAACCACAAAACTTGTACATTCATCTATATAATTTGTAATTCATCTCATAAGTTCAGCTATTTTATATGTATGCACTTGGATAGTCTTCAATAGAGATTTTCAATATTCACCTACAATAGACAACATCTTGCTATAAACTGTCATTATTTGTTCATTTTTCTATAGGCTGTTAGCTACCCACTTCTAGAAACTATCAAGATGATAG
The DNA here is from genome assembly GCA_007258455.2 of Sequoia sempervirens. NCBI lineage: Eukaryota > Viridiplantae > Streptophyta > Pinopsida > Cupressales > Cupressaceae > Sequoia > Sequoia sempervirens. The sequence goes on from VDFB02270651.1 coordinate 48,995,642, forward strand.
TATCACCATGATTTCCATGTTTCAAAGAAAACCTTGACTTGCCACTGTCCTCAAGTCCTCATACACTATGTTGTAAATTATTGATACCAAGACACAAAGATATGACTATCACATATTGTTCTTCATAAAACTCTAAGAACACCTTAGCCCTGTCATCCATTAAATACCTCTTGACTCCATAAACAAGTGATCATGTCTGAATAGGTTCATATAATGAATGATATGTTGACCATTGAACAAGTCTTGAATAGGAATGTCATCCAATGCAATTTTCAAGATCCATAGTCTCAAAACTATATTTACTACCCAATTATGATTTGAAACTATCTTGCGATGATCATTCATGCATAGAAATTTATATAAGCTATTTACAATTTGGTATGTTCCACCTTTCATGTTGCTTTTCCATCTAATTGATAGCACATTTTCCATTTATGACTTTCTTAAAATTGCTTTTGCTCTTTAACTTTAGACTGCACATTAGGTTTATGGGGCCTCCACTTGCATTGGCATTTGAGTTTAAAGAATTCATTGAAATAATGAACTCATGATTTCTCTTTCCTCTCTCTCACTGTGTTGTCCACAACATGAAAATTTTGACAATGACTGTCTTGTACTATTGTGATTCCATTTAACAAATGCTTTTTATACATGATAGTGATGACCATATAAGGCAGTGGACTGTTATTGGTACTTAGATTTTGCATTGATATTTAGCTTCTCATGCTTAACCTTACACCTGTGGTTTTGGCATCAAGCTTGTATTGGAGCCTTTATCTCTGCAGATTTCTACCAAATCACTATCATGAGTGACAAAAACTTGCTTTGAATGTTGATATGTGGTTACCTTTCTCTTTGCTTCCCCATTACATCAAAATAACTTACAACATGGTACTATGAATATTGTCATTGTGGTTGTTTGTATCTTTCATATATGAATTTATACTCTTACCCCTCTTAGAAAATAAGAGGGCGGCATGCTGGGCTCAACCCTTATGGGAGCCCATTTTACTCCACATGTAGTGATGTCAAATGAAAATAATCCAGCAATGAAAATTTCACCTATACTTGCACAGTGAACAAACATGTTACATAAAACAATGAAGCTAAAAGCTCATGTGATGACTTGAATTTATGGCTCCTTTGTATACATGTGATAAATGCCCAATTGATTTAGTGCATCATAGATGTAGGTTATATTTCTGTTGATGAAACACATGATGAGAGTTTGTATCCAAAGCTCCAACCAAATCATTTCCATCTTTTGCAGGCACATCTGAATATTAGCAACAAGGAGGAGCTGAAGATAAAGAGGATCAACATCAAGATCTACCACTTAGGTAATGATGGATGCATCTCTTTTCATATGTTTACTTTTATTTCTTATCTTCAGATGTATAGTTTACAATTATGCTATTTTAGATTAGTCATTCCCACAACTTGTGTGGGACATTTGAGCATATCTCTTTGTAAAATAAATAAAAACAACAATACTATGCAAATTTGTGTAATTTTCTATTATAAAGAACATTTGCATAATAACAATGAACTTGCTTTGAAAGCATCCTCTGTGCAATGACAAAAAATTAACAAAAAATATACACACCTTTCATTTTTAAATGCAATCAACTATTTTATCTCTACCAAATTGAGCTAAGTGAAATTTGGTAACAATTCACTTGCTAGTTAAATGCAATATCTTTACCTCTTCTATCACATTATATCATGTGTGATATTTTTAGCTTTAACACTTTCTTATTCCATCACATTATTTTATGCGAGTGGTATTCAATATAACATTTAATATTCATATATATATATTCAAAATCATACATTTGCCAACCTTAACACACACACACACATATATATATTAGTATATATATACATATATGTATATATGCTATTTAATTAAATACGTACATATATACATATATATTAATGTATGTATATATTACTATTTTAATATCTTACTATATATATATAGATATAAAGTGTATATTTATTTATATATATGTCCATTCGAATACACATATGTATGACATATCCATGCATGAGTATATGTAGGTATTTCTACCTACACATGCTCACACACATATACACTCACATATATGAGTTATCATGTATATATATACATATCGATTTATATATTTAAATACATAAAGTATATCTCATGCTTGAATACAAGGATTTAACATTATGACTCAAATCAATGAAACAATCAAAGATAATCAAAGACAATCACCCAAACATTACTATCAACCCAAAAGCTATCACCAATGGTTTACTTACCGACATATAGTCCAAAGTAACTTGAAAAGGCTTGTATAACCTAGGTCGTGAGTGTGCGCATTAACTCAAGTAGGTACATTAGTGGTTTCCATACCAGTTTCCTCTCCTAGGTGATACTCTCCCTCTCCTCATTGGAGGGCTTGATTCTTTCCTGCATCCAACTTAGTGCATCATGAAAAAAGTTATATGTTAACTTGAAAATCATATTCACCATATATCATTTGCATCAATAAAGCATTTAAAAATAAATTACATCATAAAGCATATTCATTCATCTCATTCATTTACTAAAATTCACTAAAACATAATCATGCATTAAAACATATTTACTCATAAAAAGTAGTATTAATTGGTAAATGCACAATGGGGTGTAATATTCCCCCCCTTATGAATCATCATCCCCAATGATTTAGAGTATCAAAACATAAACATAAAACATAATAAAGATTATTTTTATGAACTTTCAAAATCTTGTTAAACATGTGGAAACTTCTGCTTAATCTCTAAATAGTCTTCCCAAGTGGCAAAATCTTTTGCATACTAGTCCCACTGGACCTTGCATTGCAGAACCTCTCTATTATGTAGGTGAAACCTATGTGTATCGAGTACTATGAGAGGCTTGATCATTACCACTCATGGGTCTTGTACATCTAAAGCATTCCTATCAATAACATGATTATCTCTTGGTATGTACTTTTTAACATATGCCACATGAAAGACATTGTGCATCCTGGTAAGAGCTGGTGGTAAAGAAATTCAATAAGAAATAGGGTTAAATTCTTTGAGAACCTCAAAGGGACCTACATAATGTGTAGCTAGTTTGGGTGACTTTCGAAACTTAATAGAACTCTTTTTAGACTTAACTTTGAGCAAAATTTTTTCTCTCATTGAGAAACGTTTGGGGATAGGCTTAGAATCTACATAACTCTTTTGCCTATCATTTTCCTCTGGTAACCTTTTCTTTATCAAACTAACTTGATCCTCCATTTCTAACAAAATTTTTGGACCGAGGCTAATCCTATCTTCTAGATTATCCCAGCTTATAGGAGTTTGTAACTTCCTTCCATACAATGCTTCAAATTGAGCCATCTTGATAGCAGAATGATAATAATCGTTGTACGTAAATTCCACTAATGGTAAATAATCTTCCCATTTGTATTGCTGATCCATCCAATACATTATTATATCTTCTGACACTTGGTTTACCCTTTCAGTTTAACCATCTATTTCTACGTGATATGTTGAACTTATGTTCAACTATGTCCCAAGTGAAGAAAATAATATTTTCCAAAAACCTTGACATTACACGAGCATCCCTATTTGAAATATTTTTCTCAAGAACTCCATGTGACCTAAACACTTCTTGCATAATCTTGCAAGCTATAACCAGAGCTCCATTCGTTAGGTTCCCTAGAACGAAATGAGCTACCTTAGTAAGCTTATCCACCACTACTAGAATAACAATATGCTTATTCCTAGACATTGGAAGGCCTTGCAAAAAATCCATGCTAATGACTTTCCATTTCCTTTCCAAAATATCATGAGGATACAATAGTCCTATCAAGTGATGATATTTTACCTTCACTCTCTGAAATTCCAGACTACTTGCTACAAATCTTGCAACATCCCTCTTCATTCCTTTCTAGAAATATAACGGCTTTACATCAACCAATAACTTAGTTACTCTGGGATGTCCATAACAGGGTGCGGTATGAACTCCTTTCCACACCATATTCCTTAATTCCTATTGTTTGGTACATAGATCCTTCCTTTAAACCTTAATACACCATTAGGTTCAAAGTGAAATCCATCATACCTTGAGTCTTGCAGATCATCCAAGAGTGTTTGCTTAAATTTCTTGTAGTACTCATTGCCCTTGGCTTTATGTAACACTTGAATCTTGAAATCAATATGATTTGATATCATTGAGGAGATATGTCTCCTTTAACTTAGGGCGTTAGCTACTCGGTTTTCTTTTCCATTAATATAATTGATATCAAAATCATAGTCCAATATCAACTCAAGTCATCTCCTCTATTATGCATTGAGATTCAGATGGGTAAACAAATATTTCAGACCATGGTGGTCGGTCTTTAGTTTAAATGGTTTCCCAAGAAAATAATGCCTCCATATCTCTAATGCATGCACAATTTCTACCAATTCTAAATCATGCAAAGCATAATTTTAATCATAATGCTTCAATTTTCTAGATTCATAGGCAATGAATCGCCCATCCTGCATCAATGCTCCACCTAGACCTTGTCCTGAAGCATCCGTGATGATGGAAAAATCACCTTTTAGATTTGATACTTTTAATATTGGAGTTGTAGTTAATTTCTCCTCGAGTTGATCGAATTTTTCTTGACATCTTGTCGACCATTCAAACTTTTTCCCCTTCCTTTACAATGATGTGATAGAGAAAAGTTATCTTGGAAAAATTAGCTACAAACTTCCTATAATATCCTACCAAACCCATGAAGCTACAAACTTTAGACATGTTCTTTGGTACTGGCCATTCAAGTATTGCTTTAATCTTTGCTAGATCAATTGCAATCCCATCTACTAAAATCACATGACCCACTTAGTGCACCTTTTTCTGAAATAAGGTACATTTTGAAAGTTTCCCATAAATCTTATGCTCCCTTAGATGTTTGAGAAAAATCCTCAAATGCTGGAGATGTTCTTCCTCATTCTTAGAGTAGATAAGAATGTTGTCTAAGAAGACTAACACAAACTTATCTAAATAATCCCTAAACACATTATTCATTAGGTTCATGAATGTTGTAGGTGCATTCATCAATCCAAAAGGTAGAACTATGAACTCATACAGACCATACCTTATCCTTAGTTGATGATATCCTGATCGTAGATCAATTTTCGAAAACATGATCGCTCCTCACATCTGATCAAAAAGATCATCGATATGCGGTAGAGGGTACTTGTTCTTTATCATTACTTTATTTAGCAGACAATAATCTATACACAAGTGTAGTGTACCATCCTTCTTCTTAACGAAGATTACCAGCGCTCCCCAAGGTGAAACACTAGGTCTAATTAGTCCTTTTGAAAACAACTCCTCAAGTTGAGATTTTAACTCCATTAGCTCTATTGTGGTCATCATATATAAGAATTTTGATATAGGTTTCTACCCTATAACTATATCAATAGAGAAGTCAAATACTCGTTTGGGAAGTAACCTAGGTAGTTCATCTAGGAAAACATCCTCAAAGTCCCTTAAGATAAGATATTTCTCCATATCCAATTTATCTAGCTCCACTATTCCTCCCTCTTTGGCTTCCTGAAGATCCTGGGGTTCATAGTACATTACGTCATCTTGAGAGATGAACTCCTTGCACTCATCTAGTTTTTCCATTTTTACTACAAAAAGTTGACACCCCTTTTTCTTAGTGTAGAAGTTGAGGAATCCAACTTCACAGTCCCCAAGAATCACCTACATGCAATCACCTATCACGTGCAACAAATATCCAGAACAATGAAGAAGATGTTCTGTAAACCTCCGAGAAAATATGTGCAAGAAAAACCAAAATATGATTATTGAATAATGTTTTACAAAAAATACAAAAGCCTTCAAAAATGAAATCATGCAAAAAAGCAAGACATGCACAACCCTAATCTTATCTCGAGCAAAAAGACAACTCAACTAGATAAGGATTACAATTATCCTAGGAATTAAAATATTACTTAAGTAAGCTTATGCAAAAGTGTAATTAAATAATTAATTACACCAACACCCCCCATAAGTGCAACTTAGGGAGAAGCAAATTATTATGCAAAAAATGAGTCCCGACAACAAGGCCTAATCAGGTACTCATTTACAAATGCAATGCAAACTAAATCAAATGGGGTAAAGGAGAAAACCACATGGGAACAAAAATCCTCCCCAAAATAGAATGCAAACTAACTAAGTGATGAAAGATGGAGGAATCCATAAGACCCCCCAAGGACACCATCCATCACAAAGATACATAAAAGAACCCCCCCATAAGAGAGGAAGAAAGAGGCCACATAGCCCCCCCAAAATGAAGTAGCTCCAAAAAGTCTGAAGAAACTGCATCTCTTGAAAGAAGTGAGAGGGAAGAGGCCGGATGAATGCAATCTTTGAAGGTGGAATAGGTGTAGCCCAAGATGTCTCCACAGAAGCAAGTGTGACCTCAACAAATGAAGAAGTCAAAGTAGGTGAAGACTGAATAGAAACCTCCAAAGATGAATGATCAACTATGTCCCGCTACACTAAAATAGAAGAAACCACATATGTAGTCATAGAAGTATCAACAACTGCAACAGGAGGTGGAACGAAAGGATCAAGAACTGGGTCCGAAGTGAGAACACCAATGTTCAAGAATCCAAATGTATCCTTTGAATGATGAGCCACACTAGAAGTGTGATGAATAGTTGTAGGAACAGAAGCACCATCAGTAGCAAAATCGGTAAAGGAATACAACCGAGATGAGTGATCCACTATCCCAACAGATTTAACTGCTCGAATCTCCAAGTCTCTAATGATAACAAAATCAGGTGTGAACTCCACAGATCTCCCAGTGCCTCCATGTGTGATCTGATAGATGGAAATAAGGTTTTTTTTCAAGTGAGGGACACACAAGACATCCTGAAAGGAGTTGTCCCCAAAACTAATAGACCCCTTCCCTGTAACACTCATGTAAGTGCTGTTTCCCATCAAAATGGGAGACATAGTGCAAGGACCAAAGGAAGTGAACATAGACTATGAAGATGCCATATGATGAGATGCTTCTGAATCTAGAAGCCATCTCCCTGATCCAACATGTGAAGAAGCAAAAAGAGCATGTCCCTTCATATCTGATGAAGTATGTAAACTAGCTGTGCCCCTGTCATGGTGCTCTGAAGAAGAAGAAGAATGAGGGGAAGAAGATGATGTAGACATCCTAGAAGGAAAATCATTCTGATGTTTCTGAAGAAGATGCTTCAACTCATCAATGTCCTTCTTGTAGCAATTATGTTCTGCATGTCCTTCCCTCTTGCAATATGCACATGGACCCTTCTCCTTCTTGGATGATTTCCCCTTAGAAGAGGAGGATGAATCTAAGGACTCCTTCTGTTGCTCATGAGATTTGGAATCTTTTTGTTTCTGTTTCTTGCCTTTGCCTGTAGAAGCCTTCTGATCTTTGGGCTCCTGAGATGCAATGAGTTCTTGAGATGATGAAGGTTTCACCATGCCCATGCTAACTAACTTAGCTTTCTCTTGAGTGAGAGATGAAGCAAAGTCATCAAGAGATGGCATAGTGAATCTCGTACCAAGTGCATCCCTAGTGGCATAAAAGGTAGATACAAAAACTGAATAATCTGGTCTAAGCTTAGAAAGAATGGACAATATCATCTAAGAGTCTTCCTTCTGAACACCACACTGCGACAACTACAATCTAAGAGACTTGAGTTTGGTGAAAAACTCCTAGATGCTGTCAAAATCCCTAGGATTTAAGCCAGAAGCTCATTCTCTAACTGAAACCCTCTCATAGTATCCTGCTTCCCAAACAAAGACTCTAAAGTAGTCCAGATCTCATTGGGTGTAGTGCAAGACTCAATACGAAGAATAAGGTCAAATGAAAGAGATAGACATAATGTACCATAAGATTCATCACATCTTTTAAACCACTTTCTCTTTTCAGTAGCACCTATAGGTTCAATTTCTGTACCCATGGTTACCCTGTAAACCTTTTGTATTTCAAATAAATCTCCATTTGTTTTTTCCAACCGAAATAGTTGAATGGAGTAAGGGGTGCAATATTATGTGTATCCATGATATAAAACAACAATATATACTCAAATAAAAAAAACAATGCTCCCTGATCTAAAAAAAAAAGCCTGATTGCATGCTTCCCAAGAAAATAACTGAAAAGGTAAATGCTGAGATAAAACAGGAATATTAGATACCTGGTAAAAAAATATGAAAAAACAGGTTTGAGATCTGTGTAGAGCACTAAACCATATTTCCAACGCTTATTTGTTTTCACAAAACGGAGCCAAGACGCAAAAGTTACGCATCCTAGAGTGAAAACAACTTCTGACTTTAATAGGCAAAAAAAGCATCAAAATAGAAAAATAAAAAATCAAACCTCCACCACTGGAAAGAGTGTCGAACCAGCTTTCCGACGATATCTTGTTTTCAAAAAAATATCTTCGTTTGCAAAAGTTATGAGCAAATGAAAAAAAGGCCTGTAAGAGGCACTTTTAATGCTAAATTGGAGCAAAAAATCGGCCCCCTTGCACTGGCTGTTAGTCTTGCATATGACCGCCCGTTGTAGGTAAAAGTCTGCCGATGGGTTTGAGCGTAGCTCCTGGTCACGGATGTGACCTTGGCAGGGGGCTTAATGACGGAGCTCTCGATCCTCCAAAGGACCCTGGCAGAGGCTGATAATAGGCGGGGGTGAAGCAGTGCAGGGGCGGAGGTGGCCCTGAGGTGGCAGGTGGGAGGCGAGCTGGTGGAGCAGTGGGTGGACTGCAAATGCTGGTGGCGGACCGGTGGCTGGTGGCTGCCAAGCGGGAGAATGAGCGATGCTTCAGATTTGAACTGGCAACGCCACTTTTATGCGCTTTTTTTGATTTTTGATTTTTTTGACAAAAATATGCCTTGATCGGTGTGCCCTGGGGCCGTACGGCCTTGGGGCAATTTTTTTTGCCTCAGAGATCAACTGTGGCCAAATTGGACAAGTTTTATATGAAAATAGGGGTTTTTGGGCGCTGCAGACTCAATGGCGAGGTCTGTTTTGTCCAAAAATGCCCAGAAAATTAGGCTATCCCCAGATCCACAAGAAATCAACCTGGCTTGAAACCCTTGCACAAAAAAGAACATTGTGAGAGAATATCTTCAAATCATGAATAGGAAGCCATAGGTCTAGAGCTTTGATACCATGTAGAAGTTGAGGAATCCAACTTCTCAGTCCCCAAGAATCACCTGCATGCAATCACCTATCACATGCAACAAATATCCAGAACAATGAAGAAGATGTTCTACAAACCTCAGAGCAAATATGTGCAAGCAAAACCAGAATATGATTATTGAATAATGTTTTACAAAAAATACAAAAGCCTTCAAAAAGGCAATATGTAAAAAAGCAAGACATGCACAACCCTAATCTTATCTTGAGCAAAAAGATAGCTCAACTAGATAAGGATTACAATTATCGTAGGAATTAAAATATTACCAAAGTAAGCTTATGCAAAAGTGTAATTAAATAATTAATTACACCAACACTTAGCTCTATGCATCTATACGACAAATATTTTTCGCATCTTAACATCCCTAGATATACCTTGCACATGAATACCCTATTCCTGAGGTCATCTAGACACTCTACTATCTTGGAATGACAATCAACCTTGGCTCTATGCCTCCATAACCAATTCATACCTAATATGACATCATATGATTGTTACCGATTTTTAGCTATAACTCAAAATAGGTAGAGCTGAATTGCATTTCTCATTGAAAGGTACACAATTTCTGCTAAAGTATTCATTATATTCCAAAATCTGATTACTTGTGAATTTCCAGTGTGATTATGTAAATGTTTGTAATAGAAGAAATCATAAATTTTCATAAGAAATGCTACTTTATTCATATTTTAAAAACCAAAGTCCCACACAAGCCGTGGGAGTAACTTAATTTTATTTTTTAATTAAATAATGAATACAAGTAAAGTTGTAAACTACACAACTGAAGATAATGTAAACATGAAAAAGGGGAGTGATTCATCATTGCCTATAATGATGAATCATTTTTACTCAATGTATTCAAGTTGTTGTGTCTCCAGTGCCTCCAAGTTGTTTCAACTCCAAGCTCCATGGTTCCCTGCAAGATTGTTAAAAGATGGTGTTAGAGCAATGATAAATCACATCCTACTTCATGCCTACATTACCAACATAAATGTAATGCACATCTAATCATGAATTCACCAGATGATTAAGTCATCAAAAAGGTAGATTTTTGAGGAGCACGAAGTTCAATGGAAGCTTTCAGCTTCAATTATTTTGCTAATTTGTTTGTTTAGTGTGTAGGAACAGGTATAATCAGATCATTTCAATCAACAGATATTCTTGTGAGTGGTGAGAAATGAGGCTCCCACAAGGGTTGAGCCCAATTCGTAAGCAATAATGTGGGACAACAGTATGGAATAAAGATAATCATCATTCTCCATGAATGAAGTTCATAAAGCAACCTTTAAATCAACATGATGAAAACATATTGAGTAAAGCATCTTATTGCCAATCATTTAAAGGAACAATAAAAAACATGTTAAGAGATCATCAACTTCATTGATATCTTGTTTTAGTTCTACCTTGCATTCACTTTTGCATGAGGTATTGAGCCCTTTTACATTGAAGGGAAAAAAGAGCATCAAAGTGTTAAACTGTTCTCCATAACCTGAAGGTGTATATATAGTCTACAAGAGACTCAAGAAGAACAATGATTTCAAGAAGACAATGATTTGAAATTGAATAAGTGTAGACATCAATTGCAATGATAGAAAAATTTAACAAATGTCTTTCACTTATTTTTCTACACAATATAAAAAAATGTAAGATACACTTACAAGGTTCAAGAAAAATCATGCATATACAATTGTGGGAGAACATGTATAGCACAACATGATAATGAGCAATTATCAGAGCAATAACATAAGATTCTTATTTGCATTTTTTTTTAATCTTTGAGTAGAATAGTCATACAAGTGTGGGGATGATCAGTCAATAGAGCAACATTATTTTCAAATGTAAACTTTCTATATAGAAAACATCCATTATAGTGATTTTAAGGCTTGAGATCAACAAATAGCGAAGGAATAAGCAAAAAGGTAATCCCATCACAGAGAAAGCAATAGAGGTCTACAGGACAATAGTATGGCATGAAATTGATCAAACAACCATTGTTGGCTTGATGAAGAAGCTATCTCATACAAAGGACAATGAGTATTCACCATAGTAGTTGAAGGTAAACGTGTCTATGTTCAGTACAATTTTTACCATGTTGAAACATAATAGAGATGCTCAAGTGATTGGCACAAGAAAATGACATTCTTTTTACAAAGATATTGAATACAACAAAGTGCCAATAACCTACAGAAGCAATCATTCAGAGCAACAAAAGATGGTCATCCACAACTAAATAGTCTATTATAAGGTACAGTGGTAGAGATGCCATTTTGATAGTCAAATCCATTGAAAGCAAAATGTACAGTTTCAGATATACGAAATAATATCACAGCTGTAGCATAATCATGATTATTGAAGGAAAATATATGCAAGAGGAGTGCCACATTCAAGCTTTTCTTTTGTTCAATGAAAAGGCTCCATTTGCAAAGAAAAATTCCCAGATTGAGCAACATTGACAAAACCACGGCCTATCATAGTGATGGAAATGTGCACAAAATATATATCAAATGCATCAAAATGCATGAGCCCACTGTGTGAGCACAAAAATGAAAGCATAGACAAGACAAATATTGTTTGACAAAATGCCTTAATAAGAGATCAATCAAATTGGCAAGTTTTAATAAAATATTGCAGACTCAATGGCGAGGTCATTTTGTCCAAAAATGCCCAGAAAATTAGGCTATCCCCAGATCCACAAGAAATTGGCTTGAAACCCTTGCACAAAAAAGAACATTGTGAGAGAATATCTTCAAATCATGAATGCCATGTCTAGAGCTTTGATACCATGTAGAAGTTGAGGAATCCAACTTCTCAGTCCCCCACCTGCATGCAATCACCTATCACATGCAACATATCCAGAACAATGAAGAAGATGTTCTGTAAACCTCAGAGCAAATATGTGCAAGCAAAACCAGAATATGATTATTGAATAATGTTTTACAAAAAATACAAAAGCCTTCAAAAAGGCAATATGTAAAAAAGCAAGACATGCACAACCCTAATCTTATCTTGAGCAAAAAGATAGCTCAACTAGATAAGGATTACAATTATCTAGGAATTAAAATATTACCAAAGTAAGCTTATGCAAAAGTGTAATTAAATAATTAATTACACCAACACTTAGCTCTATGCATCTATGACAAATATTTTTTAGCTTAACATCCCTAGATATACCTTGCACATGAATACCCTATTCCTGAGGTCATCTAGACACTCTACTATCTTGGAATGTAATCAACCTTGGCTCTATGCCTCCATAACCAATTCATACCTAATATGACATCATATGATTGTTACCATTTTTAGCTATAACTCAAAAAGGTAGAGCTGAATTGCATTTCTCATTGAAAGGTACAAATTTCTGCTAAAGTATTCATTATATTATCTGATTACTTGTGAATTTCCAGTGTGATTATGTAAATGTTTGTAATAGAAGAAATCATAAATTTTCATAAGAAATGCTACTTTATTCATATTTTAAAAACCAAAGTCCCACACAAGCCGTGGGAGTAACTTAATTTTATTTTTTAATTAAATAATGAATACAAGTAAAGTTGTAAACTACACAACTGAAGATAATGTAAACATGAAAAAGGGGAGTGATTCATCATTCCTATAATGATGAATCATTTTTACTCAATGTATTCAAGTTGTTGTGTCTCCAGTGCCTCCAAGTTGTTTCAACTCCAAGCTCCATGGTTCCTGCAAGATTGTTAAAAGATGGTGTTAGAGCAATGATAAATCACATCCTACTTCATGCCTACATTGCCAATAGAAATGTAATGAACATCCAATCAGGCATTCACCAGATGATTAAGTCATCAAAAAGGTAGATTTTTGAGGAGCACGAAGTTCAATGGAAGCTTTCAGCTTCAATTATTTTGCTAATTTGTTTGTTTAGTGTGCAGGAACAAGTATAATCAGATCATTTCAATCAACATATATTGTTGTGAGTGGTGAGAAATGAGGCTCCCACAAGGGTTGAGCCCAACTCATAAACAATAATGTGGGACAATAGTATGGAATAAAGATAATCATCATTCTCCATGAATGAAGTTCATAAAGCAACCTTTAAATCAACATGATGAAAACATATTGAGTAAAGCATCTTATTGCCAATCATTTAAAGGAACAATAAAAAACATGTTAAGAGATCATCAACTTCATTGATATCTTGTTTCAGTTCTACCTTACATTCACTTTTGCATGAGGTATTGAGCCCCTTTACACTGAAGGGAAAAAAGAGCATCAAAGTGTTAAACTGTTCTCCATAACCTGAAGGTGTATATATAGTCTACAAGAGACTCAAGAAGAACAATGATTTCAAGAAGACAATGATTTGGAATTGAATAAGTGTAGACATCAATTGCAATGATAGAAAAATTTAACAAATGTCTTTCACTTATTTTTCTACACAATAAAAAAAAAATGTAAGATACACTTACAAGGTTCAAGAAAAATCATGCATATACAATTGTGGGAGAACATGTATAGGACAACATGATAATGAGCAATTATCAGAGCAATAACAAAAGATTCTTATTTGCATTTTTTTTTTAATATTTGAGTAGAATAGTCATGCAAGTGTGGGGATGATCAGTCAATAAAGCGACACTATTTTCAAATGTAAACTTGCTATATATAGAAAACATCCATTACAATGATTTTCAGGCTTGAGATCAACAAATAGCAAAGGAATAAGCAAAAAGGTCATCCCATCACAGAGAAAGCAATAGAGGTCTACAGGACAACAGTACGGCATGAAATTGATCAAACAACCATTGTTGGCTTGATGAAGAAGCTATCTCATACAAAGGAAAATGAGTATTCACCATAGTAGCTGAAGGTAAACGTGTCTATGTTCAGTACAATTTTTACCATGTTGAAACATAATAGAGACACTCAAGTGATTGGCGCAAGAAAATGGCATTCTTTTTATAGAGATATTGAATACAACAGAGTGCCAATAACCTACAGAAGCAATCATTCAGAGCAACAAAAGATGGTCATCCACAACTAAATAGTCTATTATAACGTGCAGTGGCAGAGATGACATTTTGACAGTCAAATCCATCGAAAGAAAAATGTACAGTTTCAGATATAGGAAATAATATCACAGCTGTAGCATAATCATGATTATTCAAGGAAAATATATGCAAGAGGAGTGCCACATTCAATCTTTTCTTCTGTTCAATGAAAAGGCTCCATTTGCAAAGAAAAATTCCCAGATTGAGCAACATTGACAAAACCACGGCCTATCATAGTGATGGAAATGTGCACAAAATATATATCAAATGCATTTTTATGAGCAAAAAATGAAAGCATAGACAAGACACCATATTGTTTGACAAAATGCCTTAATAAGTTGTCTCATAAAATGCAATAAAATTAGGATATTAAGGTAATGGCCACGACCTGCAATCAGCAAATAATAAGGCAATCTTTTAATTAAATCCATGCAAGAAATATAAGTGAAAGCCAACTGAAGCTCCAATCATGCAAGTTATGGAGATTCTTGACAAATTACCTTAGTTTCACACCAGTTCACGAGATATTTTGATTATGCATGACATAAGGGGGAGTGTGAGATACTGAGAGTTAAGTTCACTCCACTTGCAGGCCCATTTTTTGAGGCTTTTTTCTTTTGCTTGTGAGAGACATTTCAGAGAGATATTTTCACTTTTAGATCACTTTTAGTGCCACCTCCATGCATTCAGAGGCATTCTCGAGTTAGTTTTCAGTTATACACATTGTGACACAAAGTTCTGAGCTGTTAAAGCTCAGTTACAACATTGGTGGGCCCTCTTTTTGCACTATTTCTCTTTTGCTCACGAGAGAGGCTTCAGAGAGATATTTTCACTTCCAATTCACATGGAGTTCCACGTCTTGGATGCTTTATGTATTCCTTTATTGTATTTAAGGAAAATACTTTGTCTTTCTTCCTTGGTTCTTGTTTTCTGCCTTTTCCTTCAGCAAAGAGACTTCGTGTAACTTAGTTTTCACAGTTTAATAGATTATGCAACAACTTTTACAGGTTAATTAAGTTTGTAATTTGTAGAAAAACTCCTTTCAATTTCCAGTATTTCCAAGTTTTGTCTTCGAGATTTCAGGCATCATCATTGTGCGGGATTTGATTGAAAGATTATTGTGTTTTAGTTTTAAAACCTTTAATATTTTTGTCTCTTTTCATAAATATATGTATGTGGTTTAGTTTAAGCTCACTGGTTATACATTGTGCATGTAATTGATTAGTCAGTTAGTCGTGAAAACTAAGTGTTTTCCCTCAAAATTGTATTCAATCAAGGCCTTTTTATAAAACATTCAGGTGATTAGCCTATCAGATCAAGTTGTGCAAGGAGGATATTGAGTAATCATTTGTGAATTAAGTTGCAGTATTAGATTTCCAATTAGGTGCATCACTGAAGTTTTAATTTTATTTCATACATTCAGTTCAATCCTTCTTACCCTTTTGTCAAAAAAAATCATTCAAGTACCTAATTGATCATCATATAGGAACCAACCTAGAATCTGGAGGTTTAGTTTCATCATAGGGTACGCACAACTTGAAACTATTCCAATGTTTCATCGGATTGCAGAACTTTAGAAGGTTTTGTAGTACGGGTGCAATCCTGGTGACAATAGTTTTTGGCACACTCGGTGGGACTCTGAATCACAGTTTAGAGTAAAAATTAAACAGTTTCAAGATGTTGTTCTAGTATATATAGTAATTATTTAGCCTTTTAGAGGTTAAAGTTTCATATACCGGGCAATTTCGTTCTCAATTTCGAGCAGATCAAGTGCGAGTAGCTTATGAGAAATGTTTAGACAAGAGGAAGCGCTGATCTGTTTGAATATCTGCATCTATCTTCACCAAAGAGGAGAGGAAAAACAATAAGACTGAGATTCGGGCAGGTAGATCATCCGGAGATCACAGAGATCAAATCTGCACAGATCTCAATCTACACCTCCCAGTCTCAGGCCTTACTAGTCCCACTTTGTGGAGGTCCATGTATTTGGTTCTTTTAGTAGTACATCCTGTCACACGCAAGTACCAAACTCGCTAGAGCACAACATCAACTTTGGATTGGCTAGGAGACACATTGATTTTGTTCCATTTATCATGGGGTAGCCCATTGAATTTGGCTCAACACGATGACATATTGGTAGCTGCGCTTAAAAGTCTACCTAGTTTTATAGGCAAAGATTAGACTACGCCAATTGAACACATAAGAGACGTAGCTTCACTTTGTGGAGTTCATCATGTCACATAAGAGAATGTGGCGTTGAGGCTTTTAGCAGCTTCATTTAAAGGAAAGGAACTCCAATGGTTCAGAGGCTTACCGATGAATTCTCTTGCATCATAGGATGACTTGGGAAACAAGTTAAGCAAGCAATTTTTTGACAAATCTGATCATCTATCTCTAGTTGAGCAAATGACAACTATCAAGAGAGCCCCACAAGAACGAATGATGAATTTTAACTTCTGATTCCAAAGAACTTGGAACAAAATCCCAACCATGGTAAGGCCTACACAAGATCTTGCTTTTTTGTATTATCTTAGAGCTGTTAACAGTGATATTGCACTTTTGATCCAATCTATGGGAGGAGTAACTCTGCCAACAACCTATGAGATAACTATTAGAGCTGAAAATAATTTAATATAGGTGGCTAAGATTGTACCAAGGCCTCCTATGCTCTTTTTCCCAGATATTTAGCCATTAATACCCATTCAAGTACCTCCTATAGCTCCATTTCCTACTGTTCCAGCCTTAAGCTTTCAAACTACTACTCAAAACAGTGCTGTTCCAACAAATTCAGATTTGCAAGAGCTTAGAGGTACCAACAACAAATGGCTAAATTGGTACAAACAATAAGCAATGACTTAGTGAGCCTAACAAATTAGAAAAAATAGAGTTATAGACCTTATCAAGCACCCTTTCAGCCAAATAGACCACCTTATCAGGCTGACTACCAAGGACAAAAACAAAATTTCAATACTAGGTCTAATTAGCCATATAATTAGAATGTTGCCAACTCTTCTAAAGAGATTGTACCTGTGCAAAAAAACTTGGAACAAGATTATATGTGGTGCTATCCCTATAATTAGCCTCATAACTAGGCTACTTGTATGAACGGGGTGATTAATCAGGCCCTCATGGTACAAAATAGTTTTGCTGCTTCTGAGAAAACATCAACGGAGAGCAATGATCAACAAGAAGATCAAATGCAGCAGAATGACCTTGGCATTGCCATGATGAACTGACAAGGTAGTGAGTTTTGCAGAGTTAATCATGCACAAGGTCAAAATCAGTCAACCACTTCTATTGCAGCCAATACAAGGTCCAAGAAGAGGGTAGTTGAATTGACCCAACAAGCTATTTTTGAAAAGAACAAGCAAAAAAAGATAAACAACAAGCTGTTTCGCAAAAAGGTCAAGTTTCTATAGCCCATAAGGGGAAAATTCAACCTTCTACAACTCAGAATGTTCAAATTTTTCTAAGAAAGCAAGCTATGCCAACAAAAGTACAACTGAAAGTTCAATCTCAGCCTCAAACGACACAAACAGAGGCTGTTGTTCCAAAAGTGCAGCCAAAGGTTAGTGCTACTGCTTTTAATATTGTTGAGCATATGAGAAAAGCTACAGTTACTATGACCATGTTAGATGCTTTACATCTTCCTGGGCAGAAAGAAAGTCTGCAAGAGGCTTTGGCCAAAATATCAATTTCTGATGAATACGCTAAGGAGCAGCCTCGTGTCCTTGCAAACAGTTCTGAAAGCAAGAAAGAATAGCCAGTACAAGAGGTAAAACCACCACTATTTTATGTCAGTTTGATTATTGGGGATATCATAGTGCATAATTGTATGATAGATTCAAGAGCAAGAAACTCCATTATGCCCAAGCAGCTGGTAGATAAGTTAGGACTAGATTATGAGCCATTGTCAAAAGGGGTAGTCCAATTATACGGTACAACTGTCAAGTCTATTGGAGTTATCAAAAGTCTGCCTCTTACCTTTCATGCTTGCCCCAACTTTTGAATACCACAGGATATATATGTCATTGACCTCCCACCATTCTTTGCCATTTTCCTTTCTAGAGATTTTACAGCAAAGTTAGGTGGATATTTGTCATCAGATTGGTCTCATATGTGTTTTAGGACCAGATATGGTACTAGAGTAACTGTCAAATCAGAGCCATAGGCTAAAGACTATATTGAGCCTTATGTTGCAAATCCTATAAATGCAAACCTATCCATCCATGAGTATGATGATCAATCCATGACCTTTAACCCCAGTGTGCCCATAAAAGGCATAACCGACATAGATTTAGATGAGTGGGCAGTTGAGAATCATGAGGTTGATCCATTCAACCACATGGATGAGGTAGGTTTGGGCATTTACATGATTCAGGAGTCTGATGTGATTATTCTAAATCTGGTCAAAGAGGAAATACAACCAGAACAATAGATTGAGCAGCTTTGGAAGCTGTATTGTGACTGTTCAAGGAGTAAAGTAGGTGCTGGTGGAGGAGTTATGCTCATTTCACCTGATGTAGAGAGGTATTTTTCAACACTTCGCTTTGCTTTCAGCTGTTCTAACAATACAGCTGAGTATGAGGCATTAATTCATGGCCTAGAATGGGACATAAAGAAAGGTATCAAATGTCTCCAAGTATTTAGTGATTAAGAGTTGATAGAAAATTAGGTAAGAAACTTGAATGTAACCAAAAATGATTTGTTGAAGCTATACAAGCACAAAACTTGGGATTTAATAGAGGAATTTGACGCTTTTAACTTGCTGTCTATTCCTGGAAATCTAAATAGAGAGGCAGATAGGCTTGGTGCCATATGATCACAATATGACATACCAACTGATATACACAATGTTCAGGTACAAAAATATGTCAAGGTGGTAGTAAGACCATCTATACCTGATAATAACATTAGTTGGCAGGTTTTTGACAATGATCAATAATTAATTAGTTTTCTAATAGAAGAAGCAGAGTTTTTTGCTAGAAACTAAGAAAAGCTTGAACAACAATATGGGAATCAGATCTTGCAGTTGAAGTCTAATAAGCTGCCCAAGGGATTGGTGACCCTTGAATCAATTTTAACACTGACAGGTTAGAAACGATAAATCCAACATCACAGTGAAAGAAGATCACTATGAATCAATTGAAATATTCAAGGATAAGCTTCTTAAGCTTGGAAAAGTTTGTACCAAGGAAGAACAACAAGCATTTGTCTTGCTTTGCCAAGAATTGAGTGACATATTCACTTGGCAGTCTGGAGATCTGAAGGGTTTTAACCTTGAGTTGGCTCAACATACAATTGAGTTAGAGCCTAATGCAAAACTAGTTAGACAGAAGCAGAGACCCCTGAATCCTAAGCTGGAGTACTTGATGAAGACAAAGTTGAACAAATTGGTTGAAGGTGGCATCATATTTCTGATAAATCATACCTCTTGGGTTTCCAACTTGGTGCCTATTAGGAAGAAGAGCAGAGAGATAAGGTTGTGTGTGGATTTCCATTATTTAAATAGAGCTTCACTCAAAGATCACTATCCACTGCCTTCAATGGAGTAGATATTGCAAGTTGTTTCAAGATCATAAAGATTTTCATTACTGGATGGTTATTCAGGGTATAACCAAATTTTGGTTAAGGAAGAAGACCAATACAAAACAACCTTTATCACCAAGTGGGGTACTATGGCTTACAGAAAAATGCCATTTGGATTGTCAAAGATGGGAGCAACCTTTCAGAGAGCAATGGATATGGCTCTCCAAGGTTTGATAAACAAGTTTGTTCTTGTTTATTTAGATGATATCATTATTTTCTCATGAAATGCTAATGAACACTTTGATCATCTTAGACAAATTTTTGAAAGATGCAGAGAGTATGGAATTTCCTTGAATCCAAAAAAGAGCATTTTTGCTGTTCACGAAGGTAAACTTCTGGGTTATATTGTTTCTAAAGATGGCATTTCTATAGATCGAGAATGTATTGCAGCCATTCTAGCATTGCTGCTTCCTACTCACAAGAAAGGTTTGCAGAGTTTTTTGGGCAGAATTAACTTTGTTAGGATATTTATTCCCAACGTTACAACTTTATTGCAGCCACTTACAACCATGCTGAATAAAAAAATTCAATTCAATTGGACGAGAGAAGGAAAGAATAGTTTTGAGCAGATTAAAGAGGCACTTGCAGTAGCCCCTACTCTTATCAACCCAAATTTTGATAAGGATTTCATATTGTATGCATTTGGGGGAGTGGATACCATCTCCGCAATGCTCTGTCAGCAAAATAATGAAGGTTTGGAGCAGCGTATAGCTTTCTTTAGTCAGTTTTACATGATTATGAAACCAGGTATTCATTTGTCAAAAAGCACGTGATAGTTGTAGTTAGAAGCCTAAAGAAGTTTAGACATATGCTGTCTAATAATAAGATACATCTGTTGGTAGCTCATCCAACAGTCAAAGAGTTTTTGCTCAACAAAGATATTAACGACAAGAGAGCAGGCTAGATCACGAAGGTGATGGAATATGACATCGAAATAAAGGTTACCAAGCTCGTTAGAGGAAAATGTCTTTGTGAGTAGCTTGCTGGAAATTCAGAAAATGTTACAATAGTTGAACAACAAGTTGAAACAACCTTAATTAATGAAGACGAAGTTGCTGCTCCAACCATTTCAACAAACTGGATACAACAGATGATTCATTATCTGCATACAGGTGACTATCCTGAAGGTTTAGACAGGTCAAAATGCAGATATTTCAGACTTCAGGAAATCCCCTATGCAGTGATTGATGGTATCTTGTACAAAAAACATTATAATGGTGTCTTGCTCAAGTGTGTACAGCCATAACAGATTCAAAAAGTTCTAGAAGAATTTCATGATGGGCCAACTGGAGGCCACTTTGCACCGAGAACAACAACCCTGAAGATAATGAGAGTCGGTTACTACTAGTCTAATTTGTTTAAAGATGCCCACACCTGGGTCAGAAAGTGCAACAAATGTGCAATGTTCATCAGAAAGCAGAAGCTTGCAGCCTTGCCGCTTCATCCGATTCAAGTGGAGTAGCCTTTCAACAAATGGGGATTGAATTTCATAGGTCCAATCAATCCACCCTCAAGTGTTGGGCACAAGTGGATATTAACGACACCAAACTACTTCACAAAGAGGATTGAAGGAGTTTCCTTAAAAGATGCAAACGAAACATCCGTCTTGAATTTCTATTAAGACTTGGTTTCCAAGTTTGGTACACTAGATTCAATAATCTCTGAGAACGCTTTGGTATTTATAGGATTAAGAGTTTTAGATTGATTAGTAAAGCATAATATTTATCTGAACACTTCCTCAAATTATTACCCTTTGGGTAATGGACAGGATGAATCAACAAATAAAAATCTGATTAAGATCATTAAAAAGACTATTGATGATAATCAGAGATCTTGGCACGAGAAGCTGAAGCTAACCCTTTGGGCTGATAGAATTACACCAAAACGATCAACAAGTTTTTCACCTTATGTTTTGGTTTATGCCAAAGAGGAAAAATTGCCTATTTCCATAGAGTTACCAACTCTAGAATACATAAAAGAGCTGGAGTTGCTTGAGGAGTAGCCAATGCAAATCAGGCTTGCTCAATTAATGGAGTTAGAGGAAACCAGAAAAGAAGCTTTCAGAAAGCTTGAGGTCCACCATGCATAGATGAAGAAGACTTTTGACAAAAAAGTAGTAGCAAGAATTTTCAGCGAAGGTGATTTAGTATTCAAGTCGGATGAGCTCAAAAGTAGACCTAGAAAACATGAAAAATTTGATGCCATGTGGGAAAGTTCATACATCATTACAGAGAATAAAGGGCACAATGCATTTAAGCTTTCAAAGCTGGATGGTGAAATACTTCCAATCCCACTGAATGGGATTCACTTGAAATAGTGCTATTAAGGTTTAGTTTGCAGATGCACATAGTAGAGTAGTTTTAGTTTTAGTTTTGCTTTCAATAAAGTGCCCCATGTCACGTTTCTTTTTCAGTACTGTTTGCTTTCAATAAGTGCAAATGTTGCACCTATTTTTTGACTCCAGCTTAAACAAAGTCATGATTAGTTTCTTTGAGTTTTGTTTGCTACTGCTGCTTGTTTCCCAATAGCTGTGTTACAAGATTTCTGAGTCAAAAGAGGATAAAAATGGACTCCATGCCCAATGGATAAGCTACATAATTGGTCTATGGCGTTTAGCAGGCAAACACTTTGCAGAGGTCACCA
Source organism: Sequoia sempervirens (assembly GCA_007258455.2). NCBI lineage: Eukaryota > Viridiplantae > Streptophyta > Pinopsida > Cupressales > Cupressaceae > Sequoia > Sequoia sempervirens. Next base: position 49,018,117 of record VDFB02270651.1, read on the forward strand.
AATTGTTACCTATTTTTAGCTACAACTCAAAACAGGTAGAGCTGAATTGAATTTTTCATTGAAAGGTACACAATTTCTGCTAAAGTATTCATTATATTCCAGAATCTAATTACTTGTGAATTTCCAGTGTGATTATGTAAATGTTTGTAATAGAAGAACTCATAAATTTGCATAAGAAATGCTGCTTTATTCATATTGTAAAAACCAAGGTCCCACACAAGCCGTGGGAGTAACTTAATGTTATTTTTTAATCAAATAATGAATACAAGTAAAGTTGTAAACTACACAACTGAAGATAATGTAAACATGAAAAAGGGGAGTGATTCATCATTTCCTATAATGATGAATCATTTTTACTCAATGCCTTCAAGTTGTTGTGTCTCCAGTGCCTCTAGGTTGTTTCAACTCCAAGCTCTATGGTTTCCAGCAAGATTGTTAAAAGATGTTGTTAGAGCAATGATAAATCACATCCTAATTCATGCCTACATTACCAACATAAATGTAATGCACATCCAATCAGGCATTCACCAGATGATTAAGTCATAAAAAAGGTAGATGTTTGAGGAGCACAAAGTTCAATGGAAGCTTTCAGCTTCAATTATTTTGCTAATTTGTTTGTTTAGTGTGCAGGAACAGGTATAATTAAATCATTTCAATCAACAAATATTGTTGTGAGTGGTGAGAAATGAGGCTCCCACAAGGGTTGAGCCCAAATCATAAACAATAATGTGGGACAACAATATGGAATACAGATAATCATCATTCTCCATGAATGAAGTTCATAAAGCAACCTTTAAATCAACATGATGAAAACAGATTGAATAAAGCATCTTATTGCCAATCATTTAAAGGAACAATCAAAAACATGTTAAGAGATCATCAACTTCATTGATATCTTGTTTCAGTTCTACCTTGCATTCACTTTTGCATGAGGTATTGAGCCCCTTTACATTGAAGGGAAAAAGACCATCAAAGTGTTAAACTGTTCTCCATAACTTGAAGGTGTATATATAGTCTACAAGAGACTCAGGAAGAACAGTGATTTCAGGAAGATAGTGATTTGAAATTGAATAAGTGCAGACATCAATTGCAATGATAGAAAAATTTAACAAATGTCTTTCACTTATTTTTCTACACAATATAAAAAAAATGTAAGATACACTTACAGGGTTCAAGAAAAATCATGCATATACAATTGTGGGAGAACATGGACAACACAACATGATAATGGGCAATTATCAGAGCAATAACATAAGATTCTTATTTGAATTTTTTTTTAATATTTGAGTAGAATATTCATGCAAGTGTGGGGATGATCAATCAATAGAGCAGCATTGTTTTCAAATGTAAACTTGCTATATATAACAAACATCCATTACAGTGATTTTCAGGATTGAGATCAACAAATAGCAAAGGAATAAGCAAAAAGGTCATCCCATCACAGAGAAAGCAATAGAGGTCTATAGGACAACAGTATGGCATGAAATTGATCAAACAACCATTGTTGGCTTGATGAAGAAGCTATCTCATACAAAGGACAATGAGTATTCACCATAGTAACTAAAGGTAAACGTGTCTATGTTCAGTACAGTTTTTACCATGTTGAAATATAACAAAGATGCTCAAGTGATTGGCGCAAGAAAATGACATTCTTTTTATAGAGATATTGAATACAAAAAAGTGCCAATAACCTACAAAAGCAATCATTCAGAGCAGCAAAAGATGGTCATCCACAACTAAATAATCTATTATAAGGTACAGTGGTAGAGATGACATTTTGATAGTCAAATCCATCGAAAGCAAAATGTACAGTTTTAGATATAGGAAATAATATCACAGCTGTAGCATAATCATGATTATTCAAGGCAAATATATGCAAGAGGAGTGCCACATTCAAGCTTTTCTTTTGTTCAATGAAAAGGCTCCATTTGCAAAGAAAAATGCCTTGATTGAGCAACATTGACAAAACCGCAGCCTGTGATAGTGATGGAAATATGCACAAAATATATATCAAATGCATTTTTATGAGCAAAAAATGAAAGTGTAGACAAGGCACCATACTGTTTAACATAACTCCTTAATAAGTTGTTGTCTCATAAAATGCAATAAAATTAGGATATTAAGGTAATGGCCACGACCTCCAGTGAGCAAATAATACAAAGATTTGAACAAAGAAAACTTACCTTTTTTTTGTTTATGAAGAAAATACACATAAAGTCATGTGGGTCTCCATTATTTTTCCTCCAGAAAATTTAGTCAATACTCTCAATGGTGGCCAAGAAGTTGAGAAGTCAACAGAAAGGTAAATCACAAAGAAATATATCAGGAAAATTGTTACAACCGCGACTTGAAAGCTCATACAATGCTTGAAAGATAAACATGCTCAGATTTGTACATATGGAGGACTTACCATGTTTCCTACAAGTTTCCTTTAGGAAAATCATAGGTAACAATAGGAAGATAATGAAGATTAGACCAAAATTTTGCAAATCGAACCTTCAAACCCTAGCAGCATGGTGGCGGCCAACAAGTTTCTCCAAGAAGAATGCAATAGTTAAAATGAGCATATTTTAGGGTTTGATGGATTTTGTCCAAAATACCTAATTTGAATCAATTGCATTTTTGACTTGGTTTTTAATAAAATCATTTCACTTTATTAATGCCATGGTCTTGACTTATCAAGTCAATTGACCTAATAATGTATGAGGGGCTTGTGAGGTTTTAAATATGATTTTCAAAGTTGTCTTTGATTTTCAAAGGGTGAGTTCATCTTCACTTATACCTATTGCATGGAGTTGAAGAATAACAAAATCAATTAAATATTAAAGGTAATGCTATTATTACTTTAATATTTAAATATGTAATAAAAGGTGAAGTTAAAATATATTAAATATTAAAATAATTGTTAAATGATTATCTTTAATATTTAATTAAAAGATTGACTTTCTAAATCCATGTAAGAAATATAAGTGAAAGCCAATTGAAGGTCCAATCATGCAAGTTATGGAGATTCTTGACATATTACCTCAGTTTCATGCCAGTTCATGAGATATTTTGATTATGCATGACATAAGGGGGAGTGTGAGATAGTGAGAGTTCAATTCACTTCACTTGTGGGCCCATTTTTTGAGGATTTTTGCTTTTGCTTGTGAGAGGCATTTCAGAGAGATATTTTCACTTTCAGATCACTTTCAATGCCACCTCCATGCATTCAGAGGAATTATCGAGTTACTTTTCAGTTATACACATTGTGACATAGAGTTCTGAGCTGTTAAAGCTCAGTTACAGCATTGGTGGGCCCTCTTTTCACACTGTTTTCTCTTTTGCTCGTGAGAGAGGCTTCAAAAAGATATTTTCACTTCCAGTTCACATGGAGTTCCACCTCTTGGATGCTTTATGCATGCCTTTATTGTATTTAAGGAAAAGACTTTGCCTTTTTTCCTTAGTTCTTGTTTTCTGCCTTTTCCTTCAGTAAAGAGACTTCGTGTAACTCAGTTTTCATAGTTTAATTATGTAACAACTTTTATAGGTTAATTAAGTTTGTAATTTGCAGAAAAATTCCTTTCAGTTTCCAGTATTTTCAAGTTTTTCCTTCGATATTTCATGCATCATCATTGTGTGGGATTTGATCGAAAGATTATTGTGTTTTAGTTTTAAAAACTTTAATATTTCTGTCTCTTTTCATAAATATATGTAATTGATTAGTTTAGTTTAAGCTCACTGGTTATACACTATGCATGTAATTGATTAGTCAGTTAGTCGTGAAAACTAAGTGTTTTCCCTCAAAATTGTATTCAATCAAGGCCTTTGTATAAATCATTCAGGTGATTAGCTTATCAAATCAAGTTGTGCAAGGAGGGTACTAAGTAATCATTTGTGAATGAAGTTGCAGGATTAGATTTCCAATTAGGTGCATCATCGAAGTTTTAATTTTAGTTCATACATTCAATTCAATCCTTCTTACCCTTTTCTCAAAATAGATCATACAAGTACCTAATTGATCATCATATAGGAACCAACCTAGAATCTGGAGGTTTAGTTTCATCATAGGTACCCACAACTTTAAACTATTCCAATATTTCACCGGATTGCACATATTTAGAAGGTTTTGTAGTACAGGTGCAATCCTGGTGACAACAATGATCCTAGGGGGATACATACAAATTTTCTTTCATAGAGAAACTCAGAAGATCAACCCTTGCCTCAAATAGAGATTTCTCTACCTTAGCTCTTGTCTATTTTGCATACTCTACAAACCAAGACTTTTCCATAAAGCTAGCTTTTCTAGAAATCTTACTAGCTACTTTAGGAGAAAAAAACTTTTTGTAGCACCAGTGTCTATTAGAATTGAAATGGGTGTGCCAAATAAAGTACCTGGAACCTATATTGGAGTAATTTGGTACTCTACCTACCGGTTGTCTAATGCTACCTGAATTCTTTGTTGTAATGCTACTTGTTGAGGAGGTAAGGGATTTCCATGAGGATGCGTCCCTGGTGTCTTATTGGAACATTGATTTTCATAGTGATCACCACCACACAAGATACATCCTCTTACCGGTCCTTTCGTTAATGTTGTCTTTCTAGAATTGCCTTCATTCTTGTTGGGGATGTTGTTGTTACCCCTACGGTCACTTTGTTAACTCAATTTTTAAACTTGGAAAATTTTAAACTTTTGAGTCAAAATCCTTGCATTGAGAGCCTTCTAGTTAAAAGTACTATTATCCAAAAATTTAGAGTATCTTGCCATTTTGAAGCAAAATCATTAGTTGTCTCAATCACAAACCTTACAAATAGTGATGCGAATTAGTGAAATTAATATAAACAATTAAATTTGAAAATCAATGTAATTTGGAGCAATTTTTTCAATGAGAATATTTATAGGAGTATTTCAACCAATATGACCAATTTCCAAGTTGTGGCACCTCAGAATTTGGTGAGATATTAAAAGTTCAATTTTCTACGATGTGATCCATGAAAATAATTAAATTTGAGGTTATATTAATACTGGAGCTAAAATCCTTTGCAAGGTGGTTGCTGACATTCTTGTATGCAATGTGGCCAATGATGAAAGGGATTACCAGTTTGGTCCAAGTTATGAACCCCTCCAAGTTATTGATGCAAGTTTTCAAGTATTCTTCAAACACCAAAAAAGGCGGGCAAAGAGATACATAACTATTTTTATTAACTTTCAACCATTTCATATGTTAATAAGTTTATTTTGAATGCCAATATAGTCTTGATCAAACATTTTATGAAGGTTCATTACTGCCCTCTAAGCACCGATAAGGTTGTGAATAGTTCTCAAAACACCAATGGAGGAAATGATATTGATGCATAAACCATAAAATAGGAATTTCAAAATTTGTGTCTTCAGCTCCAAATGTTGACAACAAAAGAAAATCAAACATCGATTATTATAGGCAAGTTAACAACCCCTTTCAAAGTGCCAATGATAAGGGTGAGCTTAGTCTTATCGACAATTCTATCCATGCTACCAACCATTCATACAACACCAATTAAGAAAGTTTATGAAGAATTTTGTGAGGGGTCGATAGCTTAAGTAGTTATTATAACTGCCCAAGAGTTGAATGATTGTAAAATGGAATTGATGGACAAGAATTATTTAATAAGCATCTTGGTCTAAGATAAGAACTTCTACTAAAGTACCAATAAGAAATTAAAAAGAACCATTTCACAAGAGCTTATCGACACTTTCATGTTGTTTGGAAACTCTATGCAACTTAATAACCTCTTTCAAAGCACCGATGCAGGTTGTTGATTCGCTATCAAATACTGATGTCAAAGGGAAGTTTAGTTCTATTGGAAAATTCACATGGATTATAGTGACTTCTTTTCAAGCACCAATTCTAAAAGCTCGCTAAGTATTATTGACAATAATTCCTAAGTTGATAACTATTTACATTATGACGATAAGAAAAGGCTCCAAATGACTTTGCAAAGGTTGAGAATACATGGGTGAGTTAGTTATATAACCACTTGATGATAGATTATCTTTAATCTACATAGTATAATACAACTTGGTGGCTATGTGTGTTGCCAAAAAAATGTATACTTGACATTTTTATGCTCACTGGAGTCTCTCTTATAGAATTTTGCTTGATTTTTCATAGATTTAATGTTGTAATGTGGCCAACACATTCACATTAGGTCTTGGACCCTTGTGAATCATTAAGACTTCTAGGATACCTTGTAAAGGTGTTGTGAAGTTTTGTAACTCACTTTCACACTTTTCTAGGACCCTTTCATCATAATTCACCTAAATAACTCCTTTTTATCACCTAACAAGTCTTATTTCAAAGAGTTGAAGTGTTGTAACCCACTTTCACAATTTTCTAGACTTGTCATCACTAATTCAACCCTTTCTCATGTTTAAATGACCCCTTAATACACTTTTCGACTATTTTTAAGTGTGTTTTTAGGGATATTCCCGTTGGACAACATTTAATGCCCTTTAATTCCCAACACCCACTTAATTTGCTAAAGTGGGACTAAGTCACCAATAGGGGTGACTTAGTCCTTTTTGGCACAAAACTCAAAATAATTTCAAATTTCTAGTGGGATTTTGTCCTCTAACCCTTGAGGTCGGCCTGTGATGTGTTATTTTTAGGAAATTTTAGTAAATTCATGATTAAATAAGGGATTTTCCTCGCATTTTCATCCTGAATCTCTCCTATCTTCTACAATCTCCTAATCTCTTGTACTCATAAAGCATTCAATCTTACAAGCATTCAAGAAATGAAGCATAATCAAGTCATCCATTGGAGCACTTCATTACATATCTTCAAATTTTTACATCAAGGGTTTGGTAAGTTTATGACATTGCATGTTGTTTATTTATCATTCTCTTTCCATTTCATTTCACATAGGGTTTGATTACCAAAGTGGGGTTTGACCAAGGCAAACCCCTATACTCTAACCCTTAACCATTTTCCTCTTTGCATGTGTGTTTGTAGACATTTTTATAGGTTAGTTAATGAAATAGGTGTTGAAAAGTGGTCAAGAAGTCTTCATAGTAACTCAAGTCAACATAACCCTAATTCAAGCTTGGAGACACTTTTTATCCCATTTTTTGTAGAATCAAGTGCGAACACCTGCCAGAAAAGCAAGTGCAGACATGAGGCTACAAGATTTTGCCTCGAAATTCCCAAAATTTGTAGGTGGACTAAGTCACCACTACTGGTGGATTAGTCTCGCTTCTGGGCTTGAAAAGTGGTTTCTGCATTTTTGGATACCCATTTGGCAGATTCTATTTCTGACAATTTTTCCCGAAATTGGGACTAAGTCGCCCAGCCTGGTGTAAGTGTCCTAGTCAACATTTTCAGTCAATTTTTAAGATTGCAGAATCTCTCCTCATCAAGTTTTAGATTCTAGGTGCACCTCTTCAATTCTACCCTATTATTTCATCATTCACTTGCATTTTTAGGCATTTCTGCATATCACTGTGTGTTTTGAAACAAGCTGCATTTCTTAAGTTTTGCATCATTAAATCATTTTATTTTCAGATCAATGCATAAGTACATTATAATTAGACATAATACATCTCATTTAAATTAACTTTGAGTGTTGAAATTTATATTTTGGACCCCCATTTCTTTCTCCTTTTAGGTGAAAAACCCTAGGAGCTAAAGTAGTGTGGGCAATCCAAAATCATTGTCCACATTTTGGTGAAGTTGACTTTTGAACATATTTACTTCCAATTTTAAGTGCATCTTAGGTTTCATTTACATTGCATTAGATATTGCATTGATTAAATTGCATCCTAGGGTTTTCAAAATTGCATTAGTGAAAAGCTCAAATAGCTTGCATTCTTGCATCATTTTTGCATTGAAAAACAACAAAAAAATTGCATTTCATACTGTACTTGCATCTGTGCATCTGAAAGACATAAAATTTCATTCAATTTTTTTGAAAAATCTAAAAAAAATCATCACTGGGACTAAATCGCCACATTGGGCGACTTTTTCCTCTGGCTCATTTTGCACTAAATTTTATGGTAATTTCTAGCTATTTTTTGTACTTTTATTTTCTGGTATTGCATTTCTGCTTGAGTTTACAATTTTTTGTTATTTGTATTTTCTTAGTCCTCGATTGCATTACATTTGCATCCACCCTATCTCTTGTGGTATTTGTATGAGTGTTTGGTGCCCTATTGCTAATACTTTAGTGAGAAGAAGTTCTCAACTCATGGCATCTCGCGATAATACACTCATTGTGGACCTTGGGTTGTCTCGAGCTCCTACTCTTGGTATGGAAAATGGTGCATTAGGCATGGATACTACCACTAGTACACCTTTACCTGAATCCCATATAATGCATGTCGACACATCAAATTCACACATTCTGCAAGATAAAGTCATTAACATTCATGAGGATTTATCACATTTGCAACAAAACTTGTGCCTTGAAAACATTTCAACTACTACAATTCCTGCTATAGACAACATCCATCGAATGCTTGAAAGTGATGAAGGCTTAGATGTTATGAAACACATTGTTGAGATATACCAAAAACATGCCTCTAGCACATCTCAACCAACAGAAACTATGGTTAGCCAAGGAGGATCTCACATTCCTCCTCCTTCAACTGTAGCATCCAAACCCACCTATACCACTCAAGTTACAACAACTATGCAACAAGTTAGTCATGTGACTTCTTTTGCTATTCCAACTAGCATTCCTAGTTCTTTTGTGGCATCGAATGTTCCATCCTCCACCACCTTCACCCCTCTTAGTGTCCCGTTCACTTGTCCCAACATTACATACAATCCATCACCATTATCTCCCACCTCATACCACTTACACTGACCCTCTCCTTACACAACTCTTCTAAACCGTTTCTTCCATGCAACAACAAATATCCACCATAAACCAAAACCAAACTGCACCACCTACCTATTATGTCCGTAGTAGCCCATTATCTTTAGAAATCTTAAGAACATTGATGCCACAAGGAATTGAGATGCCTACGTTTGAGAAGTACAGAGGTAAAGGAGATCCTACTAATCATGTCAATGCCTATACAACCTTATGCAGTGATTTTTTCCTTGAGGATAAACTGTTAGCTAAACTATTTCCTAGGACTTTAAAGGACACTGCCTTGGAGTGATTTTCAAACTTACCTAATCGTTCAATTCGATTGTTTAATGAACTTGTTAATGCATTTATAAGTCATTTCCAAGTCCATATGACTCCCAAAAAGACAATGGCTGATTTAATGAGGTGTAAACAAAATGCGGATGAAAATTTTATTGATTTCATTTCATGCTATCAATCATTGTATGCTCAAGTAGATGTCAAGATTCCTGATTCACATCTCCAAAAGATGTTTATCAAAAACTTGCAAACTCAACTTCAAGATAAATTGACAATGATGAAATTCCCTTCTTTTATGCATTTATGCACCACCCTTTGTGACTATCACAACTCGGTTACTAGTCATGACGCAAAACCCACTTCTAACTGAGCTGAGAAATCTGACCAAAGCAAGCAAAAAAACTCACAAAAAATTAGAAAACCAAACAAAGGGTTTTTACAATTTAACCCCCCTCTTCAACAACCACCTCAACCTATCAACAACCAAGTAGCAGCTGTTAAATCCGTGATACCTTATAGTTATGGAGATAAAAAATGATAGTTTACACCATTACCCAACACTCTTCATAACACCATGACCCAGCTTATATAGCAACAAATGATTTCTTTACCTCCTGTTAAAACATTAGATACAACTAAACCATTGCCTCCAACCTTCCAACCTAACGCTTATTGCCATTATCATAGACAAAATGGACATGACACAAAACAATGTAAGTGTCTTAAACACATAGTGCAAGACCTCATTGATTCTGGTCATTTATTCGTTTCAAATGTTAATGCAAAAGGGAATACGTATGTTTCCCCACCCAATCAAAATTTGTAAATCTTTACCAATCCTATGCATAAACATAATGTGTCATTTGTCCAAAGCTAGTGAAACTCAAAACAATGATGTGATGATTGTTCATAAAGAGACTGAACATCCTGATACACCCTCTATTAATCCTATGGATGAAATGGTAGGAGCAATAGATGTCATCCCTCGTAAGGGCCAAACTAATAAAAATCTTGATATTAATTTCACTTCTAAAGATATTCTTCCAAATCTTCTTGATGGTCCTCCTACATAGCCAAACACATTTATGATAAGCCCACTAATGGGATACTCATAGATCCTGCCTGTGGCGAGAATGTGATCACTTAGGAATTTTTGGTCTTACATGATCTTTATCAAGATAACTATGACAAACCAAGAGCATGGATCAAAATACATAATGGTTTCATGTGCCCTACAATAGGATCAATCGTCCTTCCATTACAAATAGGACCTAAGGTGGTGGATGTTACATTCTCTATCATTCCACAATCGGATTAGTTTCATCTATAGTTAGGCTATCCATGGCTTTGCTCAATGAAAGTTGTTCCTTCAATCATACACAAATGTTTAAAGTTTTTGCATGACACTGACATATTCACTCATCCACCATAGTGGCTTTAACCCTTTGTCTTCTAAAGGAAATTTCTTAGAAGCCTTTGGCTAGAACCCATGGAGCCCATCACTTTGTAAAGACTTCTTTTTCATTGCTTATCAAAATTTTAAAGCAAAGAAAATTGTTGAATTGTCCCTACACAATCAATCTACATCCACTTCCGCTATCCCAATCCTTGATGAGAAAATGCTTCAACCTAAACCTGAAACATAAAACTTAGATCAACCAACACTAAACACTTTCCCTTCTTCCTCCAAACATCCACGAGATAATGAAACCAAACCCGTCATGCATCCTCACATAAAACAAGTGTATAAAGAAAAAGAGAAAGTGATTGACCCATCTCCTTTGGTTCCTTCCATTCTTCCCCCTTAGGAAGAAAAGGAGCCTATGGTGGATCAACCCGCTCTTACACCCACACAACTTCAAAATAGAGTCAAAAAGTGTCTCGTGGTTATAGGGAATGTAGGTGTCATCGTCATCTCCTTTCTCATCAGTCACAAATGGAAGAAAACAAGGAAAATCAACCTCCACCTTTGATAGAAGCAATAATTGATCACCCTCTTCCTCTTGAACCACCACAAGATAGTACCAAGCAACTATCACAACAAAATGATCGATACAAATAAACTACAACTACTGATACATCCTTCTTATTGGAAATTACTATCCATTCCTCTTGTCATGATTAATCTGAATGATGATGATGATGAGGAGGATCTCTGAAATAAATGAAGAGGTGCATAACAATAAAAAATTATTTATTCTCCATGAGCTTTCTTAAAATGATTTTTTAAGCAACAAGTGAGGAACCCCGGGTAATTCCCCTAGTTTGACACTTCCTGTAATTCCTTGATAGTCAAGAAACCCTGCCAACATACCAACATGATTGGGAGGAAGATGACTTATTAGATGATTGACTTGCACTTTACCTCCTAGAATTTTTACATTTTCCTTTTTCTTTTTCTTTTCTTTGGTGTGATTGAATGTGTGTAATGTGCTCCCCCATAATGTGTGTTTAATATTCTCTCTCTTTGTGTACTTCCTCTATCTGTACCTTCATTCTTCTATATGCTGTACATTACCTTTCACTTTTTGTTTTATGTTTTCCTTTTTGGGATGACGCATGCTTGAGATGCTCCTATATTCTTCCATGTTGACCCAAATCCATCCCTTTATTTTATCTTTTTTCTTGTGTTTCTCCTTTTGGGGATGACGTAAGGCATTGAGACTGCAATGTCTCCTTCATGTTGACCCAAAAGCTTTTCCTTTGCTTTTTCCTTTTCGTTTTATTTTTGCATGTGTTTCTCCTTTTGGAGATGATGCAAAGTGTTGAGACCACAATGTCTCTTCCATGTTGACCCAAAATGAACTTTATTTTTCTTTTGTTTTCACTCTTTTTGTGTCATTCTTCCAGTTTTATGTATTCGAGGAATGATGATAGTTCCGAGATCTTTCATCAAAACATTGCAGCAACAAACATATTGACCCCAAATCCATAGATGCCTTTTGTGTTTGGTGTGTTCCTTTTTGGGGGCAACCCCTCTTTCTTTTGTTCCTTTTTATTTGCATGATACAAACATACTTGGAAACATATGACTTGGAATAGGGGCTTTCCAAGTTGTCTCTCATGTCTTGTTTCTTTTTGCATTTTTCATTTGCTACTTTAAAGTAATTTCTCATAGAACGGTGTGTAGAAATTCCTTTAAAGTGGGGGCATACATTGGAATTATTCATTTTGCATTTTTCTTTTTCTTGGTTCTTAGTGCAGCCTTGTTACTTCATATGATGTTTTTTTCACTTTGTGGATGACATTGGGTGTGATTTCCTTCATAAGTGTGGTCTATCTAAGCATATTATATTCCTCTTGGTGGCTTGATGTGACACATTGCATCCCCTAAGTTGTGAATATTCTATTCTTTGATTGGTCCTCTCTCAGAGACATTAGACATAATATTCTCTAAGTTATCAACCTCACATGATCTTAACAAGACCCATTTGAACATTTTCTTTACATTTTGCATTTACATGGACACCTTGCATAACACAACTTGCATGCTTGTGGTACCTTGCATTTGTTCATGAGTTCTAAGCATATGAAGCTTTGCTTGTCTCATGAAGCATGAACCGACATTGTCCTTTGTGGCACCTTATTAAATTTATCACAAGGTATAACTTTAATATGGTTGAGCGGGAAGCCCATTCCATGGCACGAATTTCCCCATAGCCAACTGCTTGTGTGAGTGCATACCAATCGAGTGTATGTTTCTCACCTTTTGGGCCTTCTCACCCCATGGACGACCAGAAGTTTTGTGGCCCTAAAGTGAGTAAACTTGGGATTTCTCACCTAACAGATAGCCATAAGTATCATTTCCCCAGAGTGAGTACACATTTCTTGTTTCAAACAAATAGCCTAGATCTGATCCACAATGGGTTGGAAAAATGATTGAAGCTTTCATTCCTTATCATCATCTATGTTCCTTTGTGCTTATGTTTGGTTTTCCATGGGATGGTGATCCTGGGGGATTGATCATCCCTCTTGATTGTTGTTGTCTTATATTACCAATGTGTGTGCATTTGGATCCCTCTCGATGTGCATGTTGGGCTACTTTAGCGAGAGTTTGAAGCAAGTTCATCCTCTCACTAAAGTGGGGGCTTAATATGTCACCAATAAAATGTATAGTTGACATTTTTATGCTCACTTGAGTCTCTCATATGGACTTTGGCTTGATTTTTCCTATATTTAATGTTGTAATGTGGCCAACACATTCACATTAGGCCTTGGACCCTTGTGAATCATTAAGACTTCTAGGATGTCTTGTAAAGGTGTTGTGAAGTGTTGTAACTCACTTTCACACTTTTCTAGGAACCTTTCATCATAATTCACCAAAATAACTCCTTTTATCACTTACCAAGTCTTATTTCAAAGAGTTGTAAAGTGTTGTAACCCACTTTCACACTTTTCTAGACTTATCATCACTAATTCAACCCTTTCTCATGTTTAAATGACCCCTTAATACACTTTCTGACCTTTTTTAAGTGTATTTTTGGGGATATTCCCGTTGGAAAACATTTAATGCCCTTTAATTCCCGACACCCACTTAATTTTCTTAAGTGGGACTAAGTCACCAATAGGGGCGACTTAGTCCTTTTTGGCACAAAACTCAAAATAATTTCAAATTTCTAGCAAGATTTTGTCCTCTAACCCTTGAGGTCAGCCTGTGATGTGTTATTTTCAAGAAATTTTAGTAAAATATGTATAAATAAGGGTTTTTCCCCTCATTTTTCATCCTCTAATCTCTCCTATCTTCTACAATATCCTAATCTCTTGTGCTCATAAAGCATTCAATCTTACAAGCATTCAGACAATCAAGCATAATCAAGTCATCCATTGGAGCACTTCATTGCATATCTTCAAATTTTTACATCAAGGGTTTGGTAAGTATATGAAATTGCATGTTGTTTATTTATCATTCTCTTTCCATTTTATTTCATTTCATAGGGTTTGATTACGAAAGTGGGTTTTGACCAAGGCAAACCCCTATACTCTAACCCTTAACCATTTTTCACTCTTTGCATGTGTGTTTGTAGAATTTTTATGCAGGTTTGTTAATGAAATAGGTGTTGAAAAGTGGTCAAGAAGTCTTCAAAGTCACTCAAGTCAACATAACCCTAATTCAAGCTTGGATAAAATTTTTATCCCATTTTCTACAGAATCAAGTGCAGACACCTGCCAAAAAAGCAAGTGTAGACCTGAGGCTACAAGATTTTGTCCCGAAATTCTCAAAATCTATAGGTGGACTAAGTCGCCACTACTGGTGGATTAGTCCTACTTCCGGGCTTGAAAAGTGGTTTATGCATTTTTGGATATGCATTTGGCAGATTCCTATTCTAGCAAATTTTCCCAAAACTAGGACTAAGTCGCCTAGCCTGGTGTAAGTGTCCTAGTCAGCATTTTCAGTCAATTTTTTATGATTCCAGAATCTCTCCTCATCAAGTTTCAGATTCCAGGTGCACCTCTTCAATTCTGTCATGTTATTTCATCATTTACTTGCATTTTTAGGCATTTTTGCATATCACTGTGTGTTTTCAAACAAGCTGCATTTCTTAAGTTTTGCATCATTAAATCATTTTATTTTCAGAGCAGTGCATAAGTACATTATAATTAGACATAATACATCACATTTACATTAACTTTGAGTGTTGACATTTACATTTTGGATCCCCATTTCTTTCTCCTTTTAGGTGAAAAACCCTAGAAGGAGCTAAAGCAGTGTGAGCAATCCAAAATCATTGTCCACACTATGGAACATCAATAGTCAACTTGCATGTAAGCTGTGGGAAACATAACCAAGGCGTGTGAACTATTGGATCAAACACCCTAAGCAATGTGAGTTCACTATTGTAGATTATACATTTTAATAAAGGAAAAATATTTAAAAAACATGCAATTGGCAGTTGTGAGGCCATGCATCATCCCTTGGAATGCATGATTACAGGTTATGCACGAAATGGATTTATTGAAAAGGCTTACAAAACATTCAAGCAAAATGTGATGTGTAGGATAAGTTTGTGAGCTATGGAATCTTGGACGAAAGCTTCAAAAGAATGTTATATATTACAATGACATGATTGTAGGATGTGCAAAAAATAGATGTGTTGATGATGTAGTTGCAATTGCCCTTGGTAGACATTCATGAAAATTATGAAAGAATTGAAAATTCAAGTTAGTATTGATTGAAAATTCCATATAATTTTGCAACCGCAACTCAAATACCAAATAAGGCAAAGTTAATGTCTCATCAACAATAACACACAAGTTAATAACCTCCTTTGAAGCATCGATAAGGTATGAAAAGCTACTAATTTCCTAGGATTCTATCGACACTTTCACATTGATCGACAAGTTAACAAAGGTTAACAACTTTCAAATAGTTCAAATAGTTGGTGATCTACTTTAGAATGCCAATATAATTTTAATTAGCCTTTTCACACAAGTTAAAGTTCTTTTGAAACGCTGATAGAAGTTTCCAAATTGCCTCAAAATTCCTGTGGTGGTTGTCATATTATCCCAAAATTCCAACAAAGGATGCCACGACCTAGAAAAAGGAGATAATGCAAAAGAGTTATAACTACCATTTGAAGAAAATATGCATGAAAAGTATGGAAGTTTTGAACAAGGCGTGCTTGCTAAGGATTTCATCAGATTGAGTTACCAACTATAAAGAGATTGTGAAAGGCACTTCAAACATCGATGGAATGAAAATCAATATACTTTCTCAAGTTACTAACTCATTCAAAATTGTCGAAGACAAGTTGTTAACTCATTCTTTATTGACAATCTAGAAAAAATCGTTACTTGCGCTTGAAACAGCATCCGTATCATGCATGTTTTCAAAATCTCATCGTGCCTATTAAAAACACTCAAACTGTTACATAACTATCACTAAAAATAGGCATTCAGAATATGGACATAAGTTATAAAAGGAAATATTTTAAAGCTTTCATACCAAAATCAAAGGTTGGCAACAAGACAGATTCATCTCTCGAAGCATAAAGGAGGAATAAAGATTATGTTAGAAGATTTGAAATGCAGATACTCTGTTAAGAATGTGTGTGAAATATATAAGCACAACTAGGAAGTAGGAAAGTGTGGTAAGGATTGAAACAACGAGAATAATTTTGTAGATGTGTTTACAAAGTTTTAGAGCACAAAAAAACACAATTTTTTTTGAAAGAAAATCATTCCGTGCAATGCAATAGAGTTGTTTGTTGATGCAATGCTGAGGTGGTGAATTTTGAAAAGAAGGTGAGAGCTCACAGTTTCAAAGTAGGAATTTTGTTAAAGAATTACAGTTACAACCATTTTATCTTGCATACCTGCAAATGTGAAGGCACGAACCTTGGGAAATTTTCAACAATATGTTTCAAAGAAGCTCTCTCTCAGGGAACAAGAAAGAATATGAGCTCATTGGGAAATATTTTAAATATTTTTAAAAAGGTGTAACTTGCTGGAGCATTAATAAATAAAACCATTGCTGAGCAGTAGATAGGGAAATGTGTAGTTGTAACGATTTCATACTATGTAATTGCAAACCCAGCTCATACGCATACAAAATTTACAAGTGTTTTAAGTTGCAACTATTTTCTTGGAGAAGCCTAGATAAAATACACTAATTGCATGCAAGAAATGTCTCGAAAAACATGTGCTTCAATGGAGTAGTTAGCCTCAAAGAAATATTTTTTTCTAGATATTCATCTAAGAGTTTTTTAATAGTTATATGCATTCCCATTGAAAACATATTATGTTTTACAAGCTTTCAAACCAAGAT